>CAXAAD010000078.1:1200000-1515000 GCA_963966675.1 Lasioglossum calceatum | reverse complement strand
AATGGGTAAGCGACCGCGGAGAGCAAGTGCGAGAGAGTAGTAGAGCAGTGTCGTTAGATCGAGGAAATCGAGGGGAAAACAAAGTTTACGCCCTCTCTGATAACCAGATTAATACGTGACCAGTCTACGGTCTTAGTGGGGATGTTGGAGTGTGCTCATGGAATGGGATAGTGGAAGGGGAGAAGGCGGAGTGGGAAAATCTACAGTTTTGGTCGATTACGGCGACACTGAAGTAGAGTAAGATGCGGTAACTGCGAAAATCGATGCGTAAGTGAGAATGTATGTGTGTGTGTTAAAGTTGCCCCGAGACCCCGCATTGTCAGTGCGTCAACATTGTGCATCTTAGGTAATAATATCTTATTTCAATTCCGTCTTATTCAGTCGCGACAATTCCACAAATGTAACATATTTTCTTATAATCAAAATATATCTGTGTTTATTGGTAAATTTGTGCATGTCACTAAACCCATAATTATCGTCCCAGTATCCCAATCAAGTAATTGATCGTCCCCACACGATACAATCTTACCGCTCTGATTGTATCAATTAAATTATACTAGTTACGAAGCCCACTAACAATCCTAGCGACCCCCTGATTACGCATCAGGTTCGTTCGCGACATTCCAATAGCCCACACAGAAATGTATCCAACCTAGTGGCTCCCCAATTTCGCATTGGGTTCGTCCACGACAACTATACTATCCTGGCGGCTCCCTGATTACGCATTGGGTTCGTCTGCGTTTCACTCCATTCCTAGAGGCTCCCTGACTTCGTGTCAGGTTTGTCCTTGCCAGAGTTGGGCAAAAATCAACTAAAAATTCAAAATGACTAATAGTCTGATTGATTGATAGTCAAATTTTAAAAAAGTCAGTTAAAACTTTTTGATTAGTTAGTCATAACTACATGGCACTAGTTAGTCACAACTCTAAGTAATCGTTCGTTATTGCTTATTAGTTACGATTAGTCATTAGTTAGTTTAAATGATCAGTCATCAATCTTTAGTCATCAGTCACTATTGTACGATTAACATACATTATTATGTATACTTAAACTATATCGGAATTTGCAGTGACCGGTATAAAAAAAGTTTTTATTAAGTACAACACTCCTTTGCAATCGTCGGCAGCAGTTGAAAGACTTTTTAGTTATGCTACAATGACGAATTTGCCGGAAAGTAATAGATTAAGTGACAAGAATTTGGAAATACGTGTTCTTATAAAAGCAAATTCAAGTTTTTTTGACCAAACTGAAAACAATTAAATTTAATCAATTTAAGCCAAACTTATATTATTCCAATAAAATTTTGAAGAACCAACAATAAGTTACAATATTATTACTGCGTGCGTAGTAGGTATATTAAACATTATATTATATAAAATAAGATTCATGTATTTTCTGTTTGCGTTGTATTAAAACTTTTGTTTCCGTTCAAAGTCCAAAAAGTTAAATTTACTTTAACAAAATTTAATGAAATATAATTTAAATTTAAATTCATCATGTTATTATTACTCTATTTAGAACCGTTTATAAAAATTTTTTTAATCAATTTTCTTCACAAAAATAAAATAAGAAAATCTGGAAAACTTTTATTATTCAACTGCCTTTTCCTTTCTCGTCAGCATAATTTATCGTAATCAGTATTTTATATGTTGATAAACTAATAGGATATTTTTTTGTTATTATTATGTCTTATTTTAACTTATAACCATTTTTAGTCGTTAGTCACTAGTCATCATGAAATTCTGATTGCGTATTTAGTCATTAATTATGCCATTATAGTCAATAGTCAATATTCATCCTTATTAAAAATTTAGTGATTATTCATTAGTCATTACGCTCAAATACTGATGTAGTCATTACTCATAGTCACGCTCAAGTATTTACTTAGTCATTAATTACACTGTCCAACAAAATTCAACTTTTTTTTTGTATTTCGACTCCCACTATGCGATTCTTGTAGAGATTTTCGCGCTGATTCCGAATCTAGCCTTAATTTTTCTCCTATACGTACAGTTTTTGAGAAAATGGAGTTTAAAAAAAAGACATATTTTTCAACTTTGAACAAATATTGTGATGTTATTATAAAAGATATTGAATTGTTCTTTACAGCAAAAGATTCCTTAGACTTTCCCGAATACAGTGATATATAATATTAATGCATTATGATTGTTTAAACAATATCTTTTATAATAACATCACAATATTTGTTCAAAGTTTAAAAATATGTCTTTTTTTAAAACTCCATTTTCTCAAAAACTGTACGTATAGGAGAAAAATTAAGGCTAGATTCGGAATCAGCGCGAAAATCTCTACAAGAATCGCAAAGTGGGAATTGAAATACTTTTTGGCTGTTGGACAGTGTTATTAGTCACTTTGGTGGAGCTTATGAAGTTATTAGTCAATAATCATAATTGTAACTATCGTTTGCCCAACTTTGGTCCTCGCTGTATATAATCCTAGCGGCTCCCCAATCTCGTATTGTGTTCGTCCGCGTACCTTACCTAACAAAATGAGTCCATATTCCCAGAGTAACAACCGGTAGAACCAGTCCAATCGCTATACTATATTATCAATCAACAAATAAAAATATACAAGAAAAATATAACAAATGAAACTAAAAAATTTCCGCTCCAACAGGTGATGCCCCGGGACTACAGCCCATTTAGCCTTGTCGTTAGGGTGGCCTGTGCCCTGGTAACACCCAGACGAAGATTTCCGCGGAGTTTGAAAATGCGCTTACATGAACTTATTCACACGACTCGGGGTCGGAATTTCTGTGGAATTTCTTATGTGAATGAATTTCTAGATGTCAAGATTCATTAAATAATAGTTGACGCTTCTGATAATTACATGTCATATTACACCAAGCAGTTTCATAAAGAAGTCGAAAACGAAGAAGGGTCACGTGTAATTTTACAGGTAGCGCATTTCATGAAACGTTGTTTGAACGAAATGGATATATCCAAAATTTGCCGATTTATTGCGAATTAGAAATGAATGATCGTGATATTGTTATTACGTATGCGGACGTTTCCATTGGTGACTCTTGACCCTTCCGGAGATGTGTGTCGAAATAGAGGGCCTATTCAAGAACAAAGGGCTTACTCAAAAATTGAAAGACAGTAGAGCGCTTGCAGGCGATGCAGCGAGTTGCATAACTTCCAAGAACTCAGTTCTAATCAGAAGTAGCATTGTAGTACTATTGTATTATACAATGTATAGTATTAAACGATGGAGGGGGATCACGTGCTACTTCTGATTAGAACTGAGTTCTTGGAAGTTATGCAATTTTTGAGTAAGCCCTTTGTTCTTGAATAGGCCCTCTGTTTCGACACACCTCTCCGGAAGGGTCAAGAGTCACCAACGGAAACGTCCGCATACGTAACAACAATATCACGATCATTCATTTCTAATTCGCAATAAACCGGCAAGTTTTGGATATATCCATTTCGTTCAAACAACGTTTCATGAAATGTGCTACCTGTAAAATTACACGTGACCCTTCTTCGTTTTCGACTTCTTTATGAAACTGCTTGGTGTAATATGACATGTAATTATCACAAGCGTCAACTATTATTTAATGAATCTTGACATCTAGAAATTCATTCACATAAGAAATTCCACAGAAATTCCGAATCCTGAGTCGGGTGAATAAGTTCATGTAAGCGCATTTTCAAACTCCGCAAAACTCTTCGTGTTGGTGTTACCAGGCACAGGCCACCCTAACGACAAGGCTAAATGGGCTATAGTCCCGGGTAGTGTTCCTGATTTCTCGACATTTTTCATTTCTCGAGAAATGAGAAATAAGGCTACATTTCTCGAGAATTCTCGAGAATTTTTAATAAAATAAAAAAATATTGGAAAACTTATGATATTTGGAATATCGTTGATAATATTTATCGAAAGCGTAAAAAACTTTAACTCAATGTGTATTCCTGTCCAATATGTACAACAACTTTAAAAATGAGGAAAAAATAGACGCTTAATATAACCAATAAATTTATTTATTTAAAACCAAATTTTTATAAAGTGAAACAGTACGCTTTTGTTTTGAAATGACTTCTTAAGAAGCATAATGCGTCTAATGTTGAATTAGACAATCTACTTCTCTTTTTGTAACAATATCTGTAGCCGTAGAAAAATTTCTTTCATTTTGTGTGGATGTTGGCTTTATTGTATGTAGAATATCTAAAAGTTGTTGCGGATTGGGTGTCCTTTTTCCAGTGGACTGAAAAATCTGGAATTCCTTTGTTAGAGTCCGGAATTTATTATTGTGCATATTTTCTTCTGACGCTAAGCTCTTGACACTAAATTCTTTAAGGCTATCTGCAGTTTCTAATTCCAACTGTTTTTTCAGTGATAGTTCCTCATTCTGAGAATCTGAAAGTTCTTCACTATTTTCATAAGAATCATTATCATTGTTATATTTTCCGAGAAGCCTGCTTAGAATTTGTTTGCCATTTTATACATATCTGCCTTGGATGTTAAATAGAAAAATGTATCTGAATCTTTTTGCAAAGATTCTGGATTATGCAGATATTTCATAAGGGATACAACAATTTTGTCTCTTCTTTTAGATATTTCTTCTTTAATAACATCAAGAAACTCATTACTCAATTCAGTATTCAGTTTTTCTAAAGTTTTAAATAAGAATTTAAGAGCACCTTCAGCAGTTAATAATGTCGAATCTTCTCTACTAACAATAAGATTTTCTATTGTAATTCTTATAGGCTCTAATGTTGCTAATAAAATTTCGGCAATTTTAATATATTCATCGTTCCACATGTAATCTACATTTATTTCAGACAGTGCTCTTTTAATAGGATTCCGTACTCTCAAAAATCGTCTAATCATAGCCTCCATAGTGTTCCACCTGGTTTTACAATCCAAAATGAGTTTTACTTTTGTATTTTGTTCTTCCTCTATATATTTCTGCAGAATATCATTCTTTACTGGCGAATTTTTAAATATTTTTACCATATTTCGAATTGCTGTGACTGTTTCTCTGATTGTTGGTCGTAATTGAACATTTGAGATTTCTATTGTTTCGACATCGGAATCTGAATCGGCTGAATCCTTATTTTCGTTTTCTAAAAATCTATTGTTCTCGTTCGAATCACCAGATTGGGTATCATCAGTATTTTTTTTTACATAAAATATTTTTAAAACAGCTAAATGTAACCCATGATTATAACACAACTGTTGGTATGCCGGAGAGAGTCGTCCAAATTTTCGCATAACAGACGGCCCATCACTCGTAACAGCTATAACGTCTTCTTGTAGTGAAAGACTAAAAGAATTTAGTTTTACATTAAGTAGCTCTAAAGCTTTTTCAGCTCTACAGCTTCCATGAATTGGTATTAACCCTAGATTGGTAGATTCCTTGCTACTGTAATACATATGTACATCCATATATCTTTTATTGTTTACACTCGTCCATTCATCAATAGATATGCTGAATTTTTCGTTGTTTAATTTTAGTGTTTTTATTTTTTTAATTAATTCTTCTTTTTTCTGCGTATAATAGCCCATCATTAATTGCATTACATCTGATGAATCACGGGGGAGACTAAATCCTTTAATCGATAAACTGTGTCTTATAAATTCACTTTTAGTGATTTGATTAAATGAAAATCGATCAACAGCTGCCAATTTCGATATTATTTCTGACAAAATTGGTCATGTAATAAATTTATTAATTCTGAATTCCGAAATCGTTTGACGGATTTAAAACTAGAACTACTGGTACTTGGTTCATCCATACTTTCCACTCTTTTAAAACTGTGAACACCATCAAGATGCCTACGAAGACCTATGGTTGCCGATCCTTTGCATGAAAGCTGTTTTTTCACAAATATTGCAGGTAGCAGACTCTTCGTTTTTTTTTTTCGAAAATATTCCCAGCAATCTTTGTATGTCTTATTCATATTGACAGGCTAAAATATTATGAGATTAACCAGACTATATAAATAATAAATAAATAAAACTTACAACAAATAAATTATAGTAACCATAACTAACTTGACACCAACTATGCAAGAACAGACACAAGAACTAAACCTTCGTTTTTGGAATTCAACCGTAGACTGCCTGTTTGTTCGCAGAACAGAGAATCACGATTAACGCGATCAAGTGCATTACCTGACATCAACACGCATTCCCAACAATTATGTTTACATACGTAGGCATCGATATGCTGCTTGTAGATATGCTTACACGTACGCGATTGATTAGTATAATATCCAATTTGAGTTAACTAAAAATTCATTTCCAAAAATATGTTATGAAATAAATGAGATTGATAAGAATTTTTCTTGATTTAAATTTCTCGAGAAATACTGTAATTTCACATGATTAAACAACATAGCGTAAATCTTAGGTACGAAACGCCTAAGATTCATGATTATTACGCAGCATTACTGAACCAGTAATGTGTTATGATGAATTTTCCAATTTTATAAGGTTATATTACAACCTGTTCTCTTGCGTAGATAAATGGAAAGTACATTCTTTCTACTTGGTCATACATCATGAATGCAGTATAACAGCTAGTATAACAGCATATGTGTATGTATAACATCGTTGGACGTTTTCAAAACCGCCATATATCGATTTAAGAACGGTGGATCCTTATGTTCAGACTAGTGTGTCTATATATGTAGTCTTCAATGTTTTCAGTTTTTGGGCTCTGTCTTAACGGTTACTTTGACCGCAGTACATTCTAAACCATCAACGTGCACAAATCAATTTTCAATCTTCATTTTACACAACTAAAGTTATTATAACAAGTATGTATTAACGTACTGGTTGTTTCATTTTCAATTTACCTATTCTATTTACTGTATTTTATATATATATATATGTATTTTATTGTAGATGCAATTTTTTCCTTTGAAAAAGGTTCAAAACTGAACCGAAACGTTAGGAAAGAAAAAAGTTCATTGCAAAATTGCTAGATTTAATAAGTGATCGAAACGGTTGCGCCGAAAACATCATTAAATTGAATGTTCAACATTTACGATCGAAAATCGGGATTATTTTATGTTGTTCATAATGACGTTCATAATATCATTGGAGCTGGGTCCGCTGAACGTAATATAATATTTACTAAAAAAAAATGTTATCTGTGTATACCAGGCAATGTCAAACTTTTTCACCACCAAGGGCTTCATTATGTATTATAAATTAATTCGAGGGCCGCAATAGAAAAAAGCAGACTCGAATTAAAAAGGAAACACATTTTTTTATTATCGTTGCTGCTACACATACAAAATAACATACGTACAAAAGTTGTTTCTTTTCAAGTTTACTTTATTTGAATAAAAATATTTAATTTTTGTTTCGAAGAAACTTGGGAATGTTTTTCAGTAGCGAAATTAACAAAATGTAGTTGAATTTGTTGTGTGTGTGTGAACTGTAATTATTTTTGAAATTGATTTTACACACGCCGGTCTGTTCATCTTGCCTTTCCGCAGTTCATTAATTTTTAACGTTGAAGATAGTGGTTCGCTCATATTGTACAGTAGGTGTATAAGGTATTCGTACACTTTTTAAAAACTAATAACTTTTTATGATTTTACCAAACGACTTGATTTTTTATAATCAATTAGAAGCATTGGTTTATGAAATGATATGCAAAGAAGATTTTCCAAAAATTATAATTTACAAGGTTACATGCAAAAATAGAAAAGGCATTTTTTTAAACATTTTTATTTGGGCCCTTAAAGAAAATTTAAAATATTTGTTTTGTAGATCTATGTTAGTTATACACATACCAAAAATTTCATTGAAATCAGTTGACGCAGGAAAAAACGACACACATCAAAAGATGTACGATTCTGTGGATTTTAAGCAGAAATTGATCAAAAGTCGTGTAAAACTACAATTTTCACCATTTTTAACCGCTTGTAGCTCGTGTGCATGTTAATCGATCCCGATGAAATTTTCAGCATGTGTATAACTAACATAGATGTACAAAACATATATTTTAAATTTTCATTAAGGACCCAAATAAAAAAGTTAAAAAAAATGCCTTTTTTATTTTTGCATGTAACCATATAAATTATAATTTTTAGAATATCTTTTTTGCATATCATTTCGTAAACCAATGCTTCTAATTGACTCTAAAAAATCAGGTCGTTTGGTACAATTATGAAAAAGTTATTAGTTGTTAAAAAGTGTACGAATACTTTGTACACCCACTGTATGTGCTGCCACTGCTATCGAACATAGCTGAAATACGCCTCATTGCACATAACATATCGGGGAATCGGTCGGCAGATAAATAATTGTAGAAATGTGGAATTACAACATCCATATGTTTGTTTCAATACGGAATCACACTGCATTTCAATTGATTCCAGTTATACATGTTGCGCACTCTAAATTCACCCTTCTGCAAATTAATTTCACCCTTTTGTAAATCAAATTCAACCTTTTACAAATAAAGTATTTTTAAGTAAGTTTTTGTAAAAAAAATCAGATCAGATTTATTCAAATTTTTTTATTTAAATTTATTTATTGCAAAGATGTACATCGAATACTTATTTAGAAGTAATCACCAATTCATTAACTTTGTAATGTGCGGAAACTGTGTGTAGAATAGTGTAGATATTTATATTCAGTGTAGCCATTTTCTGATTAATAAATTTTAAAAAGGAAATAAATAAATAATTAATGTTAAATATTCTTAATGGGTGAAATTGATTTGCAAAAGGGTGAAATTGATTTACAGAAAGGTGAAATTGACTTGCAAAAGGGTGAATTTGGAGCGTAAAATTTATAAATTGTGATCAACAGTTTCACAATTTTTGGTCGGGCCGCAAACTAAGGTGAAGTGCCCTAAGTGTGGACAATCCGAAAGTGATACCTAAATCTGGACAATTGAATTTTCATAGTAAAATCAATAATTAAGAGATTAAATAATTATATTATATATTCTGAGGTCTTAGCTACAAGTAAGTGTTATTATTATTTCATTAAGACATCAATTGAAATTTAAAAATAAATTCAAAGTTCATTTGAAAGCAGTATACAAAGTAGTCTATTTACATGCGAATCATGTGCATTTATAGTTTGTACTTTTACTAGAAAAAAAGATATAATTTAAGCATTTAGACCAGAAATAATTACCACGCATAATAATATTGATATTGTAAAATAAATTGGCAATAAAACTTAACTTAAATAATAATTATTAATTCAAATATTAGATGTCCAAGTTTAGGACTGCTGTGAAATATAAGTACTCCATACTGGAACGCGATTGCAGTAGCTGTGCAACTATGTATAAGATTATATTCTATGTGCATACGCCTCAAGTCGGACATGTGTTTGCGACTAAAATCACCCCTAGTTTGCAAATTATTATTAGCTTAAACAAATTAAAAAAACGTTTATAGAAAATGTGTTCCGACTGTGACGTTAATAATACTTAATTTTTGTGCCATAAATCTATCAGTATTAATACCTAACCTCAAAGCTTTCGTGTCGATATAATTCTTAAAAAAACTGTTTTCCATCACTAGAAATAAAACTTTTGAACTTTTGAAAAAGTAATTAATAAGTATCATAAAAAACAAATTAAAAGTAAGAGCAAGCCAAAAGTGTACATAAAAAATGACAGATTGAAGGAAAATAGAAGATTGAATAAAAATAAAAAATTGAACAGAAATCAAGAATCTCATTCTGTTGAATCCATCGTACAAGTACAAGCTCTGAATACAGTGGGCCAATTTAAGATTCCAAAAAGCACGCATTCTAGAATGAAAAATTTAAGTTCGGTGGATGCTACCAAAGGACCACCAACTGTATACTGTCGAAGACAGGAGAAAGATCTTGAAAAAAGGAGCAAGAAAAAAATTATAGAAGAAGATCATTTGTCAAAAAAGCAGGAAAAAGAGAGAAACAAAATTAAAAAGAACAAGAACAAGAAACCAATAATAATTTACACGATAGAAAAAAATCTAATTTCACAACAAATTAAAGATATTAAGTTAAAAACCAATGATAAATCTAAAAAAAATAAGGTTGAAACAACTAATGATAATAAAGATGAAATTATAGAAGGGAAAGCAAAATTATGCACTCAATTAGAGAATATGGAGAAAGAAGTATTGTCCCTTGAAATGCTTGCTTTGCAACAGAAAATGTGCATTAAACAGGGCTGAATTTAATATACAATAATAATATATTCATGTGTGCATCATTAAAGATTTAATAGAGTTCGATGTTATAGATCAGGCATGGGCTTTTTGCTCGATCGGAGGCATTCTCAAGGAATACCCCCACTCCTCCCGGGCGCGCGTCTCGTTCCCCGTGGTGGCCATAGTGCTTGGAGCACTATAGTGCCTGTTGCAGATTATATGTATCATAAATTCAATTTATCCCGGTGTAGCCTTTACTTCTGTCTAGGTACTAGTTTAGATTGGATTTAATATGTCCAATTATAGGTTTGAATTATTCTTGCTAATACAATTAAAATATTAATCTAAACAATGATTTTTTGATTTCAAATTACTTTACAAAATCTGAATTTTATGTTAAAACTCTTAAAAAATTATTTTTGTTTATCTAAATTGATAAAATTAAAGGTAGCAAAAAATGCTGTCCAGGCTTAGGGCATTTAACCTTATTTGTCGACGGGTCGCATGTTTGACATGCCTGGTGTATACATGGTGGTTGTAAGCACTGGTTAGCTTTCCTTAAGGTTCGATCTTTGTTCAGGTTAACGTCAATTTCTCGGATTTCAAGAAGAGTACCGTAAAGAGCAAAGTCCAAAGGTCTCATTGGACTTTAGCGACTGTTCCTGGGAGTCATGCCACGATTATAACTTGCAGGAATTCCACCCTGGCGTTTGCCGTACGACCACCCTCAACTAACTCTGACCTTTCACTCTGTAAGGAAATACCCATTTTTACAAATGATCGTATACATGGAGAATGAAAGGTATACGTGACAAGCGAACAATCTTTTCCTTCGCAAATAGATTAGCTGCGGTCAGATCGAGATTACTATCAGAACTGGAACGATTAGCTTGTGTCAGACCGAGATTAGCGTGAAAAATTTCACCGGAATTGATGTCAGAAATGATACGGGAACTAGAATCATAAGTCAAACGAAATTAACATCTGAATTGAAACCGAGCTTGCAACATTCAGAATTAGAAGTCACGCTAACAAGGTCACGGATATAGTTTGAAATAAATCAATCTAACCGTAAGTGCTGGGTTAAAATTATAATACAGAATGACATCAGTATTATATTTTCCTACAAACCATAAATAAATTTTTACGTCGTTTTTACCTGTGTGCGTCTGTTCCGGCCGACCTATACTCGGCGGACCCGCTTCAACCGACGCACAGTGGGGTATTTGGCCTGAAAAAGTGGAAAAAACTATTGTAGCGTTATTTATAGTCTCAAGGTTATAATATTATATATCGTTGGATTCGTCTTCAGATCAGCTACAACATTATGAAATCCAAAATACATTTCAGCTTTTAAAAAATCAAATTTACCTCAATTTTTTGAAAAAAAAAATTTTTTTTAAACTTTTATATATTGAAATTTGTAGACGTCTGTATACTGTTCCTCTTTTGTTCGAAACATTTTTTCCTCAGATTATCGAGAACCCATGAAAAACCGTGGCGATAGTAGAATATTTGCACCGAAAGGCTGAAAAGAATTATTTTTCACATAAATTATATTGAAATGAAGTAAATTATTACTTTATGCAAAATATGTGAATCTCGAAACTTTTTAGTAAATAAATATACATATTATAAGAAAATTTTAAATTATTACCATTAACTTTCATCAGAAAATACATCAGAAATTTCTTTATCAGAAATTTTTTAAATATCTATATATAATATATGTATTCTCATTAAATAGTTCAGATCAAAATAGTACAAGTAGACAATATTTGAGTGATGCAACAAATATTTTAAATGATACTTGCCAAGAATCATGTAAACTTGACCAATAAAACGCACATAAAACAGTATTGAAATATACGTTAAACTAATAATACGATAGAAAATGTAAAAGAACACATAAAATGAATAAGAACTAAAATGTAACACTTAAGAAACTAAAAAACGCACTTAATAAATCGCTCTGATCTCCCTGTTGGCAGTTCTTCAACTGAATGCAGAAGGAAAACTGAATGCAGAAGAAAGAAAAACCTTAGTCGAATGCTTATCTGGAACCTCTTATATACAACCAAGTGCCAGTAATATAAACAGTTCCGCAGAAGAAGCTGTAGAGCCTCACGCAGCCGTAGCAAGCGTAGCCGAACATGCAGGCGTATGCGAAACGGTGTTAAACGCTTCATACTAAATAGGCTATAAAATTTGAAGGCGGACATATGCGGAATCAAACTTTGTGGGCTTTTAATCACGAATCTTTACCGAATGTAATGACACCAAAAAGAGCACTTAATAACGCTTTATACTATAACAAAATTGTCAATGAAGTTTTGTAATTTTTACGAAGCTTACAGAATGATTGGTAATATTCAAATATTAATAACTATACCAATTTAGATGATAACAAAATAAAATCTATGCGAAAGTGCTCTGTATACCTACCTGAACAACTTTTGTAATACAAGAATTTACAGAATTTTCCTTCAAACACTTCAAAATCGCCAATGAACAGACGCTGTCTTAGAGACTGTTTAAGAACGCCAAGCGCGCCTTAAAATCTCTCGACTTTCGATGAAGTTTACTACTTCACGGGTGTACAAATAGAAAAAATAATATTGCAGCCTTATTCTTCAGACCTTTAACTACAACGAACAACAAAAATTTTATGCCATACGCAAAAATTTAGAAACCGAATTTTTTCCACTTTTTCGGGCCAAATACCCCACTGTGCGACGTTGCGGAGCCGCGCGGGATGACGTCATGTCATCCTCGCGGCCCCCCACTTTGCGATCCGCCGAATAGGATTTTCGGTTACGCACGGGATCGCGTGCACTCGTCTATAAGCAATTCTCGTGTAAACACCGCGATCGCAACGATCACCGCCGTGTACAACCGCTTCGTCACCCCGCTTCGTAAAACCGCATATTGTTCGTTACCGCGTCTCATACGTGTCTAATGTTGCGTCTTCGTCACTCTGTTAAGTAAAACGTGAGTGTTCCACCAAGTGCGCAGAGTTTATTCACCACCCACCAAATCTCCCACTGATTCTCTTTCCGATCTCCAACATTTTTGGTCCTTCGAGCCGGATAGATCGGCGGCTCTCAGCATCTCACGTCGAGATCACAATCAGTGGGGACCGCAGTGGTGAAAGTGCGTCAGAAACCGCGTGTGCGATTCTCAGACAAATCGCATTGTACGTTCAAATCGGTTCGTTAACCGTCGGCAACCGCTCGCGCGTGGTGTTTGTGTCTCGCTCGCTTGTCTCGTGACCTCGCGTTCGTTACACACCGGTCGCTCAAGATGACAACAGCCAACACGCTTTTCGACATCCAAGCCGACCTGTACAAGACCCTCGGCAACATCATCGTCCGTACAGCGACGATCGGAATTGCCAACCTCACAGAGGGTTACATACAGACCCAGTTTGAGGCACTCCTCCGCACCTGGGATCAATTCCGTGCGAACCATGTGAAGCTCCACCAGCTATGCACTGAGCAACACCGAACGCACGACTATTTCGTCCGAAATCTGCGTGACGAGTGTGAGGAGCTGGTCATCGACACTGACGCCACGCTGCGCAACATGCTCGAGGAGCTCTCGGCCCGCACTTCCGCCTTGAACGATGGGCCAAGCTCCCTCGCACAACCCGTCACGCAAACGGAGAAGCCGGGACCGGCCATCGCAAGGACGCTCCCGCATACGCCGCAGTCCGAAGCCTCCACCGTCACCTCCGCCACAGCACCGACGGGCGAGTCGTCATCCGCAGCAGCGCATCAGGACTCTCCAGCATCGCCCAACGGGATCGCTGCGCCGTCCGATGCTCCTGGCCACCGCACACAACGAGGTCATCACCGCCACCGGAGAACGCCTCCAGGCTCACATCCTGGCTCGCATCTCCGGCGCCCCCGCTGTCGCGCTCTTCCGGTCGCGCCACCGCTCTCGGACTCTAGTGCTCCGGCGCATCCGCTCGCGCCTTCACTCTCGGAATCTCGAGCTCTTGCGCTTCCGCTCGCGACTTCGATCTCGAATCCTCGTTCTCTGGCGCCTCCGCTCGCGCCTCTGCTCGCGCCTCCGCTCTCGCACTCTCGTGCACTTGCGCTTCCGGTCGCGCCTCCGCTCTCGGACTCTAGTGCTCCGGCGCATCCGCTCGCGCCTTCACTCTCGGAATCTCGAGCTCTTGCGCTTCCGCTCGCGACTTCGATCTCGAATCCTCGTTCTCTGGCGCCTCCGCTCGCGCCTCTGCTCGCGCCTCCGCTCTCGCACTCTCGTGCACTTGCGCTTCCGGTCGCGCCTCCGCTCTCGGACTCTAGCGCTCCGGCGCATCCGCTCGCGCCTCCACTCTCGGAATCTC
This sequence comes from Lasioglossum calceatum, assembly GCA_963966675.1. Taxonomy (NCBI): domain Eukaryota; kingdom Metazoa; phylum Arthropoda; class Insecta; order Hymenoptera; family Halictidae; genus Lasioglossum; species Lasioglossum calceatum. The sequence goes on along the minus strand of CAXAAD010000078.1, from coordinate 1,500,501 downwards.
GAGCTCTTGCGCTTCCGCTCGCGACTTCGATCTCGAATCCTCGTTCTCTGGCGCCTCCGCTCGCGCCTCCGCTCGCGCCTCTGCTCGCGCATCCGCTCTCGCCACCGCCCTCGCACTCTCGTACTCTTACGCTTCCGGTCGCGCCACCGCGCTCGCACTCTCGTGCCGTCGCGCCTCCGTTCGCGCCTCCACTCACGCACTCTCGTGCTCTTGCGCTTCCGGTCGCGCCTTCGATCACGCACTCTCGTTCTCTGTCGCCTCCGCTCGCGCCTCCGTTCTCGCACTCGCGTGCTCAGGCGCCTCCGCGCTCGCACTCTCGGGCTTTTCCGGTCTCGCCACCGCTCTCGGACTCTCGTGTTCTTGCGCATCTGCTCGCGCATCCGCTCTCGCACTCTCGTGCTCTTGCGCTTCCGGTCGCGCCTTCGATCTCGCATCCTCGTTCTCTGGCGCCTCCGCTCGCGCCTCCGCTCTCGCACTCTCGTGCTCTTGCGCTTCCGGTCGCGTCACCACTCTCGCACTCTCATGCTCTCGCACTTTTGCACCGCCGCTCTCGCGCTCGCGCGCTTTCGTGCCTCCGCTCATACGCTATCGCGCCTCCGCTCGTGCGGTCTTGCGTCTCTGCTTGTGCGCTCTCGCGCCTCCGCTTGTGCGCTCTTGCGGCCCCGGTCGTGCGCTCTCGCGTCTACGCTCTTGTACCTCCGCTTTCGCGCCGCCGCGCCTGCGTTCTCGCACCTCCGCTCGTGCGCTCTTTCGCAGCCGCTTGTGCGCTCTTTCGGCTCCGCTCTTGCACCTCCGCTTGTGCCTCCGCTTTCGCGCCGCCGCGCTTGCTCTCTCGCACCTCCGCTCGTGCGCTCCTTCGCATCCGATTGTGCGCTCTTTCGGCTCCGCTCGTGCACCCGCGCAGCGCCGCTCCCACGCGCTCGCACATTCGTTTGCGCGCTCTTGCGCCTCCGTACTTGTGCCTCCGCTTTCGCGCCGCCGCGCTTGCGTTCTCGCACCTCCGCTCGTGCGCTCTTTCGCAGCCGCTTGTGCGCTCTTTCGGCTCCGCTCTTGCACCTCCGCTTGTGCCTCCGCTTTCGCGCCGCCGCGCTTGCGTTCTCGCACTTCCGCCCGTGCGCTCGTTCGCATCCGCTTGTGCGCTCTCGCGCCTCCGCTTGTGCGCTGTTGCGCCCCCGTTCGTGCGCTCTCGCGGCTCCGCTCTTGTACCTCCGCTCGTGTGCCTCCGCTTTCGCGCCGCCGCGCTTGCGTTCTCGCACCTCCGCTCGTGCGTTCTTTCGCAGCCGCTTGTGCGCTCTTGCGTCTCCGCTCGCGCCTCCGCTTTCGCGCCGCCGCGCTTGCGTTCTCGCACCTCCGCCCGTGCGCTCGTTCGCATCCGCTTGTGCGCTCTTGCGTCTCCGCTCGCGCCTCCGATTTCGCGCCGCCGCGCTTGCGTTCTCGCACCTCCGCCCGTGCGCTCGTTCGCATCCGCTTGCGCGCTCTTTCGTCTCCGCTCGCGCCTCCGCCTTCGCACCGCCGCGCTTGCGCTCTCGCACCTCCGCTCGTGCGCTCCTTCGCATGCGCTCGTGCGCTCGCGCGCTCTTGCACCTCCGTTCGTGCATTCTCGCGACTACACTCTTGCACCGCCGCTTGTGCGCTCTGTCGCATCCGCTTGTGCGCTCTTGCCTCCGCTTTCGCGCCGCCGCGCTTGCGTTCTCGCGCCGCCGCGCTTGCGTTCTCGCACCGTCACTCGTGCGCTCTCTCGCATCCGCTCGTGCACTCTCGTGCTTTCGCTCTTGCGGCCCCGTTCGTGCGCTCTCGCGGCTCCGCTCTTGTACCTCCGCTCCTTTGCCTCCGCTTTCGCGCCGCCGCGCTTGCGTTCTCGCACCTTCGCTCGTGCGCTCTCTCGCATCCGCTCGTGCGCTCTTTCGCACCCGCTCGTGCACTCTCGTGCTTTCGCTCTTGCGGCCCCGTTCGTGCGCTCTCGCGGCTACGCTCTTGTACCTCCGTTCTTGTGCCTCCGCTTTCGCGCCGCCGCGCTTGCGTTCTCGCACCTCCGCCCGTGCGCTCGTTCGCATCCGCTTGTGCGCCTTTTCGTCTCTGCTCTTGTACCTCCGCTCCTTTGCCACCGCTTTCGCGCCGCCGCGCTTGCGTTCTCGCACCTCCGCTCGTGCGCTCGTTCGCATCCGCGTGTGCGCCCGTTCGTCTCCGCCTGCGCCTCCGCTCCTTTGTCTCAGCTTTCGCGTCTCCGCTCACGGCATGCGACAACCCCGCGTCTATTGCCGAGACGGCGTCTCGGCAAGGGGGGGAGTAATGTTCCGGCCGACCTATACTCGGCGGACCCGCTTCAACCGACGTTGCGGAGCCGCGCGGGATGACGTCATGTCATCCTCGCGGCCCCCCACTTTGCGATCCGCCGAATAGGATTTTCGGTTACGCACGGGATCGCGTGCACTCGTCTATAAGCAATTCTCGTGTAAACACCGCGATCGCAACGATCACCGCCGTGTACAACCGCTTCGTCACCCCGCTTCGTAAAACCGCATATTGTTCGTTACCGCGTCTCATACGTGTCTACTGTTGCGTCTTCGTCACTCTGTTAAGTAAAACGTGCGTGTACACAAAGAGTGCCGAGTTATTCGCCACCCACCAAATCTCCCACTGATTCTCCTTCCGATCTCCAACAGCGTCTATCTTCCTTATTAAAATGAGAAATATAAAGAATATGGATTTTATGAATCCCGTGAGAAAAGCTACAATGAAAATGCAGAGAGAAGTAATTGCACGAAAAAGAATTTAATTAACCTTCGTAGAATTTAGTGCTACTGTTCGAGTCAAGATATTAAAAATGAACTAGTTAACTTCCCGATTTTATAGGGAAGTTACTGTAATGACCCCGAAAATCAAAAATCGATTTTTTAGCAGATCTTCACGTTTCATGGTCATTGGAGTCATTTTAGACTATTTTCAGCAAAATGTTCGTATGTGTGTATGTGTGTGCGTATGTATGTCCGTTTGTATGGTATCAAATTTTTCGTTAACGTTTTCTGAAAAAGTAACAACGCGATCAGAATGATGAGTGTAGGGATTTGTGCCAGGCTGATCGAAATTAATTGGGCTCGATAAAAAGTATGTTTATTAATACGGATAACACTAACTGAAATACACTGATTTACTTGGCCGGCTTCTCTCAGCCGAAACGCTCTCTCACTCTCTCTCTCTCTCTCTCTCTCGCTCTCTCTATGAATATATATATCTCGCACTGGCTCTCTAGCTTTATCTCTCTTTCTATACTCCTCGGAAATCAAACGATAACTCTGTCGCTCCCGCGACCTACCTCATATTTATACCTTACTAATTACGCAAACATTCATACTCTCTATCTCACATACGACGTTCGCGGTCGTTGCCTCTTACGACTCTTTCTCTCTTTCCCTCACGCACTCGCTCTTTCGCACTCGCTCGCTAGGACATTCACCTGTCGCCGTGTTTATTGTTTCGGCAGTTCGCGGGCGACCTATTCGGCAAAACGTTTGCAGTTTTTCTATTCCCGCTCGCTCTGACCGTTGATTCCTTTAGACGGTTCTGTCCCCTACATGAATGATGCAATCGATGTGCCCCGCTGTAACTTAGAGCTGATTAGATTTTGGTCCATTTTGGTCCAGTAGTTTTTTAGTTTTTTTCGAAAGAAGTTGATTCAACAATGCAATTTATACGAGAGGACGGAAATTTTCCACCTAAGAAGCAAACGTAATTATATATATATGTATATATATATATTTATATATATATTTTTAATGAAAAATTAATGAAAAATTTTAATTAAAAAAATTTTTTTTTTAGAAAAATTCGAAAGTCTACATACGCCATGCGGTGGGACATACTCTGCAGGCTTTCGGTCGAGCCTTTTGTAAATTTCGTTATTTTTGCGGTAGGACGGACCGTTCCCGAGATACAGCCACTTTTTATTATTTTTTTTTTCAAATTCAAAAGACTACATACGTCATGTGGTTGGGCATACCCTATATGTCTTGGGCTAACACCTTTTGAAAATTTCATTATTTTTGCGATAGGACGCACCGTTCCCCGAGATAAAGCCATTTTTAGTTTTTGTTTTTTTGAAAAATTCAAAAGATTACATACGTCATGTGGTTGGGCATAACCTACATGCTTTGGGTTGGGCTTTTTGAAAATTTTGTTATTTCTGCGATAGGATGCACCGTTCCCAAACATTAGCGTTTACTTACTAGTGTAACGTCTTAGTACGATAGTAATGGTGTTTTAGCATTATTTAAAGTGAAATATCTCCTGAACTACTAACCTGTCGACATACATAGGTTTGTACTTTTTTGTAACGACTGTCCAGCTGCATCGTTTGATGTATTAAACTATAATTTAGTAACAGCCGAATGTAAAGAAGTCATAACCTGATTGTTATTTACAAGATAAACATATTAATTTATTTCACGAAATTATGAACAGAAATCTAAACGAACGTGGAATATACAACTTTGCTCAAGATACTGGTTATGTTCGAGATTTTTTGAGTAATTTAGAAGAGATCCCAGAACATCAGACGAATATTCAGATAATATACACTGGTGAAATTGGCGAAAAGGTAGTAGGACATTGGATTTGCACAATATGTGATGGTAACGGCAATGTACACATTTATGATAGATTCAATGCTAATCATTTGAACCATGATGTAATAGATTATTTGAATCCCCTTTATAAATATAATAAGAAATATATATTTCACAGAGTACAATATCAAAACAATGCGTTTGATTACGGAGCATTTGCAATTTATTTTGCAACATTACTCTGCTACAACAGGGAACCAAGCGAGCAACGAGCATACGATGTTGGTTTAATGCGACGCCATATAGAAAACATTTTGATAAGTGGAAAACTATTGAATTTCCCTGAAAACGTATAATCTACTTAAAACGTACACTTAATAATGATAATAATTGTGCGGATCGGGACCCCAGATCAAATATACTGTATGGAGATTAGGAAAAACGGGAGGGTTCCGTGGGTGAGCGCGTTAGTCGATCGGCTACCACCAGTGGGGCCCGAGTTCGGTTCCCGCTGCGGCGGTGCCCTCATTTTTCCTGAAATCCTACATAATATACAGCAACTAAAAAATCGGAAGTTCTTTGTGTGACTCTTCAAGAGTCACACACCAAATATAAAACATTAATAGCTGTAGGCCCTATTAGCTATGCGTACCAATAACTCTCTCGCAAGAGCAGTCCCATCCGCGAGCTCGCGAAGCGAGCGAGCAACAATAACCCTCTAGTTTTAATATGCAATGAGTGCGCAATTGATATAGATTGTATCCATAATATTAACATAACAGATTAAAATTAAAATAAGGAATAATTAAAACGATTCTTATACGGAGTGTCCCACGTGTTACGAGCCAGGGCCGCGAGTAGCAATGAGTGGCCGGAGAAGGGTTGTCACCCTAGGAATATGGTATCAATTTGTTAGTGAAGGTGCGCGGACGAACCCAATGCGATATTGGGGAGTCGCTAGGATTATAGACACCGAGGACGAACCTGATGCGAAATCATGGAGCTGCTAGGAGATTGTAGAACACCGCAGACGAACCCAATGCGAAATTGGGGAGCCGCTGGGAGGTTGGATAAGAGCACAGACGAACCTGATGCGAAATCAGGGAGCTGTTAGGATGCGGACGAACCTGATGCGAAATCAGGGAGCCGCTAGGGTGGTATAGTTTTCATGGACGAACCCAATGCGAAATTGGGGAGCCACTAGGTAGGAAAAATCTCTATTTGAACAATTGGAAAGTCGCGAACGAACCTGATGCGTAATCAGGAAGTCGCTAGGATAGTTAGTAGGCCTCGTAACTAATATAATCTAATTGATACAACCCGAGCGGTAAGGTTGTATCGTGTGGGAACGTTCAATTACTAGATTAGGATATTGGACGATAATAATGGGTTTAATAAATTTGCTCTAATTACCAATGAACACAAATATATTCTAATTATAAATATCTGTGATACAATTGTGTAATTGTCGCGAATGAAATGAACTAAATGGAATAGAAGGTAGAAAGAAGAATTACCTAACAGTGATGCACGGTTTTGACGCACTGGCAATGCGGGGGACTCGGAAGCAACTTTAACACTGCCTAATAGATTTTACACTGAACTTGCGGAATCTATATGGTTAACTTTGATACGAAAGGCACTTCAGCCCGATCTCACTAAAAGTTGACTTTCCCAACTACAGCACGACGTGACGCGATACGTGTCTACCGAAGTACTAGCCCACGAGAGTGAGAATCTAAGAGTTTATATACCCCTACAATGAATGAAATGCTCTGTTCATAATCAGGGTTGCCATATTTTATCCCCTCCGGCCCCTTACCCTTCCGCCTTCTCGCCCAGTTTCGCAGCGTACCTCTTCCCACTAACGCAGGCGACAGTGGCGACACGCGACGAGTGGGAAAAGTGGGAGCAGGTAAGGAAAATAACGGGTGTACTTTTGTTCCACGCGACGCTACGGACGGCTTGGCTTGAGTGAAGTGGTTTTCGAATTCAGTTTACAGCAGTTTACAGACTTTGGTGTGCAATCTAGCAAGAATCAAAGTTTTAGAGTGCCGTTTGCAGTATTTTATACTACGCATTATTTAAAATTATTGAGAAAGCAGGTAATGTATACATTGAATTTTAGGTTATGTAATCTGCTTTCTCAATAATTTTAAATAATGCGTAGTATAAAATACTGCAAACGGCACTCTAAAACTTTGATTCTTGCTAGATTGCACACCAAAGTCTGTAAACTGCTGTAAACTGAATTCGAAAACCACTTCACTCAAGCCAAGCCGTCCGTAGCGTCGCGTGGAACAAAAGTACACCCGTTATTTTCCTTACCTGCTCCCACTCTTCCCACTCGTCGCGTGTCGCCACTGTCGCCTGCGTTAGTGGGAAGAGGTACGCTGCGAAACTTGGCGAGAAGGCGGAAGGGTAAGGGGCCGGAGGGGATAAAATATGGCAACCCTGTTCATAATCTAATCGTACTTAGGGCTTAGGGCCAGACTAATAACTCTAGTTTTTGTCATTTTCAATTAAATCGGGCCAAAGATCGGTCTTCGTTAAAAGGTTCAACTACGATATGAAAGGTTATCTAGGACGCTTCCTGCCAGAGACGATCTAGAAGAGATTCCTATGAGAAGACGAACGGAATATATTCTCTATCCGTAACACACGTAACTGGCGCCACCATTTTTCTGGCATTTTTGGTAGCCAGATAAAAAAATATTTGATACAAAATTAATTAGTTTTTAGTCGGCTACGAAATGCAATAGAGAAAAATTCAAAAACTAAATATGTCCATGAAAAATTATGGTCACCTTCATTTTTTTACATAACACTACATATATTTTTTAGTAGATAATATTGTTGCTTATATCAAGACGAGTTCAACAGTCTAGTATACTACGACCGTGACATGACCTTAATAGTAAAGTTGAGTTGAGTGGCGACAGTTACGTGGGTGTCACCTTGTATACTTACAAGGTGTCCCAAAACTCCTGAAGAATCCGGAAATGGGAGGTCCCTGAGGTCATTTGAAGCGACATTTTCCTGTGCAAAAATATCATCCGCGGCTTTGTTTAGGAGTTATTAACGAAAAACACTGACCAATCAGAGCGCGACCTAGACGCGAGTTGGCGGAGTCGGCCCGGCGCGTCAACTGTCTATTGGCCGACTGTGCCATCTCGTGTCTAGGTCGCGCTCTGATTGGTCAGTGTTTTTCGTTAATAACTCCTAAACAAAGCCGCGGATGATATTTTTGCACAGGAAAATGTCGCTTCAAATGACCTCAGGGACCTCCCATTTCCGGATTCTTCAGGAGTTTTGGGACACCCTGTATACAAGGTGAGTTCCGTAACGTGGCGATCTCAAATAACTCGTAAGTTATTTGTTGTACAAAAAGATGTTTCGAACAGAAGTTGCATGGTTTCCTGGGGAACATACAGTGCTCGAATCTGTTTTTTATTACTTTGCATTTTTATCGAGATATGAAGGTCACCTTCAGTTTTTTAAATGGAATGCCTAATATCTTTTCTCAAATTCGGATAAATTATGAAACTATGTGTAAAAAAGTATTATACAAAGTGGGACTTGAAATGAAGAATTACTGAGATATTTTTTAAATAAATATTGTTTCAAACGATATGTTCAAAGTGCTGTCCATTTCAGCGAAAGCACTTGTGTAATCGAATTATCAGTGAACGAAGAACTTCTTCCAGTGTTTCTGTACTTATTGTAGCATATTATCACGCGGCTTCTTTCCGGGTCTCGTATAGAGAGGCGGAAAGCAATCCACTTCGGGTTTGAACAGACGTGATAGCCAGGCTGGGTCCGGTCGTGCTGGGCCCAGTCCACCCGTGATAAAACGTGCTCCCGTGGGCTTCGAGATGTATTCAACGACCACAGGTTCGTCTTTCGGGCGCCAGACATCCGGAGATGTCACACAAAATAACGCTAATAACTGAAGCCCACGAGATCACGATCTCGCGAATCTGACTAGCTCGATATGGTCACAGGGCTCCAGCAGGATCGGACAGGACGTTCCCCACGGCGGGAATGGACCTCGTGAATAACCTCGACATGTTTGAACTGAGAAAATAGAATTTAATACCAATTTGAATTTACTGATAATCCTGTACAAACTGTCGAGTAACGACTCGGCAGCGATGGTAGTGTATAAAGAATCGTAACAACAATAATAGGATCGGACGGAGAAGGCTAGGTCTTCGGCAGAAGGCCGACACGTGCACGGTTTCGCTGTGACAAGATGGCCGCGTCGGAATCGGTACTACGCCGGTTGCCCGGGCGAGAGAACAGCGATTACATAAGTGGTACCGATTCCCGATGGAATACGCGATTCTCGGAACAAAGACAGAAAACCCGCGTCGGTAATAATACGAGACTTTAGGCCGGCGCGGGGTCACGATTTGACAAAATGATTACACAATGACTGTGCGCGGCAGCTATAACAGAAGTACGCGAACGCGTGGTAATTCGGCGGAACTCGCGCTGGTCGCTCTCACTGGGAAACTCGCCTAAGGAAATCACAAAGGGCAGCCGTTACAACGGCTTCACAAAAGCACGCGGTCGTCGTTAAGACGAACCGCGAGCAACCGAGAAACATTACACATAAATGCCGCCTGAGCCACTTGGAAAATCGTTACAATCACGAAATCATATCCTGAAGTCTGGTTGGCACTTACCACCGGCAGCGACGCTAATTCGGCGTAGCTCATTCGATTTGCTACGGCCGTTCGTACAATGTATTACATTATTACGCACACGCGGTTACAAGTGTCGGATAGCAACAACCTATTAGGGCGACAGCCCACGCAACAGTGCTCGTGATTTTCGGTGGCTCGAGGATGCGGAAGTGAGGCGTCCCCCACTCTTTCGGTTTTGCCCGCCAATTACTGTCGCTCGCGATGTCGCCAATACGTAGGGCCTACAGTCGACAGGGAGGCCCCTGACCTTGCCGTTTCCCTAGTCTCCTTAACGGTGGCCGTCCTGCCACCGGGAATGTCGCAAGACATTCCAGGATCGTTCGAGCCGCTCCTGCATGGGACCGCTGTTGCTGCGGGACGAGGCGTCGACGGGACGATTCTTCGTTCTTATTTCAGGTCCCATGGTCCCTCGTCGGCCCCATTCCCGTAGCCCAGTAACTAATTAGCATTGAAATGCGACAGAACGTTCCTTCGAACCTAATATACGATATCAAAAATTATTTCAGATACACCGGAAAATAATAAAATATTCATTTTAGGGAAACCAATAGTGTCATTTCGCCTAAAAATGTCATACGACACACATGAGGTGTGAAACACTCCAGTAACTACAAACAGCTGTTAGGTTTGAATTTTGCTTGTTGTTTCGGAACCATAAACTTGCTGAATATTCTTTAGAAATTCTGAAATAAGGGTCGACAGCGTTTGTCCTAAAATTACACCTTTGACGTAGTGAAAAAACATTTTCTATTTGTTTATGTCCAACGAGTTGTCCAATACATTGCCCCGTACGTGCGATAGGGGAACAACGTTACCGCCCACTGCTACGCGATTGTAGGGGGTGGCAAGACGCCATCTCGAATGGCTCCGAACTAGTGACATTGTATTGATGCGAGCCTGAGAAGAAGCCTTCCCAGGCAAGAGTACGATGACGTGTCTAGGTTCGAATGCGCGGCCGATTGGTTCAGAGTGGAGGAGGCAGGCTTCGTTTCACACGCATTTTCGACTGTTGTCGAATTTGATTGGCTACAGCGCCCACGCATACTATGCAGCGTGCAGCGTCGAAGTCAATACATTGGGACTACGGGCGCGGCTGTGGTGGGGATTCGGCGACTTTATGATAGGCGCGATTTGTTTAGGTGTCGTTCCCGGGGCTGTTCTCAATGGAGAGATTTACGACAGGTCATTACTATTGAGCTGGAAGTCGGCAGTTTCTCGAACAGCTCGTGTTGACTGTCAAGTAATTTGTAGGCACCCCGACTTCTCTAAATTATGAACATTGCTCTTTTTACAAATTTTTCATATACACCTGTGACACAGATTTAAAATGTACGTTTAGTAAATTTGTGTCAGCTGGTATCTGCCACCGTAAATATTCTGATAGTACATTCGATAAAGGTTCGTGATCATAGCGCAAAAGGAATTAGTCCCTCATTTGTACAGATCGATGCGTAAAAAGATAACTATGTTCATAAATTTTTTGGCAGGTCAAAGGTAGGATACATATGATTTATATATATCCACACAACGTACTTTCCAAATTTTCAATGTGGGTCCACCTAAAAAAGTTACGAAGTACAACTTTTAGTATGTTCTCTGCAATTCTGACCAATTGCAAATAATTGTACCAACTTTTCAAACAACATCCAAGTCGCAGGGTCAAACATTAAACAAGCCATCGCACAGTAGGGTGTTTGGCCCGAAAAGTCAGGAAAAAAACTATTTCAGCGTTATTTATGGGCTCAAGGTGGTAATATAGTAAGTCGTTAAATTCGCTTATCGTCAGCTGTAACATTATGAAATCGAAAACGCATTTCCACATTTCAAAAATCAAACTGGTTGGAAAAGCTGGAAAAAATTATTTTTACATGTTAAAGTATGGTGAAATAATGTAATTTAATATTGTAATACTAAATATGTAGATAATATTAGTAAATGATATTGTTTTTATATATTTCTGCGCGTCCCCACCGTCAACGTTTTTCAAGACGGCAACGTACTGAATGAACCAGAACGTTCAGGACCTCCACCGGAGTGGTTTGACGAATTGTTTCACCGTACAGTTAAATTCCTTAAGGGACCCGATCCAGATTTGACCTCGAAATTAGTTTGAGCTCCGTCCAGTAGGGGAGCTGGATACAATTTCTACAGTTGAATGTCGAGAAGTACAGCAGCGCCAACGGGACACTGCATCAGAAATGTTGCCGGTAAGTCAGGTTTCATCACGCCTGCTTACAGAGCCTCCCGGGCGGATATCAAGCTGCCGAATAATGTAAATTACGCCTCGGAAACGCAAAAATAGACCACTTTCGCAAGCTCCAGCGCTAGATTGATCTTTTATTTATCGATTCTGACTACGTAGGCCCCCCAAATGTGCATTAGCGAGACGTGATTAGTCACGGGCTGGACCATCGCACAACGCGCCTAGGCACACGTACGCGCTGCCCGAGCGGTGAGTGTGTGAGTGCCTCGCGCGGCACGGAGTCGTGCCTGCAGAGCCTCCCGGGCGGATATCAAGCTGCCGAATAATGTAAATTACGCCTCGGAAACGCAAAGATAGACCTCTTTCGCAAGCTCCAGCGCTAGATTGATCTTTTATTTATCGATTCTGACTACGTAGGCCCCCCAAATGTGCATTAGCGAGACGTGATCAGTCACGGGCTGGACCATCGCACAACGCGCCTAGGCACACGTACGCGCTGCCCGAGCGGTGAGTGTGCGCCACACACTCTCACTCGAGCTCACCAAGGTAGCATCATCGTCAGTCGTATAACCATATAAGTTACCGGCAACACTTCTCGTCCTCTGTTTTACCGATACAGTGACTGAATCCGGGTGATTGTCGTGACTGAATGATGAGAAACAGACGTAAGCGCTCGTAGCGGAAAAAATGCCGAAGCTGTACTTTCACAGAACGAATACTTTTGAGGTGTATTTCTGCGCCGTGACGAACTGTTGTTTTAAATAGGTATGGTGTTGGAGTATACACCAAAATGCACGGAACATGCGGAGGAGGAAAGGTCCCTTTTGACCTGAAGGTTTATTACACCTCAAGCGTCGCTATTTTTGCCCTGCCACAGGGCCTAAGAAAGAACGGTCAAGCCAGTCCGAGCCAGCCTACCGAGCTAGTAACAGCTCTCACAGCATTTAAAGATTGTAACCGTCAATAGTTTCATTTCAATGTAACGGTCAGAAAATACCTTATTGTGTTATATGCGAACAGTACTTACTATTGTAATTCACACCTGATAGACGCTTATTTCATTGTGTTGTGGAGTTTCAATAAATACTAAATATATAAGGTTATATTTGATCTCCAAACCTCGTTATCCCAACATATGGTTTAACATAATAATCGTTGCATTGACATTGTATGTGTCCCCGCTAGCGCTGGAGCTTCCCACCTTTTCTATAAAGATCCCACTTCTCTCGGTATTTAAGAAAATGTATGTCTCTTGACAGTGGCAGCACTGTCGCGCCGCCAGTGCTTCTCGCCGCTGCGCTACAAGCTGCCGAATAATGCAAATTACGCCTCGAAAACGCAAAAGTAGACCACTTTCGCAAACTCCAGCGCTAGATTGATCTTTTACCTATCGATTCTGACTACGTAGGCCCCCCAAATGTGCATTAGCGAGACGTGATTAGTCACGGGCTGGACCCTTGCAACCTCGTATACGTATTCAGAATCTAGCGGTGTGTGAGTGTGCCACCACACTCTCGCTCGAGTTGGATCGGGTCCCTTAAGGGCATGTGAAAGAGCTAAATCCATGCTCCCAGCTAATCAAGAATCATATTTAGTTAAATTACTTACCAATAAACTCAGAGGACACACGTTTATGGCTATCGAAGAATTCTAATATTAATACTGTAGAAGAATTTGCAACGAAAATTAAAATCATGTTTGGGGCACAAAAACACTTAACCAGTATAAGGGGGGAATTAAGCAATATATTTCAAAATCCATTAAAAGTATGTTAGATTACATAAGCCGCACAACAGATTTAAGATTAGCAATTATGGATAAAGAACGCAGTCAATACGAGATTATCCAGGAATAGAAGAAGAGGGGGATATCCAGGAATTTGCAAATTATTATAGACTCTGATGTAATTGAAACATTTTTAAACGGACTATCATCTAATATTCGTGTCAGAGTACAATTAGAAGGATATTGAAATCTGGAGGGAGCATACGCCAATACATAAAGTCTCAAAACAAATGCAACAGGAAGAGGATAGAATGCGAGCATTCCAAACCTAATATCGGAGACCGAAGAAATCAGCCTCAGTCGCAATATCGTTATCAACCTGCCTCGAACAGGTATCAAGAGGCTTCAAGACAAGAATATAATGCAGGGTCACGCTGGCGCTCCGACCCTAGGAATAATAATGATATGAGCCACGATCGCAATCTGAGATCCAACAGACAAGTAGGGGCCAGTAATCAAGCTGAAACAAATAATCCACCTGTTTCTTGTAATTATTGCGAAAGAATCAGGGGAAATTGTATCATATTCCCAACAAAAGTCGGGGAAAACGGGGAAGTTCTGCCAAGGAAACAGTGGGCGCACCCAAGGGAGCAAATCTCATAGAGCGCCAATCCATAATGAAGATCGATGCATCTACACCGAAGATGTCACCGACAGAAGTTACAACACTCAAAAAGAACGACTCACCAGGAACGAGTCATTCCAAAGAAGTGAAGATCAAGGAGTCGAAGACGAAGGAAGAAGAAATCAATCTAGAAGGGTTATCAATATTCAATTAGACTCGATCAAAAACACTCCCACCATAATGATCACTTCACCAGATCTTCAGGGAATAACTACGCTTTTAGCGGACTCAGGTTCGAAAGTCAACCTCATCAAGGAATTCATGGTCCCAATAAATGCAGACATCAACACAAATAATGCTATTCATATTCAAAGAATCTCGACCGAGGTCCTGGCCACCTTAGGGACGGCATCAATCAGGATACATAACAGGTCATCCAGTATTATTCCATGTTGTTGGCAACCGAATATCGATAGATCAAAACGGAATCTTCGGATCGGAATTTTTACAGAACTATGAAGCAAATGTTGACTATTCCGCGAAACACGTAAAATGGGGAACTACGTACCCTTTTCGAAGAACAGCAGGTAACTGTTCCAAAGAGAACATCAATTCCACTAATAGTAAATATAATCAATCCCTGCTGGCGTGTCGTAATAGACTATCGTAATTTAAATGAAAAACAATTGGTGATGCATATCCTCTACCTAACATAACAGAAATTTCAGGTCAACTTGGAAGTGCGAAGTATTTTTCAATTACTTATCTTTCAATCGTTTAGCTTCTGGATTTCATCAAATTAAAATGGCACCCGAGGATGCTCATAAGACAGCTTTCTCAACACCCTATGGTCACTTTCAATTTAAAAGAATGCCTTTCGGTTTGAAAAACGCTCCAGCTACATTTCAACGTTTGATGAATAGTGTTCTGACAGGACTTCAAGGATCTGAATTATTCATATATCTAGATGATATAGTCACATATTCAAGTTCTTTGCAAGAGCATGAAATTAAATTTAATAAGCTAATGGATCGATTACACATTGCACGATTAAAATTACAACCTTGTAACGAGTCTGAAATCTCGTTACAACCGGATCTCTCCCTCGTTGCTGAGTGGCTCGCCGAGCCAGGGTTCGCGGCGAGGGAAGCGGACGGGAAACGGTGATTCGGGCGGGTTATGAAATAACACAAAGCGCGCGACGTGACTTTTGCGTCTCACTAGGCCACGGCTCGCGAAGATTGCCGATGACGCGACGGTCGCGGGTGCACGCGCGCGGGTTAGCGGGTCGCGGATCTGGCGGTCGATGACGGGCGACGGCTCGTCGGCTTGCTAGAGTACGGAGACCGGCGGCTCGCGGCAACGGGGATTCGGGGTCGGTCAGGTCGGCGGGGCGGAGAGGTTGTTCGACGGCGCGTGGAACGGACGAGGATACAACGGCGCGTTGCAAGGGTGCCTCGACGGCTCGTGGAGACGGCTACGGGAACTTCGGCGCGAAGCTGGGTGACGGTTTCGTTCGACGGCTCGTTGAACGGGCGAGGAAGCAACGGCGCGCTGCAAAGGGGTCTCGACGGCTCGTGGAGACGGCGACGGGAACTTCGGCGCGAAGCTGGGTGACGGTTTCGTTCGACGGCTCGTTGAACGGGCGAGGAGGCAGCGGCGCGCTGCAAAAGGTGTCTCGACGGCTCGTGGAGACGGCGACAGGAACTTCGGCGCGAAGCTAGACGGGCGTACGGAGGCAACGGCACGTTGCACGGAGCGGGAACGGTCGGGATCGGGCTGTTGACGGCTCGTCAGGGTAAGGCGCTTACCAGGGTTCCGAGCGATCAAGCGGCTCGCCTGCTGGACTCGGAAAGAGAGCGAGTCTCCGTCCGTGCTGCCTTTTGTAGGCAAATTCGGTGGTTACCACGGGGTACGCGGGTTGCGGTGTGCGCGAGCGATTCGCGGGATTGCCCGTGCGGCGTCTGCTTCGGGGCGTGAAAACGCGGGAAGACGCGTAGTGTGATGTCGCGCCTGGTTACGAGGCGTGAAATCGCCTTGCGCGGATTCGGATTCGGTCGGGATCGGTCGGTGCGCTTCGGCTGTACGCGAGTCTTCGCGTTCGTAACAGAGCTGTACTGTGCCCGCTGTACAGGTCTGTTACAACCTTATAAATGTGAATTTTTACGTCATGAAGTAACCTATTTCGGACACATAATTAGCGAAAATGGATTAAAACCTGATCCGAGGAAAATAGAAGCTGTACAGAATTTTCCCGAAACCAAAAGAATATGAAACATATTAAGCAATTTTTGGGATTAGCTGGATATTATCGAAGATTTATACCAAATTTTTCTGCAACCGCTAAACCATTGACAGATTTATTAAAGAAAGATGTTACTTTTGAATGGAAGGAGATGCAGGAAAAATCTTTTCAAAGCTTACGAGAAGCTCTCATAACAGAGCCTATACTACAGTTTCCGGATTTTTTTCAAAAACATTTAATCTCGCTACTGACGCTTCCGCATATGCTATCGGAGGAATACTCAGTCAAGGATCAATTGGAAAGGATCTCCCCATAGCGTATGCCTCTCGATTACTAAATGCAGCCGAACAAAAATATTCTACAATAGAAAAAAGAATGTTTAGCAATATAATAACTGATCATAAACCTTTAGTTTGGTTAAACTCTATCAAGGATCCAACTTCTAGATTATGGAAATGGAAATTGAAATTATCGGAATGCGAATACAAAATTCATTAACACATTCGGACACGTTCGGCAACAAAGCCAGCCAGCGTAAACGCTCCACTTACTAGGGTTTATACAAAAACCGACTTTTTAAAAAAACGGTTTTCGGTTTTAACTTTTCCATGAAACCGGTTTAAACCGGTTTTGAAATTTTACAGATAGAAAACAAGACATATTTACAATTTAAAATAGAAGTTTTTAATTTTTTTCATTGATAATAATTCATCAAAAATACAAAAAAGGAAAAAGTAAGGTGCATATACATACATACATAAATAATTAAATGAAAAAATTAACAAAATAATACCCTTGAAAAACTACAGAAATGAACAAATGTTTTATATTTATGTAAATTATTATATTACTTCTTTCTTTGTTTAGTAAAATATGATTTCAAAAAGCAAAGAACGTCAATGGATTTACTGCTTAGGCGTGTCCTTAGTTTGGACACAAAATTTCCAGAAATAGAAAAAACTCGCTCACTTGCTACTGAACTTGGCTTAATTGTCTTTAAAGCATTAAATAATAAATCTAAATTTTTTGTTCTTCTATTTGAAGCTTCTAAGGCCAAGAACTCCTTCTTTAATGTTTGAGGACTGGAGGAAATCACTTTTTCAGGTTCTTGCAGATATTTATTTATTGCTATTTCCATAGCATTTTGCACCACAGATACGTCTTGATTTTCTTCTGCGTCACTTTTTGTAACATCGCAGTCATCTTCTGTAGAATAATTTTTATATTCTTTATATAATCTTGATAATATCTGTCCGGATAACTTGATAATATCAGTTTTAGTAGCTAATGGAAGAAATTTACTAGAAGATTTTGTCCAAACGGTCTGTGAATTTTGTAAATAGAGGAGAAGTGTTACTAATGTCTTGTCTCTTCTTTCTTCAATTCGCGTCTTTATAGCGTGTAATAACTTGTAACTAATTTCAGTTTCCAAATTTTTTAATTCACCCATCAAAAATTCAATTATGCCTTCACTTGTTAATAAATTCGCGTCTTGTCTGCCTAAGGCTTCGGCTGCTAAATATGCTTTTTTAGCCCCAAAAAAGTGAGTTAGAACCCGCCTATATCATCTACTGACCTTTGCAACTGCAAATATAATATGTATTCTTTGATGGTGATGTCATCATGTGCGTTTAGAACTACATATAGCATATTCTTTCGCAGGGAAACAAACTTTTTGCATTACACTGGCGTATGTAACTACTGCGGTGTTCTTAACTTGCGGTACATTTTCTGTGATTATGATATCTGTGGGAGAGATTCCTGTACACAGGAATATATCTCTCACCTATTAGAATTGAGGAAAACAAACTCGCGAATCCAACCGTGACGAGCAACGGTATAAGGTATAAGGAAGCACAACACTCATTGTTCTGACGGTACGAAGTTTCGCGACTGAGACGTTTTAACTACTTTGGGATGTATTCTTGTTACCGCCGATTGCCATCCGCCAAACTAATTTTGGATGGAAAGTTGAAATGTTCGGAAGTGAGAATGTTCGTGAATCAGCGTTTCATCCCAGGTTTGCTAGGGGAATCGTCAGTAAGGCTATCTAGTAAAGCCTGCCTTATACGCGTAGATCTCGTCCGATGCGATCTGATAATTCAATTACCTTGCCCGACAGGGCGAACAAGGGAAAAGATAAAATGAATGTTCGTTCGACGCCGATGACTGCACGATGAATCGACTACGAAGAAGCGACGAACGAATTCGGAAATCAACTGTTTCGAAGGACTCTTTTTTGTCGTGAGTGGATAGAGCCCTCTATGTATGCGAGAGGGCGTTCTATCGTGTACCTTCTATGTATGCGAGAAGAAGTGTTGTTCGAGTGCAGTGTGCCCAGACGGGACACCTTTTTTCGCGCATGCGCGGCGTTTTCAGCCTCAGTAAAGTACGCTTCTCGAGGAAATATGGCACCTTGAGCGCCATGCAGAATTTTAAGAAATTGATATGATCTCCATAGAGCTTACTCCATGTTTGGTTCTTTGACTTTTGCACTCCTAAGTCGTCCATTTGGACCACTGTGCGTCCCGTCAATTATACCAGTACATTCCCGCCGATATAGGTGCCTCAGGGCTCTGCTACATCATCGCCTCATCATAGATACGTTACTGTTTTGGACGCGCATGCACGAAAAAAGGTGTCCCGTCTGGGCACGCTGTTCGAGTGGGCATTGGTGCATAGTCACCGATGCCGTCCAAATGTCGTGCACGGATTGGTTCCGACAAATCGGCATAGTCCAATCAGGATGCACTCAAGTGGTGGCCTTCCGTCATGGACTTTCGAGAAGCCTGGCCGGAAGGCGGAGTGTGGTGATACTTGACACGAGTCGTAAATAGTTTGGAATTTGGACACGGTCAGAAGGGTGGCAGTTGTATATCAAAGAACCGTATCGTAAAGAATTCGACGCTATCCTTGAACCGTTATTAATGAACGCGACCGTGTATCCTTGACCGTACTTAGTGGACGCAGGGTTTCCCAAGAGCCGTGCTTTTATGATGGTGTGCATTGTCACCCGTGCCGAGGTTAGATATTGCTACGGTTTTACAAGACACCGGACTCAACGTTGTAACCAAACTATTGTTATCCCTTGTTAATATCTTGAAAGATCAATGATAAAATTGCGGCAGACCGAACGGCACCGCTGGATAATCGCAGGAGCGGCGAACGGTTCCGTAATAGAAAAGATTCACGGCTGTGCGTGGACAATGCTGATCAGAGTCGGCAGGGCACGATACGTGGCCGTGGCAACTCTGCAGTATTCCAGACACACCCGTTATCTGCTGCTTGATCTTTCAAGCTGTTCTTGCTAACTTGATTTACAAAAAGGGTTAACTGTTTCTTAGCAATTCCAACACCGGGTTGGTTACTAGACCCGATGGATTTCGTGAACGGTTCGTGCCTCCAGGCACTGGAAAGCGGAGAGGTTTAGGCAGAGATAAATAATTGTTGGTAGACAATATCTGGTAAAATTGAGATATATTCTGTTAATTCGTTGATCTAGATGAGAACAGCTTTCGAGGTGTTACGCAATGTACACAGATTGTCGTACACGCAATCACCCTGTATTCGTATCACAACAACGATACGCCTTGAACGAAACGCGACGACCACGGACTGTAAACAGAAGCTTCCTTGCCAGGAATGTCCGCAAGAAACGGTCTAGCCTAGACGCGATCGCGGTGCTCATTCACGTGTTCGCGGAATCCGCTTCGTCGACGTTTACCTCGCGCTGCAATTCGTATCGACAACTACTCGTCAATTCCTAATCTGCAAAGGGAAAGGGTTAAACTTCCCTGAACAGCGTAGTCCGCACCGATCGGTACCGCCGTAATGTCACGGGAGCAGCGATCGGCGTCTACCTGCACTGGAATTCACCCTGTTATATGGCGTGGGAAAGGGTTAGACTTCCCTGAACAGCGTAGTCCGCACCGATCGGTACCGCCGTAGTATCACGGGAGCAGCGATCGGCGTCTACCTGTACCGGAATTCACCCTGTTGTATGGCGTGGTTCAGGAGACTAGGCAAGGCACAATACGTGGCCGTGGCGACTCCTTACCACCCACACAACGACGCGCTCTTAGCAGGACCACAGGAATAAACCTCGTTAGAGACCAGGCTAGTGAACTCAGGCAAACGATCGGTCCCGCCGGAAGTTCTCCGGGAAGAGCAATCGGCTCCTGCTCTCTAGGCAACCTCGTAACGTGGTGGTGCAAAAATTACGGATATCTACGCAGGGCACGCTTGCGTGGCCATGGCGATATGCGAATTTTTCCTGTAGTCCGTTCTGAGCAAACTTACCGTGTATCTCGTCAACTAACGACACACACGGTAAATCCCACACCAAATACCTTGAAGATCACTTAGTGAATTCTCGTATGAAACGAGATCCTACTCCGGATAGAACCGTAGGCACGACGCGACGCAGGTAACCGTCTTTCGGCGAACGAGATATTCACGACCGCGAGATCCGACGGAAAGGCACGCGTAGAGCACAACTGAAAAACCACTAATTCAATAGAAACACAATGTCCAAACGACGATCTCAATCAATAAATATTTATTCAATGATGAACCGTACTCCTTCACAATTCGCAACTTGAGATCACAATTTCCCTTGAGCCGGGTCGTGACTAATTCACATAACTCTCGCCTTTTCGGCAGTACGCAGTATACGCTTTAATTTCTAATAAATCTTCAAATTACATTTATGCATTCAAAATTTAACAATTAATCTAATCATTCGCAACGCGTGATTCTAAACGCCCATTAGCCGGGTCGCGAGCAATACTGAAATAATAAGCCTTACTGGCAATACACAATTTATGAAATTTAAATTCTTAAAGTTTCAACTCCAACACGAGACGCGTGTTGACTCATACGTGCTTATAGGAACGAGTCCAGGCGTAGAGTGCTCAATTTGCTGCTCGCATCGACCTCCTTCGATCGCAATTAAGAGGGGATCGATGCGCACGCACTTTATTATCTATATAGATCGTTCTTATGATCCTTGTCTTATGACAAGGTGTAACTGGTATGTAACTGGTACGGTTACAACGTTGGGCCACATCTGCGATAGCCAACAATAGAGAGCGTCTATGTCATAAAATGAGAGGTCCAACGGAAACATTCCCTGAATCTATTCGTTTCCCAAGGATACACGGTTTGACCGATGTACGTGAAGATATACGATTCTTTGAGACGGAACACTCATTACATCCAATAGTAGCCTATAACACGCGTATCTCGTGGATCAAAACAGACGTCAACACGCGACTGATACAGACCAGTTGACACCGTTCAAATTGCAAATAAAAAATTGTATTACTGTGTCGACATTGAAGAACATATTCTGGGAATAACATTTAAGTGAGACACCCCGTATAATGTGCAATCTTCAAGGTATTAAACTGCTGCAGAAGTTTTGTCCGCCACTTTTTTCGTATGAACAGGTATTAAATCCGATGTGCAAACTATCACGGCTGATTTATACTGTAGCGACAATTGGAAACAGCGTAGCGATAACGATTTGGAAGACCTTATAAATCGAAAGGGGGGCTGTACTATCGCCACAATTAGAAGCTACACGGAACGGTACTATTGGAAATATGAAACTGCGATGAAAATTTATTCCTCGTGCGCCATATTTTCCAGATCTGACACCAACAGATCCCCGCTTTTTTCGGTTGCCACGAAACCGTTTAGATTGGAAAAACTTCAATAATTCCGAAGTCGTTAAAAAGTGCAGTACAATACATCATACAATTTCCAGATAGATAAATGATCCATGAATAACGATGGAAAATGCTTAGTTCGAAGTAAACACAAAATCATTTTATATAATAATATCCAAACTACGAAATTAATTTTACTTATGTATATAATAACGTACCGTTTTATAAAAGCAGTTTCATTAAACATTAGGCGAAAGTACAGTGACTGCCACTAATATTCGAACACTTTTAGAATGACGATAACTTTTTTAATATTGGACCATACGATTCGAACTTTCTCGAGAAGTTAGAATGATTTAAAAACATGAAAAAATTTTTGAATAAAATTACAAGTTGTCGGAATTTCGGAGAAAACACTAAAAGTTGTATTTTGCAACTTTTTTACGTGGGCTTGTACGGAAAATGTAGAAATCACGTTTCGTAGTGTTATGCCGTGAAGAAGGAAAGGATGGGGTTCCCTCGAGAAATAATCCTTTCTCTTCTTGATAACTTGAAGTTTATTGGGTAGGCCACACCAACAGATTATTCACAAGCAATCGCGGTTTACAGAAATTATAAGTCCTTACAACATAACTGACAGCTCGGGAGTGAACCCGACTCAAAGAGAGTTCCTTATGTACAGGGTGTCCCAAAATTCCTTCAGCAACCGGAAATGGGAGGTTACTGACGTCGTTTGAAACAACATTTTCCTTTGCAAAAATGTTATCCACGGCTTTGTTTAGGAGTTATTAACGAAAAACACGGACCAATCAGAGCGCGACCTAGACGCGAGTTGAGTCAGCTTTTGGGTAAAAGGCGAAGATAAAGTTTGTTTAGAATCTTATCGGGAAGGGTGATAAGGCATAACAGTAGATCGTTCTGAAAATTTCATCCGAAACGATCGATCGTGAAATGAGCTACAAACGTTTAAAGATGGTAAAAATTGTAGTTTTTTAACTATTTTCGGCCTCTAACTGCAATGAATATAAGGTTCCTTACATCTTTCAATGTCTGTAGTTTTTCCCGCATCAACCGATTTCGATGAAACTTTCACAGTGCATATGATTGACACAGATCCACAAAACGTATTTTTTAAATCTTCAATATGGGCTCACATGAAAACGTTATAAAAAGCTACTTTTAGTATTGTTACGTCCGAGATTGGGCGTTAGGAAGGATTTCGCACGAGAATTAGTACTTTTATGAAATTACGTTCGCGATTCGCGGCGACGCACGGTGATCGATTCCTCGATTCTAGGTGGACAAAATGATAAATTTGATCAACTTCAGATATCCTCGCTGCCGTTCTATTTTGCCTGTGCGAAATATTAAAAATAAGCTCATTCTTCTTCATCGTATAACTTGTTTGTTTGTTGTTTAAATTATTATCTAAAAAATGGAGCGTGTAAGCGAAGGTAAGTATGTGATTTTTACATATCGGCATAATTTTATTTTGCCGTGTAAATCATATAAAACACAGGTTAACTAATAATACTATTTAAGAAGAGATCAAATTGTATAACTTCTTTTCCCGGACTCGGCCGGACTTCGTTCTTTGATAGTTTTGAAGAATACTTATTTCAAAGTAATGATACTAAATATCGCTTGCCCGTTTTTGCCCGTTCGTCATTTATATCATTTTTTAGTAAGAGGAAAATTACTAAAAAATGTTCTAAAGAATTAGCAGCAGAGGCAAAGAGTTTACTCAAATCACCTTAAAAAAGATTGTAATTTATAATAATTTAGAATATCCACCTTTGTCATGCACATTCCTTATTATAATTTTGTAATTTTATATTATATTCTTGTAGAACTTTATCTAATTTTTAAATATAAGTTAAGATTAATTCTTTTCATTTTGTGTATTGTTTTTCACGTATTTAAACAAAAACTATAAAATATTTAATTTATGTTATTTTATTTTATTATTAATATATTTATAATATATATATAAATATTTTTTAAATATTTATTTTATGTTATGTCCATTTTAAAGAAATGATATACATAATTCTTTTAAGGTCATGTAGTTTTTATACACTTGTTTTAATTATTACTACAAGAGAACACAAATTTTGTATTTTGTCCACCTAGAATCGAGGAATCGATCACTGTGCGACGTGGGGAAAGTATCGCGCAGATTAGTTCCGAACGAATGGTCGAAGTGAAAAGTGACGGCCTGTTTGTTGAGGATTAGAGACCGGATTCAGGAATTCTCGGACGGCTAGACCAAGTCCGCCTGACCGTGAATGAGGAGGGTGCCCGAACGGCTAGACCAAGTCCGCCTAATTCGGGGTTGGATCGTTGGCTCGAACGGCTAGACCAAGTCCGCCTAATTCGAAGGATGGAAAATATCGGGTCTGGTACACGATTATCACTTTCACTCTCGACACCGTATTTGCGACACGCACGCACACGTCAGCCCCACAGTTGTGTTGCCTCCTTGTTTAAAACCCCGCGAGAGTCAAAGGGAGAGTTTAGGAGAAGGTTGTGTTCTCTCAGATAACGGATACCAACTGTAAATGATTTATAGTGCCCGATTCTGTTTCGTCATCGAGGACGGTGTAAATGACTTTGGAATGGTGTGGAATCGTTGCACTGATGGCTGCTCCGTCAGTGAGAGAAAATCTGGTATCTCTTGTTGAAGAGACCGTTGGAGAATCAGAGGTCTTCCGCTTGAGGTGTCGAATATGACTGGCTGAGATGACGATTGGAAAGATCGTCCTGTCGATCGTACTCTCTGAGGTGTCGATGATGACTGCTTGAGGAGTCGGTGGTAGCTCAGTGAGATCTCGATTGGAACTCGTTGAAGCCTTGATCGTAACTGATTGAGATCTCGATTAAAAACTGATCATTTCGATCGCTTCCCTCTTCGATCTAGATCTTGGTGGGGGTTGTCGCGGGATGGATCCTTCGGGGGAAGACAATAGGATCGCACGCTTGAGTGAGCGGCCTTGAAATTGTTATTCCCAAAATCGCTGGAGCTTGACGGATTTACATTCCAAAGCGATGACGTATTGATGGAAGACGTTTTTCAGATATTACTATTAATTTTAGGAATATTTGTATTGCAAAAGTAAGGAGGGAATCTGGTGAAGGACGTCACAGTATTTTCTCTACAATTCCGATCAATTGCAATTTTTGAAAAAATATCTCTTCACATCGTACGGTTAACTAATTGCGTTAGCTACCCAAAAAAATCGTATGGTCAAATATTAAAAAAGTTGTTGTATTTTTAGAGCGTCCGAATATCAATGGGAATCTACTGTATGCGAATATGAATAAGTATGTTATTGAAATCTATTTTGCTTAAACACGTGTCGTTTTGTTAAATATATGTTTCTAAATTTCTTCGTAATAATAAGTTACTCAATCAGATTAACATATGTCTAGAAAGCTGTAACTGCAATAACTATGAAATCATGGAAATAACTCTTTTTTCATAATACCGTGCTTGAATTACTTAATTTTCCAAAAAATATATGTAGCCTAAATGGTACAACAAACGATATAAAGTAATTAACTTCATGCACTAAGATTTTTTTTACGGTTGTAGTGACAGATACTTCATTGTTGTTCATAATTTTTCAGAAGAAGGAAGTTTACATTTATTGTATGCCAATGTATACTTGAATGGATATATGGATATCGGCAACAACAAAATAGAATTAAATTTCTAGATGAAACCCAAATAAATTTCCATTTAAACGAAATTAATGTCATGAGTTGGCATTAGATTGGTAACACTGCTGAAGAAGCATGCATGCAGTCATCAGATTCAAACTTGTGTCCCCACTCTACCTTCCCCCTCTACGACGCTGTTCCCCCACGCTTCCGCCACGGTCCGGTCACGTGACGCGTTCTATCTCTGTCATCCATGCGTCATAATGTCACGTGACTAATCCGGTACTGGCAAAGAGGAGGTAACTTTTCCCCCGAATTCGTGCTCCCTTCCCTCATCTGGCAACACTGCATGCAGGGCAGAGCGCGTCCCAAGATGGCAGCAGTGGAAAAGTATCCTACAGGGACCAAAAGTAACAGTTATTCTAAAATTTTATACGATAAAAATCATTAATAAAAAGTTGATTATTATTGAGATTTAAGATAATGTACACACAATATAAAAAAAAATTCGAAGAACAAAATGATTCCAAAAATATCGATTTTTATACTGTTTGGTTACAAATAACAGTTATTAGTGTCTAAAAAATTGGATCCTCCACGATAACTGTTATTGAAGAAGAAAAACTGTTTCGATTGCTCAAAGCAGTTATCGATGAGAGAAGTTCATTTCAATCACTCATAACAGTTATCCATGAGAGAAATTCATTTCTACCGCTCATAGCAGTTATCGATGAGAGAAAAAACCCCAAACTAATCATATGAAAAATCTATCCCGGTGGAATCAGTTGCATTTTTCATTTGTTGTAGCTTATGATCTACTGAACAAACGATGTAACGGGCACAAAGCTCAATAATGGACAGTTATCGAGTTATAATCAGTCAAACATGACAAATTCGAGCTGCCGAATAGTCAAATCTCGGGAAGTATTTATATTTTGGAAAAATGTTTGAAACAAAAATAGTAGGGTTTCGCAAAATCTGTTAGGTGGTGTTACGGATGACGAACAGGTGTTCAATATCATCTCTGGCAGGAACCGTCCTAGATAAACGAACAGAGCCACCCTAGATAAATCTACATAGCTGTTTAGTTTAGTTTAGGGTCCAAACATACGCACGACCAACTGGTCGTTGACAAAATACGAATGTTCACTCAAAGGGTACTGACAAGTACCACCCGTCACTGCAGGGGTATATAAGCCCTTGCATTTCTACTCTCGTGGGCTAGTACTGTCGTAATCACGAATCGTGTCGCGTCGTGCTGCATCTCGGAAGTCAACTACCAGTGAGATCGGGCTGAAGTTCCCCTTCGAATCAAAGTTAACCGCATAGATTCCGCGAGTTCGGTGTAAAATCTATTAGGCAGTGATAAGGTTGCTCCGAGACCCCCGCATTGCCAGTGCGTCAATACCGTGCATCTTAGTTTAGGTAATACACATCTTCTCCAACTCTTTCCATCCCAAATTCAATTCATTCGCGACAATTACACAATTGTAACACGAATTCTTATAATCAGAATATATTTGTGTTCTTTGATAATTAACGCAAATTCATTAAACCCATAATTATCGTCCAATATCCTAATCGAGTAATTGAACGTCCCCACACGATACAATCTTTCCGCTCGGATTGTATCATTAAATTATACTAGTTACGAGGCTTATTAACTATCCTAACAGCTCCCTGATTTCGCATCAGGTTCGTCTGTGCTTTTATCCAACCTCCTAGCGACTCCCCAATTTCGCATTGGGTTCGTCCGCGTCGTTCTACAACTTCCTAGCAGCTCCCCGGTTTCGCATCGGGTTCGTCTGCGTTTGACTCCATTCCTAGAGGCTCCCTGACTTTGCGTCAGGTTCGTCCTCGCTGTCTATAATCCTAGCGGCTCCCCAATCCGCATTGGGTTCGTCCGCGTACCTTTAACTAACAAATTGATACCACATTCCTAGTGCAACAACACTTCGCCGGCCACTCGTGCTGCTCGCGGCCCTGGCTCGTAACAGTGGTATCATTATTTTTGAATTTCGAATGATCTTGAAAAGTTCTGTGGACAGAAATTCAAAAATAATGATACCACCTAACAGATTTTGTGAAACCCTACTATTTTTATTTCAAACATTTTTCCAAAAAATAAATTCTTCCCGAGATTTGAGTATTCGGCAGCTCGAATTTGTCATGTTTGACTGATTATAACTCGATAACTGTCCATTATTGAGCTTTGTGCCCGTTACATCGTTTGTTCAGTAGATCATAAGCTACAACATATGAAAAATCCAACTGATTTTACCGGGATGGATTTTCCATATGATTAGTGCGGGGTTTTTTCTCTCAACGATAACTGTTATAAGTGATCGAAATAAATTTCTCTCAACGATAACATTTACCAGCAACAGAAAAAATTTTCGGTTACTTATAATCCTTACTTGTAACCAATACAATTTTAGTCGATAAAATACATGTGTCCATGATTTTTTTCCTTTTTGGCTATAACAGTTATAGTCGTTTTGAGGTCATATTTGTGTTCTAGGGGTTATTTCAAGAAAAAAATGTATATATAACATGGTGTCAAATCGGCCTGGTTTAGCCGGTAAAGTATATTTCCTTTTTTTAATAAACCTGCAAATATCTCGGAAACTATGCGAAATATGGGAAAATATCAAGAGACCTTTTTTGTAGAAAATTAAATTTCCAACAATTTATGTCCTCTGGCATTTTTCTAAACTAAACATAACTAAACCAAACTAAACCAAACTAATCCAAACTGAACCAAACTAAACTAAACTAAACTAAACTAAAAATAAAATAATTTTTTTGAAATTACTACTACACTACCCCTGTATTTTCGTATGCGTGGACCCTCTCACGATCTATAACCATAACTCACTCTGTTCACATAATCTTCTCATTGTAGATGTCATCCAGAATGTGATCTTTTCAGAACGGAGCTTTTACGATACCCCGACCATTATTTCGGGGGAGAGGCAGTTCTGCAAATTCGACGAAATATAAATATACTCGAAAACTGCGCAGCTAATAGAAAAATGTCATAGAACATAAATTGTTGGAAATTTAATTTTCTACAAAAAAGGTCTCTTGAGATTTATAAAAAACAAGAAATCTACTTTTCCGGCTAAACCAGGCTGATTCGACACCATGTTATATATACATTTTTTTCTTAAAATAACCCCAACAACACAAATATAACCTCAAAACGAGGGGCCACGGAAATTGTAATCTCCCCAGTTTCCCGAACCTGAAACCGTTAATTAGATATGTAGATAGATTTATCGATGTTTTTGATAGAAAATGTTATCGTGCGCGCCGTACGTCGTATCTGGCGCCAAACCATAAACATTAACATATGTAGCCATGAGGTAACGTAACATCGACATCGATGCCGTTTCAAGCGGTCATTCTGTATACCATAGTGTTTGACTGACAATGAGAATGAAAATAAAATTTTGAATTACTACTTATGTTTTTTGTTAACTGTACTCTTCATTATACTATAATAATATTAAAATTACACTGTATGAAATTATAATTGAGTTATAGTTGAGTAGAATTGTAATTTAAAAAAATCTATACAATATAACTACGCATTTTTTCTAAAATCTGCATTTGGAATCCGCTTCTGAAATTTTTGATATTTCCGTCTGCACAGGAATTTTTGGAAATCATTTCCTTGGTAGTGGCAAAACGGAACACTGATTTATGGCGTTGTTCCAAATTGTGCAACGCTCACTGACCCCGTGACTTCATTTTTTTCACGCAAGCCTCGCAGGACGATGTTCAAAGATCCCTCTTCCAAGCATATTGATCCATAAATCAGTGTCGCCTTCCCGCTACGTGTGGGGCTACGGTGTCAATTTCCACTGAGAAGGGTTCGGCTAGTCTGTTATTTTCCAGCCGTACCAGAGAGTTTGAAAACAATTCTGAAACCAAGTACACCAGTGGATAACAAAAATGTATAATATAATAATAATAATAATTGTCATATAAAAGAATGTTATTCTACATTTGCAACTTATTTTATCTCTTATCGACCACATTGTGTTTATAATTTCATAGTAGATCGAAATAAACTGTCGAGTTTAAAACATTCCGTTCGAGAAAAGATCTATAGAAAGATTCCTATGAAATTTTTATGGACAGTTACCTACCTTTTGGAACTTCTTTAAAAAGTGTTCTCATATAATAAGAAGGATAAGTAAATATTTTCCGATCTGTCTAATGAAAGTTTCATGAAACAAACAACATTTTTTGAACTTCTAATAATTGAGGCACAGGTATTTTAGGATTTGTATAATAACAGTTTATTTTAAAATATTTATTAACAAAATTTCCATCGGAGAAATATTAGCAAATTTGTCATAATGATCGAAAACTTGTTTATTATTGATCAGCAAAGAACCTATTCCTGCAACAGGAAAATTACACTGTCCAACACCAAATTTGTTCCCTATATACTGTTGGGCCCTTCTTATAGAGTTTTTTGCGCAGATTCCGAATCTGACCTTAATTTTTTTCCTATACGCAGTTTTCGAGGAACATGGCTTTAAAAAAAAACATATTTTTCAACTTTAAACAAATATTATGATGTTATTATAAAAGATATTGGATTGTTCTTTACAGAAAAAGATTCTGTAGACTTTCCCGAATCCAGTGATATATAATAGTAATGCATTATGATTGTTTAAACATGTTTAAACAACGTTTAAAGACGGAGAGACACCACTTTTTCACCAATTTTTGAGGATATTTTTCAATTTATCTCAAAAAATAAGGGTCTAGCGGAAAATCGAACTATACCACGCGATAGAGCAGACTTTTATCTAGAGAAACCCCCCCTTGAAGTTTTTGCGAAATCGACGTTTTTACCGAACCAGAAAGCAAAATATCTTCGCCCGACATGCGTTGACGCCAGTGGCGCTCGGGACGAGATACAGCGCGCGACGGGATACGGAGCGGCGAACGACCGTTCTAGTGGTGAGCGCCACTGGCCGCAACTCATGTCGGGCGAAGATATTTTGCTTTCTGGTTCGGTAAAAACGTCGATTTCGCAAAAACTTCAAGGGGGGGTTTCTCTAGATAAAAGTCTGCTCTATCGCGCGGTATAGTTCGATTTTCCGCTAGACCCTTATTTTTTGAGATAAATTGAAAAATATCCTCAAAAATTGGTGCAAAAGTGGTGTCTCTCCGTCTTTAAACGTTGTTTAAACATGTTTAAACAATCATAATGCATTACTATTATATATCACTGGATTCGGGAAAGTCTACAGAATCTTTTGCTGTAAAGAACAATCCAATATCTTTTATAATAACATCATAATATTTGTTTAAAGTTGAAAAATATGTTTTTTTTTAAAGCCATGTTCCTCGAAAACTGCGTATAGGAAAAAAATTAAGGTCAGATTCGGAATCTGCGCAAAAAACTCTATAAGAAGGGCAAAAAAGTATATTGGGAACATAAAAAAAGTTGAAATTTGTTGGACAGTGTTATTGTTGTCATATATTAATAAATTTTTAAATCTTCATCATGTCACTTTTCTGGCTTATTCTGAATGAACCTGGGAAAATGACTATCGTTTTTCTTAAGATATGAAGCCGTATACCATTAATCTACAGGGTGTTCCAAAATATTGCGCTACCTTGAAAACAGAGCTGGGGAAAATAGTATTTTAAATAGTAAATAGTAAATAATCCTATTTATTTTAAAGTATGTGTACAACAAATAATTTGTTAATGATAGTTCGAAAGTCGTCGCGTATTTATCAATCAATCGCGCATGCGCCGCGTCCCACAGTGGTTCCAAATCCCCAAAAGCTGGCCAAAACCCCTAAACGTACTTCAATTTCTAAAAAAATTGGTATACTATGGTTTTCGGGTCCGCTGATTACAAATCTGAACTCAAAATTCTAAAAAACAAAATGGCGGATCCAATATGGCGAACGCATAGGTTAAAGTATTGTTAGTTCTGTTCAAAAATTAGTACACTATGGTTTTCGGGTCCGCTGATTACGATTCTGAACTCAAAATTCTAAAAAACAAAATGGCGGATCCAATATGGCGAACGCATAGGTTAAAAAATTGTTAGTTCTGTTCAAAAATTAGTACACTATGGTTTTCGGGTCCGCTGATTACAAATCTGAACTGAAAATTCTAAAAAACAAAATGGCGGATCCAATATGGTGAACGCATAGGTTAAAAAATTGTTAGTTCCGTTTAAAAATTGGCATTCCGAGTTGTATTGTATGTATTGCGACCACAAAGCACGAGAACCGATTGGGAAAATTCAAAACTCAATTCAAAATTCAAAACCTGCACTTCCGTCGCATCCCCATTTGCAAATAAGCCGCATATTGCCAACATTTAGTTGACTTAAATTTTTCAAAACGCTGTTTTGCAATAATAATATGCGTTCGACTATATGGTCTAATAATGCCTGTAATTTTACTTCGGCGCTAGACTCCGTAATAAGTATTTCCTCCATCCGGGGGTAGCACAATTTTTTGGAATTTAAAACTATTTTATACGCCGGGTATAATTTACAGTTATTCTCTCTACTCATTTTTCTTAATTCTAAATAATCATTTTTTGTCAGCTTTTGTTGGACAATAAGCCCTACTGCCGCATCGCCAGATATCGTTCTTTCATGTTCGTATGTTATTGACTTCATATATTCGTCAGCTTTCGATGAAGTTGCTGATATATCTTTTAAAACTTTTGATGCAGCCAAATTTCCGGATGCTCGGAAACTCATTTGAGTTGCATACGATAATGCATCACTTGAAAAATTTGTTCGAATATCTGCTGTTTTTCTTCGCTTTGATCTTTCGCTGGAGGTTTCAAATTCTAAAGAAGGACGGCCAATGTTGTTCGCATGTTTATCGCTGTCTGCAGGTATGCGGAATGCAACAGAGCCATCAAGCCACGTAGCAAACTTTTTGAAAAACTTATATTCCGTTCTCCTTACACTTTGCCATTTTGTCCTAATTTTAGAAATTAAAACCCCTAATGCGATCTTTGTATCATGATTTATATCAATTAAACTCCCATGCTGTTCAAATATCTGATTCTGAAGGTGTTCAGATATTGTATTAATATCACTATTCAAATAACAGTTAGTTAATTGAAAAATTTGTTTCCTTGTCAATCGGATTTCGCTATCACGATACCCTGAAAGTAAATAATAGAAACTAATATTTGAAACATTTTGTCTAAGACTTAATTAAAAAGTTAATTAATTACTTCTATGAATTAAATTACTTATTGTTAGACCTGTCTGTCCCTTGAAGGTCGCTTCCTCTCTAGCTCTCTTATTGAAACGTTTATATCTCGGTAACAAATTGACGCAAAATAATGTTATTATATTGTTTTGAAATTGTCTGAATATCAGCTATAAGAATATGAAAAAAATAACCTTCCTTATTTTCAAAAATTGACTCGTGACCTTCGCAGGACATTTCAAGGTCACTAATAGGTCAAACGCATACCATCGTCAAATGTGTTCCTTCAGACCATACAATTTTTATTTGAAACATTTTTTAGTATCATTCATACTTTCCGAGATATTTTGGTGAAAGCTAATAAAATGCTTACACTGAGTTATGTAAAATGGTGGTACGCGCGAAGTGGCAGTTAGGGGCTGCTCATTTTTTAGATTTTGCAAGATAATAGTATAAACTAAGACTCTATGTAAGTTATTCGATGGAGGTGGGTGGAGGTTTTAACTTATCTCTACATCTTTAAAATGTATGCGTCAAATTTTACGTTCCCCTTCCGTGTAACTTTTAACCGGTTAACATTAACAATTTAGCACTAAAAACGATTGATCTTACCTCCACAAACTGTATCCATTATGCAGTATAAAAATCACTAGCTTTCAATATAGCTTATACACTTTGCACTTATATTTCGTACGTACGCTCACGCGCGTGAAAAATGCTTGTCTAGCGAAAGCGAAGTTTCGACTACGACTGCAACTCAGGTAAAAAAATGCAAGCATTTTACCGTTTACCCCACTACGGAGTCACTATTAGAGTACCCACCCCAATGGGTAAAAATGTCCTAGCTCGTAATTCATTTTGGGGGTTTTGGCCACGTTTTCGGACTTTGGAACCACTGTGCGTCCGGTCGTAAGCGACACGACAAGCGTTAGGCTATTCACTGCGACACCTGTTCTCCTATATCTGTATCTGTTCGATTCGTACCATGAACGCACATGTGGCTTTGACCGTCGTCTTTGTCTCACTGTAATGATTATAATCACTCGCAATCCACGCGCAAACTGTAACTCTGTCTGTAATCCTTATACTAAGATTAAATCATAACTTTAACATAATTTATTTGAGGCAGTAATTTTTTTGAAAATAGTATATTATTTGAAGAATATTGAAAATATTTGTATTTTGTCTTTACTTTCAATTTCAATTTTAAATATTATTGCTGAAAACAATGGTTCGAATTCAATACCTTTATAGGTTAAGTCGTTTCTTAACGATAAGATAGACTAAATGTTTCCTTATGTCGATCGTAGATTGTTGCTAACATGATTTTTTAATGATTTCAGCGCACTTGTTCGACCAATTAATACCTTGATCGAACCAGTGCGCTGAAATCATTAAAAAATCATGTTAGATAAGATAGACTGTACGTTTATGCGGTTTCTGATTGTTAAAATAGAAATATTTTATTTTGGGTATCAGATTTTCAGATTGTTAAAATAGAAATGTTTTATTTCCGAAATTGTATATCTTATTTAAAATACTACTTTCTTTAAGCAAATAAAATCTAAAATATTAAATAGTATTTGAAATATTTGTTTCGCCAAATAATGCCCACCTCTGCTTGAAAAGTATGATTCTTGAAGTCATTTGAAGTAACTTTTTCCTTTGCGGAAATGTTCTCTGCGGATTTGCTAAGCAGTTATTAACGAAAAACGCATTCCAATCAGAGCACGGCTCGGCCCCAGGTCCCACTGAGCGTGGCGTTGGAATTGGAGGAGACAGAATCGGCCTGCTATAGCCGCGCTCTGATTGGTCCATGTTTTCCGTTAATAACTCCTTAACAAAGCCGCGGAGAACATTTTCGTAAACTAAAAAGTTACTTCAAGTGAGCTGAGAAATCACCCCTTCAAGGAAGTCCAACATTTTGGGACACCCTGTATAACTTTAAAATTAATTTAACATCTTATAAACTTGCCTTATCGGTAAGAACGAACATGATCGAAACTTTGAAACGAACAAGAACTTAACAATATCTTGTGGCAATAGCTTGCTCGATGACATTGATGTGCTCCGAACTTTTATACACGTCTTGACCTATGAATACACAGCGGATCTTTATGCGAAATAAACATTTTCTACCTGAATTGCTGTTGTTTTTCTCCTTTTAGTTTATGAAAGTCTGATATATATACAGGGTGGTCCATTTATTTTGAGACGGTCAATTATTACGGAAACCAGCAGGAATATGAAAAAATGTTTTATGTAAAATATCCTTCATATGAAGGGGCACATTTAATGGCGCTATGCACATTTTTCCATAATGGCCCTTTAGGGTCTACGCATAACAGAGCGTCTCGAGACCAGTGTAGCCAGACGGAGCGGCCCCCAGGCCCCTTACCTTTCCGTCCCTCGCCTAGATGCTGCCTACGCTATCCCCACTCTTACCACTACCGCTGCCGCGACCGAGTGCTAGAATGAGGGCGGTAGCATGCTACCGACTCGGTCGCGCCAGCGGTAGTGGTAAGAGTGGGGATAGCGTAGGCAGCATCTAGGCGAGGGACGGAAAGGTAAGGGGCCTGGGGGCCGCTCCGTCTGGCTACACTGGTCTCGAGACGGCCGCGGATCGTCGCGGAACGGAAAACGACGATTTTAGGAAGCCAGTGCGGCAATAAATCTCGAGCGGTTCGACCAACAGTGGGGTATTTGGCTTGTTTAGCGCGCCAAAAGTCAATATTTTTAGTTTGTTCAAAATGACTAAAACTTTTTTCTCATGAACCTGAATATACAGGGTGTCCCAAAATTCCTTCAACAGCCGAAAATGGGTGGTTCCTGACGCCATTCTAAGCGACATTTTCCTTAACAATCATGGACGCCGCGGCTTTGTTTAGGAGTTATTAACGAAAAACACGGACCAATCAGAGCGCGCCCTCGCCCGCCGCGCCGACAGGCGAGTGTCGGTGGTGCGCCGTGCATCGCAACGAACAAGAGTTTCTCTCGATTATGTGAATCTTCTCCAATTTCGATGAGCTTTGGATATGTTGTCAAGACCATGATTCTGAACAACATTTCCCTTTAAACTTTTTGGCGATCGGCTTTAGTTTACGAGATAATCGTAAAAAAAGAGAAGAAGCAGAAACTGTTTGAATGAAAAACTCACGTATTCAGCCGTAAATCAATTTGCTGCTTCGAAATATGTGTCACTGGGTCACTCGGTGACGAACTGCACAGATGTCTTCAGGTATACGACAGTACCGAAAGCTAAGGGACGTACGGCCAGGTCGACGAACTGCACAGCTGGTGATAGATTGTTGGTATACTAAAACCTAAGACCTAAGGCGTAAAGGATGCGCGGTCAAGTCGACGATCCAGAATTTCACTTTCAGTTTCGAATCGATAAATAATTCGTATGTTTATTTCACACAGATGCCTTGAAATTTTACCACACTCACGATCACTGTTCACATTTGTCAACACATAATTATGCACTAATAACAATTGCCATATCCCTTGTAATGCTGCACAAATCACAACAATCAGGTAATGCGATCACTAGACTGCGGATTTCATGCATTTGCAGCAAAAATGAGTAGGTGCATATTAAGACAGTAGAGAGATGAAAATAATTTAAAAACACCAATGTATTATTTTCAACTTTTTTAAATGATTACAGTGTCGTTCGTGCCGCGATAGAGAGAACATCTCCAAAGACGTATCATCTCAAAGCTAACGGTTGCTGTTAGCTGTGTTTTTCATAGTGATATTTAAACTAATCACTGAACTGCGGATCTTAATGCAAAATGGATGTTGCCCGCTGCTGTTACAAGGGACGGGAACCAGACAGATATTTGATTCTTACTGTAATCATTTAAAAAAGTTGAAAATAATACATTGGTGTTTTTAAATTATTTTCATCTCTCTACTGTCTTAATATGCACCTACTCATTTTTGCTGCAAATGCATGAAATCCGCAGTCTAGTGATCGCATTACCTGATTGTTGTGATTTGTGCAGCATTACAAGGGATATGGCAATTGTTATTAGTGCATAATTATGTGTTGACAAATGTGAACAGTGATCGTGAGTGTGGTAAAATTTCAAGGCATCTGTGTGAAATAAACATACGAATTATTTATCGATTCGAAACTGAAAGTGAAATTCTGGATCGTCGACTTGACCGCGCATCCTTTACGCCTTAGGTCTTAGGTTTTAGTATACCAACAATCTATCACCAGCTGTGCAGTTCGTCGACCTGGCCGTACGTCCCTTAGCTTTCGGTACTGTCGTATACCTGAAGACATCTGTGCAGTTCGTCACCGAGTGACCCAGTGACACATATTTCGAAGCAGCAAATTGATTTACGGCTGAATACGTGAGTTTTTCATTCAAACAGTTTCTGCTTCTTCTCTTTTTTTACGATTATCTCGTAAACTAAAGCCGATCGCCAAAAAGTTTAAAGGGAAATGTTGTTCAGAATCATGGCCTTGACAACATATCCAAAGCTCATCGAAATTGGAGAAGATTCACATAATCGAGAGAAACTCTTGTTCGTTGCGATGCACGGCGCACCACCGACACTCGCCTGACGGCGCGGCGGGCGAGGGCGCGCTCTGATTGGTCCGTGTTTTTCGTTAATAACTCCTAAACAAAGCCGCGGCGGCCATGATTGTTAAGGAAAATGTCGCTTAGAATGGCGTCAGGAACCACCCATTTTCGGCTGTTGAAGGAATTTTGGGACACCCTGTATATGCGAGTAATCTACAATAATATTTTTTCATAGAGAGTACTATTTGGTAACATACAGATACTTGAAAGTAACATTTCTCGTGACCAAGAGAAGTGTCGAAAAACTTGTGTTAAAGAAATGATTTGTTTCACAAGTTTAGTGTATAAAATCGAGATAGGATCAAATCTAGGATGTAAAGGAAGGTGTATAGATTAATTTCATGGCTGTTCTTTTTAATTCTCTTCGGTGGTTTTGATAGAATAAACAATCGAAAGTGATATTTTCTTCACCAATACACCCACTTTTCATCGACTCTTTTCTTTTGTCTACCTTGCGCTTCTATATCATAAGTCTCAACTAACGAAAATTACAATCGCACCCCTAACCAAACTTTGGTATTACATTCAGCAAAGTACGGTTGCAACAAAATTGCTCCCTTAGTAACGGTTTAGTAAGAATATCTGCCTGTTGATCCTTGGGTGATATGTACTGCAGATCATAAAATCTTTCCTGATACTTCTCACGCGCAAAATGGTATTTCACATCGATGTGCTTCGATCGCTTGTGAAATTCTGGGGTTTTCAGAAGCCTTATTGCACTCTGGTGATCCATCATCAGTTGGGGTTTGTCTGCTCTTTCTCCCGTTATCTCAATGACTAGTCGATCTAACCAGATCAGCTCCTTGACAGCCTGTGCCGCAGCTACAAACTCTGACTCCGTCGTAGACAGGGCAACTGCCTTTTGCTTCTGCGAACACCATGAAATGGTACCATTACCCAATTTAAATACATAACCTGAAGTTGACCTTTTTTTTTTATCGTGGGGAAATGCATTACGCATACCCCGGCCCCCCCTGGGGGGTAGCCGGGGTTATGTGGGGCTCCTTCGGGGAGGGGGTCGCCAAGCTAACAAAGCTCCGCGATCCCCTCCCCCAGAGTACCCACTAAAACCACACGCCCACCTAAGCTATTGAGGAGACGTCCGGATCTCGCGAAAACTCAACGGGACACCTCCTAGCTATACATACATCCCGGGGGGAGGGGTTAGCTCCCCCCATACCTAATCTAACCGGTCCCCGGGCGGAGGGACCCGCCCGGTGTCCCCATCCCTGGAGCCTTCGGATTGGGCTTCCCGAGCCCCAGCTCGGTCCACCCACAGCTCCCGGAGACTCCCTGCCCCGCTCGGGCAGGGGACCCGAGGGTCCCCCGTCCGGCCAGGGCAGGAAGGCGCCGACACCGGCATCGCATTCGGGGGGATGGCCGGCACCCCGCCACAAAGACGTAACGTCTCGGGGTGCCGGGCCACCCCGGGGGAAGTTTA
This sequence comes from Lasioglossum calceatum, assembly GCA_963966675.1. NCBI lineage: Eukaryota > Metazoa > Arthropoda > Insecta > Hymenoptera > Halictidae > Lasioglossum > Lasioglossum calceatum. Next base: position 1,461,829 of record CAXAAD010000078.1, on the reverse strand, counting down.
ACTCCCCCTGGGGGCCGGGGTTAGCTCACTCCCCCGGCCCCCCATCCTCCGCCACCCTCAGCGAGGGGCGAACCCCCCGCACCGCCAAAGGGACACCCGCCCCCGGGAGGGGCGGCATTAGTTGGCGCGGGGGGGAGACCACTCCCCGCGCAGTCCCCCCAGTCACCGCCCCCCACCAGGGGGGCCAGCCGCGTCACGGGGGATGTCCTCCGCGCCGCGCCACCCGACACCGCCGCCCTGCGTCTTCTCCGCGGAGGCCAGGGCGGCACACGGCGGCGCGGGCGACGTCCCCGCGCCATCCTCCTCCTCGCGGAGCCCGGGTCCCGCTCCCGGGCCCGCTCGGCGGCCTCCTTCTCGGACATTACTGTCTCGCAGAAGGAGACCACCGCCTTCCATGACCCCCGGCCCCCGATCAAGTGGTCGAACAAGATCGGGAGCGAGAGGTCCCAACATGAAGTTGAGCTGCGAGTCTCAACATCTTCCGCATAGTCAGCATCGCTGAAAATTGTTAGATTGAGTTCCGCATTCGCTTCAAATAGTAAACCATAATCCGCCGTTCCTTTTAAATATTTCAAAATCCTTTTGACGGCATTCCAGTGGATCTTATCAGGCGACTCAAGGTATTGGCTGACCGTGCTTAACGCAAAGGCAATGTCAGGCCTCGTACATATTGCCAAATACATCAAGGATCCGACTGCCTCCCTGTATGGAGCTCGAACATACTCGGATTTCTGCTTTTCATGAACTAGCGCGCTCAATTCCTGATGCTTGTCTATTGGTACAGCTACTGGATTGGCCTCGCTCATATTGAATCGCTCCAAGACTCGATTAATATAACCCTGTTGGTGCAAGAGCAGCGATCCGCCAGAATTATGCTCTATCTGCAAACCTAAAAACAAACTCAAAACACCCGTAGTTACACAAAATTCCCCCTTTAATTCAGTTAGCAATGAATCTACAACATCGCGATTAGACGCTGCTATCAACCCATCGTCTATGTAAATGGCTACAATAAGCGTTTTTTCTTCATTTGAGAAAACGCATGGATCCGATTTTGTAGCCTGCAACTTATAACCCATTAAAAATTTAGTGAAACGCTCGTGCCAACATCTGGAGGCTTGTTTTAATCCATACAGACTCCTATTTAGTCTACAGATATTATTCGTCCCATCTTCATAGCCCTCTGGTTGACGTATGTAGACGGTTTCTTCCAGTTTTCCATTAAGAAAAGCCGTTTTAATGTCGAATTGTTGCAAAATCTTCCTTCTTGATGCCGCTAGTGCCAAGACAATCCTTATTGTGTCAAATTTCACAACAGGACTAAAGGTTTCATGATAATCCACTCCATGCTTTTTAGAGTATCCCTTCGCAACCAACCTGGCCTTGAATCTGTCGACACTTCCATCAGGTTTCCTTTTCAACTTGAAAACCCAACGGTTCTCAATCGGTTTCACAGATTCTCCAGGTTCTACAAGGCTCCATGTATCATTTTCTTTTAATGATTTGATTTCCTCATCCATTGCTCGTTTCCATTGATCTGCATGTGTGCTTGCGATCGCTTCTTCATAGTTCCATAGTTCCTCACTTTCTGCTAAGAAAATTGAGTTAGCACTGGGTTGAGATCCGTATCTATCCGGTTTTCTTATCTCCTCTCTATTTCGTAGAGCTCGATCACCAGTTGGGTTCCTTGGAGGTTCCGTTACTGGAGTCGGTTTTACAGTTCCGTTGTCCAGCTCCTCTTCATGACTCGGAGATATTTGAGATTTCTCAGTTTGTGACTCACGTAGCTGTGGATTGTGCGTCTCAACAAGACTTTCGGGAGAGTCTATAATTTGTGACTCACTACTCTGATTTCCCTCTTCGGAAAGTGTTGAATCACTCTCATCTTCTCTAAAAATGACATCTCTCTTTATATCCACTCTATTGGTTTCTGGATACCAAATTCTGAAACCCTTTACATTCTGGTCGTAACCAACGAAAATTCCTTTTACAGCCTTAGAGTCCAATTTTCTTCGTTTCTCCTTTGGTATATGCGTGTAGGCAGTTGTTCCAAAAACAACTAATCTCTCCAATTTTGCTCTCCGTCCAAACCATAACTCATATGGTGTTTTCAGGTACTGTGGGCTCGCACCTGTACAATTAAGCAAATAAACAGCTGTGTTAACGGCCTCAGTCCACAATTTTAAAGGCATCCGTTGTGCGTGTAGCGTGGTTCTCATTGACTCAACGATGGTACGATTTTCTCTCTCGGCAGAGCCATTCTGCTCCGGGGTAAAAGCTACAGTCTTCTGATGCTGTATACCTTAACCCTTCAACATCTCATCGACCATTTGATTCACAAACTCTAATCCATTATCCGTTCGTAGAATCCTTATTTCCCTTCCAAACAAATTCCGAGTCATTGCTAGAAATTCTTTCACTTTGTCAAAAGTCTCACTTTTAAACTTTAGAAAATAAACGACTCTATAATGGGAATAGTCGTCCTTAAACAGCAGAAAATAACGCGATCCATTTATGGAGTTCTCTTGAAAAGGTCCACAGAGGTCGGCATGAATATGGTCGCCCGGACCATAAGACTTATTATCTCTGTCTTTGCGTTTGGGAAAAGGTAAACGGTGCGACTTACCCAAGACGCAACCCTCACAGAAGAAATCCCGTTCGTCTACAGAGATACCCTCAGCTTGTAGATATCGCTTTACATACGCAGCATTCTGGTGCCCAAGTTCCTCGTGCCAAGCTTGCAAGTTGTCTCGAGCGGCGACGTTGGCTTCGACCCTTGCATCTTGTCTTGATATTTTGAATTCCATCTCGCATAGTTTGTTTTTGCGAACTCCCACTGCAACAATATCACCTCGCTTCTCAAATCTGCATCCTTCTGCAGTGGATATTTGAAGTAAACCTTTGTCCAACGCTGACCCGGCTGAAAACAGGTTATGTCTCAGATTTGGAACGTAAAGAACCTGCGACAAGTGCTTCTCTCGCCATTGAGTTCCATCATGGGCCAAAATATTAATATCTCCTCTGCCCAAAGCTTCGATGAACTCATTTTTCTTCCCCACATTTACAGGAAGAGGTCTCTCAAAATATTTGAGGTTAATGAACCATTCTTTCCGATTTGACATATGATCTGTGGCTCCGGAATCCAGATACCAAATATCTGCCTCACTTGAACGACCATCAAAACACAACGTTGCCTCTGCCACTAAAGCCTGTCCTCTTTGTCTCCTGTCGTTGCCTTCATCATCCTGCCTATTCATTGGACAATCGCGTATCCAATGTCCAGACCATTTGCATTTGAAGCATCTGTTTGACTTACTTTTATTCAGGAAGGACTCTGCTTTGGTACGGTAACTGTCTTCCTTCCAGTTTAGCCTTCTCTTATTTCCTACCTTCATGGCTGCGAAGGCTTCATTCAAATTCTTCTCCTGAGCTGTAAATCTAACCTCTTCTACAAGAAGCCTCTCTATCAAGCTCGTTAACACACGCTGTGGTTGAGGTTGACTCCCAGGCAGTAACAAAATGATTGTACGACGCAGGCAATGTCATAAGAATTTTTGTCATAATCATTGAATCTGATATAGGCTCACCGAATGCTTGTAGACGATGCGCAAGATCCCTCAATTTTGCCACATGTGACGCCATATCATCCTTGGGATCCTTTGATATCTGATACCACCTTTGCTGCAGCATGTGAATCGAAGTTTCCGACCGTTGTTCATATAGATTGTGCAACGCCTGCCACATAGCTTTCGCACTAGTGCAATTCATGATATGCACGAGTTGAGAATCAACTACGGTCGTAGCAATTATTTTCTGTGCACAACTATCCTTTTTTAACCAATCAGCCAACTGTTGCTTCTCAGCTGCCGTTTCGTTTCCCACAGGCCTTCCAAGGGTGGAATCCATTTGCAACCAAAATAGCATCTTTATCTCTCAAAAGTACAGTAACTTGAAACTTCCACTGCGCCCAGTTATCAGCGCCCTTCAATTTAGTGATTCTTGTCAATTCCAATTCCATTGTATCCGGTTATTTCCACTTTCTTTGCACGTGGCACGGGTTAACCTCAATTCGAGAACTGGTTTACGTTACATAAAAACACCAAAAAGAAAAAAAAATTAATAGCCTCTATTGCACGTGGCCTGGGCCCATAACCTATTGTAAATTAACAGAGTTTTTGATATTCGAGTTACAAAACACGGCGATCCCCTTGATCGCAGCGGATTCCTTTTATAATCTTTAAGCAGCTCAAAAACGCTGTAGCTCGCACTTGCGTTGCAGAAAACAGACAGACAGAGAAGAGAGAGAAAACGCTCGCTCTCTAGTGTAACAAAAAACGAAACAGTGGGAAGACCCTGTGCGGACAATACCGCCGCAACAACGCCACGCACGCATCGTAGACGAAACACGGACCGGCGCGAAACTTTAAACTAGACAAACAGACAAAGAGTTGCATGAAACTGAATCAATATAAACCAATAAGTAGCTTTTTAAATAAATGTTTTTTTCTGTCTTCGTGCCCACCGATATTCGGGACCGATATTCGATACTCCCTCGAGAATACCTATCGACTTTTACGGAGGCTTAAGGGTGCCGATCCGTTTTTGACCACGAAATTAGTTTGAGCTCCGTCCAGTCGGGGAGCTCGGTACAATTTCTACAGTTGAATGTCGAGAAGTACAGCAGCGCCAACGGAGTACCATCTCGGCGGTGACAGCAGTCACTGCATCAGTAAATGTTGCCGGTATGCAAGTGTGACGTCACTATACGGCTGACGATGACGTAGTGACGATGTGCTCGAGCAGTGTTCCGATTGAACCCACCGTTTTTCGCGCATGCGCGACCAGCAAAGTAGCGTATCTATAATGACCGAGCAGAGCGGCCAGGGCCCTGAAACCTTGAGGCAGTTATATTGGCGGGAATGAACCGGTGTTATTGGCGGGACGACTGATAAAGAATAAGTTTCAATTATGTTAAATTTCAATATTTCATATGTATACACTAATAATCTTTTAAAAGTCTGCGAGGTGCTCAAGCTACCTGATTTCATCGAAATGGTTACGTTACTGAGGCTGAAATTGCCGCGCATGCGCGAAAAACGGTGGGTTCAGTCGGAACACTGTGCTCGAATGAGAGTGTGGGGCACACACTCGCCGCTCGGGCAGCGCGTACGTGTGCCTAGGCGGATCGCAAGGCTTCGGTATCTGACTAACCATTTCTCTATAATGCACATTTGTGACCCCTACGTAGTCAGAATCGCTAGATGAAAGATCAATCTAGTGCGCATGGTCCCTAAGATGGTCGAGTTTTCGGGTTTCGAGGCGTAATTTTGTAATTTTCATTATTCGGCAGCAAGACCTTGCCCGAGATGCTCTGCAAGCAGGCTTGACGAGCCGTACCGCGCGTCGCACTCACACACTTACCGCTCGGGCAGCGCGTACGTGTGCCTAGGCGGATCGCAAGGGTTCGGTATCTGTCGAACCGTTTCTCTACAATGCACATTTGGAACTCCTACGTAGACACAATCGATACATGAAAGATCAATCTAGTGAGGGAGCTTGCCAAAGTGGTCTAGTTTTGCGTTTTCGAGGCGTAATTTACATTATTCGGCAGCTTGATATCTGCCCGGGAGGCTCTGTAAGCAGGCGTGATGAAGCCTGACTATAATACAAGTCCTACTGCCGGCAATACAAATTAGGCACCTTTTAAATTAAACTACATATTGAAACAAAATGTGCAACATTTGATTTTATTATTATTATTTATTTAATGCTTTAAACCGAGTATGGTTTATGTACCATAAACAATACATGAACATATTAACATATTACATATTAATTCTCTTAACATATATAGTGGTACATAATGGTAACTTAGCTTACAACTAGTTTATATGACTTCTACAGTAACCTTTCGAATGCTGTCGAGCAGCCGGGGACTGGAGCGACAGGGTTCGAGTGGTGGTATATTTTTTGACTGCGTTTCTACGTCAATCGCGCCAAGCGAGACTTCAATAGAAAGCCGAACATAGAGAAGGACAGAATGAGATCCGGATCGGGTGACTGAAGCGTCTCGCCATCGCCGGCACAGTTTAAAGGCCCACATTGTTGCTGTTATTCGTGGCGTTTGAAACTTCGATCGTCGATTAAACTACTAAGCACAGTTGGAATTATATCGTGTTTGGTGTCATTTTAATCAAAGAAATGCCAGAAATAAGTTAGTGAAAGTCCCATGAAAAAATAATGAAGATTAAGAAGTTTGAAAATTCGATTCACTCGAGTCAATGTGTGGTGTTCACACCGATATGCCCGAGCCGAGATCTATCATCGCCGCCGTGCGTCTCGGCGCGACGTTGGCTGGGAGTGGATGGGGTAGGTGCTCGACAGCATTCGATTGACAGCATTCGCGAGATTACTGTACTTGGTAAACTTAATGAGGTTAGATTTTAATTGCACATCGCTTAATAAAATCAACGATAATTGACAGGCCTTTAATATCTGGACCACATAAGAAGTATTTTATACAGGTCGGGAAGCAGTGCTTGCAACGGAGAAGAGCTGATAGGAGTGTATCGCGTTCATCTTCATATTTTGGACATTGCCAAATGACGTGATCTAGATCTTGAGATTCAGCACCACACTCACAAGTAGTGTCTATAATAAATTTCACTCTGGCTAACGAAGCGTTCAAGTTATAATGGTTAGAACGGTATCTGTTGACAAAAGTGACAAAGTTCCTAGGTAGACTACACCCATGAAACCATGATTTCCCATTATCTTCATGAAAAAATTGAACATACTCTTTACCCTTAAATAAACCTTGCTCTTTGATGAAGTTGTTCGTGGATTTCCATGATTGGGATTTAAAGTCGCTGACAAAGTCGATAAATGGGGTCAACATTTGATTTTATTACAATATTGAACTTCGACGTTTAAATTTTAATAATAGTTAAATTTTCACAAATTTCGATATACGTTAAAACTTAATATGCTTCGTGTAATTGAACACAACATGATATACTCTTTGTGTCAGAACAATAATTGTTACTGTAATAGAATCAATAATAATACATTTTCCTGCGTACGTTGAACATGTAAATAAATGCAGTATTCAAAATTGTAAAATTTGAAATCAATGGAAAGGTCTTTATCAATCCCATGCATACATATATCTCAACGGGATTAAACGAAACGTGTGATTCACTGTGTTGGCCACCCGTGAAGTATTCATTTTGCAACGCGGCATGACAGTTATCCCATTAAAATTACACAACGTGTGCCGGATTAATTGCGATGTGTGCGGTAGCCTGCGAATTTTGTTCGGCCGCTGCAATTTCATTATGCTCCCGTAAATGTACAGCGGACAAGGAAATTAGCGTCAAACGACTCGTGAATCGCAGAATTAATCCTCAACGACTGATCACAGATAAAGTTTCACTCGCTGTTACTTGGAAATAATTCAAGATCTAATGATATTACTATATTTGTTGATACGTGAATATTTTAATACACAGTGAGAGTCAAAAATGAGTATACGCCTCGTGAATACAGCATTAATTTAACAATTATTAAATATATTACATTAATGGAAAAGTTATTTGAAAAACATAAAGTGTAGATTGATGATAATTAAATGTAGAAACCGTAATTCAATCTAATAAATAATATTTCGGATACAACATAAAATAGTTGAGCATCTGTAAAAATATGAATCAAAAGTGAGTACATATACACAACTAATTAAGAATGATGTATCTTCAGTTATTAAAAATGTGGGTCCATAAATAAGGAGAAGCACCTTCAACTGTTAACGGTATAAATGTAATATTATATACAAGGTGTCCAAAACCACCCGTCCAGGGGTGTTTTTAACTTCTCAGATAAGCATATTCGGTAAAAATGTTCGGAATAAAAGTTGCAGGGATTAATGGATGACCATGACCTTGTATTTGACCTTCGGATCCATTTTCAAGGTTATTTGGAGGTCAGTACGTATTTTTGATAGCCTCTAGCAGTCATTTTAATCTAGGACATAAGTACATATCTGAACGTGAAATTTCGAGCTCTTTCAGAATCCGTAGTCAAAGGTAGGGGTTCCCACTTAAAAAATACATACTGGCCTCCAAATAACCTTGACAATGGTTCCGAAGGTCAAATACAAGGTCATGGTCCTCCATTAATCCCTGCAACTTTTATTCCAAACATTTGTATCGAACATGCTTATCTGAGAAGTTAACACCCCTGGATGGGTGGTTTTGGATATAATCTATGGTAACAATACTGTGACACAACGCATCTTCTATTTGTCATGCGTAACCCACTGACTTCTAGCACCGAAGAGATACTATTAAAGACTGCCAGCCTATCGGGAGTTGGTGAGACGCGAATATTTCGGTGTTCTCTTACGCCCTCCAGGATAGATTCTGACTGGAGTGAGAACCAGAAGGCCACCGACGGCATTTCATCGGTGCAGCAGACCACTGTTTCGTGTTACGTTCTTCAACGAACGTGTTCGAGATAAACTGATATTTCAGACGATGTTATGGTGTTCATTTTTTAATTTTAAAATATTAGCATCAAAACTAATATCAAAGACAAAAAATTCCTTGAAATATCCTACATAAGTGCATTATTTTAGGAAAATGAACAATTCCTACTTCAAATTTTATATGAGATACCTAAATTTGTAATATCAAAAAATTGGGTTGGAACGAATGTTCGTAGCGTTTTTAAATTAAAACTCAAACACGAAATTATAATATTATGATATTTATACATAGATTTGTTCAATAACTAACATATTTTCCATTCTCTTCTATTACTTTTTGCCATTTTTTAAGTGACTTATCATGTTATTCAATAAACCTATGAATACATATCTTAATTTTATCTTTGATTTTTGATGTAAAAACGCTACGAACTTTCATTCCAATCTAATATTTCATAAACGAGCATTATTTTCTTACACTTTTTGTATACATAATTGATCCAAGAATCGATCTGTGGAAACAGAAATAAAAGCAAAAAAACGGAATAACTTTTATTTGACATGCTGTTCCGAATAATAAAGAGTTTGATTAATTAATATGTAGGATGGGTGGCGAGTGGATCGGTGATCAAGCTGGAAAAAAGAGGTACAACGAAGAAATCCAAAAGTATTATGTGATGGAAAATGCAGGGTAAACATTATAAAGCGTCACAGACGAATATCTCGAAAAATATTGATTATAAGCAAAAATGTTTCAGATGACAGTTGTTCAGTAGCGAGGGGGACATCATGTGGTGGGATTTTTATTTTTCCCGATGAACACTCCAAGGTGAGGAGAAGGTCACCTTGATTTTTTAAAATGGAAAGACCTATTTTCTGCACCATGAATCGATTGACTATCGAATTCTGAGTAAAAATGTATTGACCTCCACATGTCCTAAATCTAGTAGTTAATGAGATATTATCGAAAAAATTTTCTTTCTTCTTTGGATAATATCTCGTTAACTATTAGGTTTAGGATATATGAAGATCAACACTTTTATATTCAGACTCTGATACTCTCTCGATTTATGGTATGAGAAATAGGACATTCTATTGAAAAAAAGAAAGTTGACCTTCACCTCACCTTGGAGTGTCCACCGGTAAAAATAAAAGTTCCAACGCATGAAGCCCCCCTCGGTACTGAACAACTTCCACCTGAAACATTTTTGCGTATAATCAATATTTTTGGAGATATTGTCTGTAACGCTTTATAATGTTCACCCTGTATTTCTATGTCCATATAAGTCGGATTGAGGTCGGATTGACTGGCCTCGGTCTCATCGAGTTAAAAACATCTTTTGAAAAAAATGGGGGGCCGGGGATACCACGTGGATGTGCCAAAGCTTGTTCTTGCATTTCGTTTCGCATATCCTCTTCGTGAGGAAAAGTATACAATCGTCCCCTCGCGAAGAGCGTAAGTGTTGGAACGTCTCGAAATTCGAATCGCTTACAAATATAAATGTTTCCTTATGTCGATCGTAAATTGTTGCTAACAAGATTTTTTGATGATTTCGGCGCACTGGTTCGATAAATTGTTATCGCTTACAAATATAATTGTAGAAGCAGAGATATGCGAATTTTTATTGAATTGAAAATTTCAAATAGCGAATGAATGATAAAAAAATTATTTATCACGCGTCAAATAAAAATAATGATGTTTATCTCTTCCCGACGCACGACGAATAATATTTTATTCAAAGAGCGCCTCGCGAGCCGCTCGCCAGTTCATGAGCCGAAACTCAGCTTGGAGTTTGGACGTATGGAAAAGGAATCCACAAACAATATGTGTGTCAGTGTAGCACACGTTCACACGCGCACAGTTGCAGTTCTCCCTACCCGACGACGCGACGTGTACCAGCCCAGTGTTACCAGATGGGGGGAAATCAAAGATATATGATGTACCTCCTCTCTGATGACCAGAGCGCGACGGGGCATACGCAACGTGTCGGTGGAGTAGGGAAGGTGAATAGTGGAAGGGGAAAAGGAGGAGAGATTTCCGAGAATTTGGGTACCGATCGGTACCCATATGGTATCACTGTATCAGCCTGAGCCAGCGCAGGAACCGACTCACGAGCTGAAGCGAGATCTTGCGCTTTGCACTCGGCAGCCGTTGAGTTGGGCGATGGGCATGCCTCTAACTTATCTGATTTGTGGCGTGTTTAGACTTATTTTCATCAGCGAATCATTTACAATCGATTGATAACGTTTCCATGGCAGAAATATGAATCGTAACAAACATTTTATTGCTATTAATAAGTGATGGTGAAACGCTTACATTGTTGTCTCTAGGAGGCACACGACGTGACGTTCGATACGGTCATGATTCAGCATCGGAGGCAACATTGTAAACGCACAGCGCATTGGCATTTACTAACTAAAACCAATATTACTTATTATGAACGCTATCATAATGATATCATCACATATCGGTTGAAAATGTTTTGCCGATCAAAATAAGCTCAAACACGGCATAAATCGGATAATATACAGGCAGGTTGCACTAAAAAATATCAGGCGAAGCTGTCATGTTTCGGGCGTACGAATCGTCATGTCGGGTCACTGACAGACAGTCGAGCCGTCGAGCGGGCTCAAGCGAGCTCGTGGGCAGTGTCGCCAGATCGAGAAAAATTGAGGGGAATACAAGTACCCCTTCTCTGATGACCAGAATACACAAATGGGAGAGTGAATGGGAGAAACGTTGCGCGTGCGCGACGGGGATTGAGTGGGGCGAATGGGAGAGACGGCGGCGCGTGCGCGATGGGGACGCAACAATGACATGACATTTCGCAAGTTTTAGTTTATTGCCGCGTTCAAAACAAAGTCCATTTCTAGGCTGCGAAGCTAAAATACATACATCACACTCTTGGCGGACGGCTTCGCCGTCAATAACTCAGTAATTGTTGTTATTTGAAGTTCAAATTTTAAACGCCCACACACCAGTCATCCTTTCCCATATCCTTTCTAGCTGATGGACTATATTTTCCTACAATTTTATTTTATATTATTGTATTGTGTATAATATATTTATTATATTCAGTATTCAGTTCTAAAAAGGTAGTTTCAAAACTTGCTATGTCCATTCCTTAAAAGTGTTAAAATATATTATATATTTTTATGACATTTATGATTTTATCTTCACTTCACAACTGAAACTCCTACATGTTACAATTCATTTTATCTATAATAATAGAGAATGTTTATAATCTCTAGAACGACTTGTATGATTCATTTCAAAGTAGGTACATACATAATAGGTACGATACGAGTCGCGCAACCAGTTTGCGGACTTTGAGGGGAACGTCGGACTCCGTCGGAGTGTGCTCATGGTAGTGGAATAGGCTAGTGGAAGGGGAAAAGGAGAAAAGGAAAAAGCCAACCATTTCGGAGGCTTCTGGCGACACTGCTCGTGGCTCGAGGGTCGAGGCTCGAGGCTCGAGTCGAGTGCAGAGTTGCCATATTCTACTCTCCCTCGCCAGGCCCGTCTTCCGTCTCTCGCCCAGCTTCGCAGCATAGCTTGCCTTTGCACTCTTCCCACTAACGCTGGCGTACAGTACGCGTCAGCGTACATGGGAGGAGTGGGGGAAGCACAGGCTAGCCTTCGTCGGGCGGCTTCGCGCGAGCGACTTATCATGATACCCGAGAATCAACTCTGCGTTCTTATGAAATAGATAATGATAATAATGCCATGTATTTCTTTCATAACTCATAATGTGATTTTTAATATATGTACTTGGATTTTTTTTTATAACTACATTAGGTATATTCGGCGCACATGTGCATGATCTTTATTTATAGATTTACGAGCCAGGGCCGCGAGCAGCACGAGTGGCTGGTGAAGTGTTGTTGCACTAGGAATATGGTATCAGTTTGTTAGTTAAAGGTACGCGGACGAACCCAATGCGGAATTGGGGAGCCGCTAGGATTATAGACAGCGAGGACGAACCTGACGTGAAGTCAGGGAGCCTCTAGGAATGGAGTCAAACGCAGACGAACCCGATGTGAAACCGGGGAGATGCTAGGAAGTTGTAGAACGACGCGGACGAACCCAATACGGAATTGGGGAGCCGCTAGGAGGTTGGATAAAAGCACAGACGAACCTGATGCGAAATGAGGGAGCTGTTAGGATAATTAATAAGCCTCGTAACTAGTATGATTTAATGATACAATCCGAGCGGTAAGATTGTATCGTGTGGGGACGTTCAATTACTCGATTAGGATATTGGACGATAATTATGGGTTTAATGAATTTGCATTAATTATCAAAGAACACAGATATATTCTGATTATAAGAATTAGTGTTACAATTGTGTAATTGTCGCGAATGAATTGAATTTGGGATAGAAAGAGTTGAAAGAAGATGTGTATTACCTAAACTAAGATGCACGGTGTTGACGCACTGGCAATGCGGGGGTCTCGGAGCAACCTTATCACTGCCTAATAGATTTTACACCGAACTCGCGGAATCTATGCGGTTAACTTTGATTCGAAGGGGAACTTTAGCCCGATCTCACTGGTAGTTGACTTTCGAGATGCAGCACGACGCGACACGATTCGTGATTACGATAGTACTAGTCCCCGAGATTAGAAATGCAAGGGCTTATATACCCCTGCACTGACGGATGGTACTTGTCAGTACCCTTTGAGTGAACATTCGTATTTTGTCAACGACCAGTTGGTCGTGCGTATGTTTGGGCCCTAAACTAAACTAAACAGCTATGTAGATTTATCTAGGGTGGCTCTGTTCGTTTATCGAGGACGGCTCCTGCCAGAGATGATATTGAACACCTGTTCGTCATCCGTAACAGTAGTAAAATTTGAAATAATGCACGTTCCACGTGAAAAAATTAGAAGGCAATATTTACAATGTGGTAATAAGTTATAACAATTTTGTAGTGGGCGATGTTTTTATTAACTGTTATGTACCTTTTTTTTTTAATTGGGGAAATCCCTTATGGATAACCATCCCTATCGCCGAAGAGAAGGATGGCCAATGTCGGAGCCACCCCGACTAAAACCCCAATAGCCGTCCCTAGACATTAGATGCGGGCACCCAGGATCACCGAGTACTCAACTGGGCCCCCGCTGTCTTTCTACATAGACCTCCCATAAAGAAAAACCCCCCTTAAATTCGCCGACGGCCAGGCGTGCCTATCCCCCTTCCCGGTGGATCGCTCGTTGGGGAGTCCGAGTTTCGGCTCGAACCCCGAACCGCGACCCCCGGCGGCCTCCGACCACGTGAGCGAGGAGGGAGGTCACCGTACGCGATGAGACTAGGTCCCTAGGAGGGATGCATTACGCGCATCCCCGGAACCAGTCTCCCCTCCCGTGAGCGCGTGGGTACCGGTACCCACGCGTCTCACCCCCCCTTCGGCCACTTTGGCCGCTCGCTTGCTCCGCCGGGACACCACTTTGGCCCAGTCCCCCTCCCCGGGACCCGAATTCACGTGTCCGGATGGGCGGGGAGCAGTCCCCGCCCCTGGTCCTGATGGAACCGCCACTGGCTGGAACCCCCCTGGTCCCGCCTACTTCCCCCTCCCTTTCCCTTTCTCCTTCCCCCGGGCTTCGGAAGGCTCCCCACCAACGCTCGGAACGCCCATAGGACGCTCCGCAGCGTCGGCGGGTACCTCCTTCTCCCGGAGGGGGGCAAAGCCGCCAGGATTCGGCTCTCGAGGGCCTCCAACTTTTCCCCCACGACGCGGTCCACCAGTCGCTCAACGTCGCGCAGCAATGGCGGCGACTACTCCTCCCCCGCGTCAAATCGCACCAGGGGACGCGGCCGGCGATTCGGCGTCCCCTCCTTCCTGTCCGGGGTAGGCCCGAGTCCCATTTTTTTTTTTTTTTTTTTTTTTTATCGTGTGGAAATGCATTACGCATACCCCGGCCCCCCTGGGGGGGAGCCGGGGTTATGTGGGGCTCCCTCGGGGAGGGGGTCGCCAAGCTGACAAAGCTCCGCGATCCCCTCCCCCAGAGTACCCACTAAAACCACACGCCCACCTAAGCTACAGAGGAGGCGCCCGGATCTCGCGAAAACTCAACGGGACACCTCCTAGCTATACATACTTCCCGGGGGGAGGGGTTAGCTCCCCCCATACCTAATCTAACCGGACCCCGGGCGGAGGGACCCGCCCGGTGTCCCCATCCCTGGAGCCTTCGGATTGGGCTTCCCGAGCCCCAGCTCGGTCCACCCACAGCTCCCGGAGCCTCCCTGCCCCGCTCGGGCAGGGGACCCAAGGGTCCCCCGGGGGAAGTTAAACTCCCCCTGGGGGCCGGGGTTAGCTCACTCCCCCGGCCCCCCCATCCTCCGCCACCCTCAGCGGGGGCACACGACGGCGCGAGGGGCGAACCCCCCGCACCGCCAAGGGGACACCCGCCCCCCCGGGAGGAGGGGGCATTAGTTGACGCGGGGAGGGGACCACTCCCCGCGCCCTCCCCCCAGTCGCCGCCTCCCCACCAGGGGGGCCTGCTGCGTCACGGGGGGACGTCCCCCGCGCCGCACCACCCGACACCGCCGCCCTGCGTCTTCTTCGCGGAGGCCAGGGCGGCACACGGCGGCGCGAGCGACGTCCCCGCGCCATCCTCCTCCTCGCGGAGCCCGGGTCCCTCTCCCGGGCCCGCTCGGCAGCCTCCTTCTCGGACATTACTGTCTCGCAGAAGGAGACCACCGCCTTCCACGACCCCCGGCTCCCGATCAAGTGGTCGAACAAGATCGGGAGCGAGAGGTCCCACCCTTCCACCGCGGCTCTAAGGACACGGCGCGGTCCGGACCAAGCCGGACACTCCTCGAGTGTATGCCGCGCCGTGTCCACCTCCTCACCGCAGTGGTGGCACTGCGTCGTCGGCTCCCGCCCTATCCTATGCAAGTACTCACCGAAACAACCGTGTCCGGTGAGCACCTGCGTAAGGCGGAAGGTCAACCCAACCCGCCTCCCGCACCATGCATCAAACATGGGCAGGAGGGCCCTCACCGTCGGACGCGTCGAGGATGAAAGCAGTTGCTTCCACCGCTCGAACACGTCCGATCGGGCCTGACGTATCAGATCCTCGAACTCCTCGTCTTCCCGGACCGTTAACTCCTCCCCAGGCGGGCGACGGAACTGGCAGGCGATCCGATATATATTCGCCTGCCCCGCCGCCAGCAACTGAAGGGGAGGAATCACGGCCAGGAGACCCGCCACCTCGGTGGAGATGGTGCGGTATCCCCGTATGGTCCGCAGGGTCAGCCGGCGCCGCACTCTTTCTAAGAGAGCGGTGGAACGCCGGCTGGCCTCGAGCGAGCGGTACCACACGGGGGCCCCATACAGGGCCATAGACCGCACCACCCCCGAATAGAGGCGGCGGACACTCAACTGCGGCCCCCCGATATTGGGCAGCAGCCGCGCAAGCGCGGCCGCTGTCCTCTCCAGTCGGGGGGCCAGGAGTCCGAAGTGATCCTCGAAACGCCAGAGGCCCGAGTCCCATGGCGTCAAGCTCTTCGGGCGAGTACTTCGGCCGGGCCCCCTTCCATTTCCACCATTCTTCCCCTCTGGAGGTGGCGTCGACCCCCCTCCCGCCCTAGCCAGCTTAGCCGGCGGCGGCCCTTCACGCCCCTCGAGGAGGACGTCCCTCTCCGGGACCACCTGGTGGTACCTCACCTTCCATGACCGGGCCAGGGAGCGCGCCTCCTCGAGCTCGTCCTCAACTAGCCCCTGTGGCGGGCCCGCCGCCAATTCCACCCTCTTGGCCAGCTCCAACGTGCCGGCCCTAATCTCCCTCGCAGCGTCCCGAAGGCCCCTCACGCAGGTCCCCTTCAGGTTCTTCGAGACCGTCCACCTCCAAAGCGGCGTTCCTAATCGCCTCCACGATCTCGTACACATCCGAGGACCTGAACCGCGCCCTCAGTTTCTCTTTGGCCACCAAGGCTTCGCGAGATTCCTTGGTTAAGGAGGCAGTCGGAAAACCGGACAATTCCCCTGGGGGCGATAACCGCCCCCACCCCGCGACGACGACGGCTCCACCCCTATCTGGCCCCGGAGCGCTTCCCCCTCCCCAACGAGCAGCTGGAGGAGGACACCGAGGCGACGGAAATAGTCTCCCATTCGGTGCCCACCGGATCTCCACCCCCAACGGCTCACGCGGACGGCACCCTCGATGACACCGGCGACCAATTCTCCAACAGTGACAACGACAGTGACGGCGTGCCGCCCCCTCCCTGACTTCGCCCCGGCGTGGACGGACCCGACACCGTCGAGACCCCCCCCGCCAAAAGTCCGGCAGAGACCATGCCAGGCGACATCCCTACCCCACTCAGCTTCGCTGAGCCCGCCTTCCCTCCTTCACGCAACGCCGCGCCTCCCTTACCCCCCTTCTTTCCCAATACTTTCGAATAGTCCATCATGATTCATATTGGCCTTGGTTACCACACCTAAGGTGCTTCACTCATCAGCCTTCATAAAACCCGGGTGCGGAACAACGCTAACCATTGGGGACGCCGCTCGTCCCCAACAGGCCCTTTACGCTCCCGGTGCGGGCTCTCCGGGAGGGTGGCATGCTAACGGTCCAGTGCACCCACCAGACCCACTCCCGGCGTCTAATCCAGGAGTGTCTCCTTCGCCACATGCCGGAACTTGGAGTTAGGGACTTTGAGAGGTTTATCCTCCTCGTAGAGCCGGCCGGTTAAGGCAAACCCCCCCCCCGTGCCGTAAAACATGACCACGGACACGGTATAGGGCCCCGGGCAAGCATCTTGTTGCCCGAGACACAAGGAGCACAGAAGGACGCTGCCTCTCGCGCAGAAGGCGCAGTACAAAGTCAGAGGGAGCGCCCTCCCGTGCACCCCTCGCCCCGTTAGCACACACCGAAGTGTGCCCCAGGGTCCACCACGAGGAGGTGGGGCGAGAGGATTCAGCTCTGTGACATCCCTCGAATAGAGAGAACAGACCAACAGTGGATCGGAGCCACCACTGTTGGCGCCACACAGCCTAGGACCCCAACTGTTATGTAACCTACTTAACTATCATTAACCTTACACAAATTCTTAAAAGATAATATATAATATACAATATAAAATAAAATAAAATCATATAAAATAAAAAATTATATAGAGCCTATATAGATAATACAGAATAAAATATAAACACGAAATATAATATGTGTAATGTTTATTTTTATATTTCGTTTTTAATTATTGCCATAATTTACCATATTGTTATACCTTCTAGGTGTATATGAATCCGTAAAGATATTTTAATGATATTATCGATACATATTTAAGTCCATTCGAAGCAAATTCGTTAAAAAGCCAAAAATATTGTCTTTTAAGTTTTTCACGTGAGATGTGCATTACTTCAAGCTTTAATACAAATACAGTAAATTCTCTATAATCGCAAATGCCTCGGGGGGATTTGTTTGCATTTATCGATCTTGGTCCTACTTTTTTCGAGCTTCAAAGGCCGAGCCGAACGTACAGAAGGAACCAAAGGCCGAGCCGAACGTAGAGAAGGACAGCGCGTGTAAACAGACATCACGGCAACCGTCGATGCGACGGCACTTGTTTGCATTTATAGATCTTGGGCCTACTTTTTTCGAGCTTCAAAGGCCGAGCCGAACGTAGAGAAGGACAGCGCGTGTAAAGAGACATCACGGCAACCGTCGATGCGACGGCACCTGTTTGCATTTATAGATCTTGGGCCTACTTTTTTCGAGCTTCAAAGGCCGAGCCGAACGTTGAGAAGGAACCAAAGGCCGAGCCGAACGTAGAGAAGGACAGCGCGTGTAACGCGAGACGACGCGCGGGCCTTCGAGCTGTGCCGGCGACTGCGACTCTCCGCTTTCTTTCATATACGCTGTCCTTCCTTGCGTTCGAAACTCTCATCGTCAATTAAACCACTAAATTCAGTTCATATTATATCGTGTTTGGTATCATTTTGCATTAGAAAAATGCCAGGAATATGTTGGTGAAAGTCCCATGAAAAAATAATGGAAAATAAAGAAGATAGAATTTTGGTATAACGTTATGATGACTCACGGGCGTTTGAACTGTGCCGACGACTGCGACTCTCCGCGTCGCGTTAGTAGTGGTTCACACCGATATACCGAGCAGAGATCAGTGTATTGAGTTGGAGGGGATATTTCATTGGCGTTTATCGTACATGCCCAGTTTGCGATTATAGAGAATTTACTGTACAGAGCAGACACACGTTTGCCGAATGTACCTAATGCAGTTATAAAAAAACCAAGTACAATAAAAATCACGTTATAAGTTAAGAAAGAAAGCCATTATTACCATTATCTATTTCATAAGAATGCAGAGTATTTGAATCTCGGATATCGCAATAAAGGTGCGTTTATACTGAGGTCCGCTGCGGCCTGAAGTCCGCGGACTTTGGTCATAAATTTCGAGCGGGTCGACGGTACCCTACCGCCTTAGAGGGAAGCTATTGTTTACCTAAACGACCCGTGAAGAGACGAGACATTTTTTTTCTGCCACGCACAGCGGGGAACAGCGGGCCCGTCGACCCGCTCGAAATTTATGACCAAAGTCCGCGGACTAGAGGCCGCGGCGGACCTCAGTATAAACGCACCTTAACTCGCTCGCCCGACCTTGTTCGATTCTTTTCGAACCCGCCCGACGAATTCGAAGTGGAATCGACGCGACGGTCCGTCTGACTTTCTGCGACCCGACCCGAACCCGAACATCGGGCGGCCCGCACATCCCTACTATAATGTTTATAATTATAAATGTATTATGTTAAATAATCTATTATAATGTAGGATGCAAAAATAAGTCGTTAGGCTCCGATCGATGGTTGAGACGTCCCGGGAGGAAAAAACGGCAAGCGTTTTTGCAGAACATGACACCCGCGGATCGCCGAAATGTAAACATGCGACAGGTGAATGCCCTAGCGAGCGAGTGTCATTGAGAGAGAGAGCGTGAGTGTGCGAGAGAGAAAGCGGCGAAGATGCGACGACCGCGGACTACGTATGTGAGTCGAATTATGTATGTGTGTGTGGTATGATTGGCCTATACAATAGGCAAGGTAGGTCGCGGATGCGAGTTACATAGAATAGAAGAGTTGCGAGTAAGAGCAGAGAGAAAGAGAGTAGAGAAAGAGAGAAACAGAGAGAGAGAGAGAGAGAGAGAGAGAGAGAGAGAGCGATTAGAGTGCGTGCGAATCAATTTAAGAAACCGGAAGCTCGCAACTGTATTTGCTAAATAACCGAAATAAAGTCCTGTATTCGTTCATCGATTCTTCGACGGCTATAACGTTATTTATCCTACAACAATAACCTATATCATAGCATAGCGAGTTATGATCACACTTTAAATAAGTAAATATGGCTCAAATTATGACGTATTTTCACTCATTTTAACTACAAGAATCTCACAAATATGTTGGTAATTCCGTAAAAAAATAATGAAAAATAATGAACTTTCCTATGAGCATTGACGTAATCGGTACGCAGCCTTTTGAACTGTGCTGGCTGTCTCGTACCTTAGTCCCTCTTTGTCGTTTACGCACTGTCGTAAAAGAAGTTCTGACATGTTGCTAGTCTAAAAATATGATGATGCTATTTTTCAATTTCTCTAAAAAACCTGCATTTATCGAATTTTTGCGTGTTTTTCACTTTGTGTAAGTAACATTTTGAACCAAAAAATCGGGAAAAAATCTCAAATATCAATTTCAATTAAATGCAATTATATGATTAAATTAATGCAAGTAAATGAATAAAATTGACCAAAAATCGAATAACATAACGGCTGTTTAAATATTTCGAAGGACATTTTTGTCTACCTCGTCCGGCTAGGCCCTTCATTCCAAATTGTAATATTCCAATATTTCACTATCATTTTAAATATTTCAAGTACTATTTAAAACTATCAATGAGTTTCAACAACAAAATATGTTAAATAGAAAACTAAATTTTAACTAATAAAATAAGATTATAGCAAGCTTGCTATAAATGTCGAAAATTCGAGTCTGGCCAGAGACATTCAATTTTTAGGAGACACTATTCTGTGATGTCCTGTCGAACGGAGAAAAGGGAAGCGAAGCTCGAGGGCTTCAGTCGCCGTGGACTGTAGAGTGAAACATTGTAACATGATACGGTTCTGGTCGGGTGTATCGGTGTGAGACTACTAATCAAACAACAAAATTTAATTATTTATCATTATTTTTTATAGGATTCTCCTTAACATATTTGGTGAATTTTGTTTTTTTTATGAAAATGATACCAAATATGATATAATTCCGATGATATTTGCTTGTGCAATGAACTGCGCAAGTTTCGGACACAAAGAATAAGGACAGCGTCGCGTCGCGTCGAGAAAAAAGGAGACGCGGAGAGTCCTTATTCTTTTAAGATTTCGACTTCGACTTCGACTGCTAGCTCTTTGTCTCGTCGCACAATGTACTGATAAGTGAATCATGTTTCAGGAAGTGGTTCAGTACAGAATGAAATAAAATCATGTCACACGCACTTTTTAAACAGCGTCATGTTGCAAGAAATTTTCATATAGTGTCAAATAGAACTATTTTACCACGTTTTTATTTTAAAATATCTTTGTACACGAAATACTGCCTCTAAATAACATTGTATGAATAGGAGCCGTCGAAAATTAGTTTACTTAGTTAATAGTTTTATCTTGTTACTACCTCTACTTTAATAATTGCAGTCAATGCCGTCGAGCATTGCAATAAGTATCGGATAAATAAGTAAAAAAATTAATTTTCTGTTTCCTACTAAGGATTTCAATAAGATCGATTGAATTTCGTCTTAGCATAACATAACAGAATATTTTTTAAGAATCACTATTTTATATATAATGCAATAATGTTCAAATTACTTTTAAGTTCTGATACATTTGTAGAGGATCCGTTTCCGGTCGTTTAGAGTGAAGGTGCGTTTTGAGAGAGTGGTAAATAAAGAGGTGAATTTGTGAAAGAGAAAGTAAAGAAAGAGTGGAGAAAGTGACTCTGTGGCTGAAGGGAGGGTAGAAGAGCAGGCAGAGATAAGAAGAGAAGAGAAGAAGGTGAAAGAAGTGGGGAGAGTGCTAAGAAGAAGAAAGTGAGGTTAGAGGTACAGTGAGTGAGAAGGCGTGGAGAAAAACAGAGGCAACAGAAGTTGAGGAAACAGCGCCATCGTGCAGTGAAAGAAGGTAGCTAGGAGCCCGAAGAAAGGAAGGCAGGTAAAGAAGGCAGACGAGCAGATAAGAAATAGAAATAGAAATGAACAAAAAGGAAAGCGAAGAAGAGAGAAGGGAAACATCAAGAAAGCTGATGAAGATAAGAGAGAAGGAAAGGGCAAGAAGCAACAGTTTATCGAAAGTAGAGGGACTAGGAAAGTGGTTAGATAAGAAGAGAAAAGAGAGAGAGAACGAGGAGAAGGAAGAAAAGGAAAAAGACCCCTTTAGAAAAAGCAGAAAGACAGGAAGATCGCCGGAGAAAGAGAAGGGAGAGGGCAGCAAAGAAAAGATAGAGGTACAAGGTGATATTACAGAAATAATAAGGGAAGAGATAAAGGGGGCTTTAAAAGGAACGGTAAATATGCTGAACGACATGTTAGAAGGATGGAAAGAGATGAAGGGAATGATGAGAGAGATGAAAGAAATGAAAGAAGATTGGGAAAAGGAAAAGGAAAAAGACAGAAAAGCATGGAGGGAGATAGAAGAGAGAGTGAAAAAGTTAGAGCTGGAAGGGAAGATGGAAGACAAAATAGACAAAACAGCAGAAGAGTTAGATAAGAAAAAAAGAAGGGAACAAGGAGAAAGAGAAAATGGAGAAATGGAAAGAAGACTGAAAGAAGTAGAGATGAAGTGGGAAAAAAAGGAAAGAGAGATAAGGAGAAGGAACATAATAATAAAAGGCCTGGAGATAAAAGATGGAGGAGATGGGCAAGAGGAAGTATCAAAGATATTGGAAGTGATAGGTGAGAAATTAGAAGTAGAAGAAGTAAAGAAAGGAGGCAGAAAGGGAGTAGGAAAGGGAGAATGGGTAGTGGTACAGCTAGCGACAGAAGAACAAAAAAGAAGAGTAATGAAAGAAAAGAAGAGGCTAGCAGGGAGAAAGGAAAGGATAGAAGATGACCTTACCTGGGAAGAGAGAAGCGTGCAATGGAGGATAAGGAAGCTGCTGGAGAAAGAGAGAGGGGAAGGGAAAATGGTAAAGATGGGATACATGAGACTATGGATAGATGGGAAGATGTGGAAGTGGGACGAGAGGGAGAATGTACTGAAGAACGGGGAGGGAAACGAATGGGGACAGGAAGTGAGGGAGGGAGCGAAGTAATGGAAGGGGTGAGAGGGGGGAGGGAAGTGCCAGAAGAGAAGAAGACAAAAGAAGAGGAAAGACAGAAGACGAAAATCGGATTCTGGAATGTAGCAGGAATGATAGGGAAAGACGAAGATTTTTGGAAAGACCTAGAGCAATGGGATGTAATAGTACTAATGGAGACGTGGGTGGAAGAAAAGATGTGGGAGAAGATCGAAAGAAGACTACCAAAAGGGTATGCATGGAAGAAGCAATGGGCAGTAAGAGATAAAAAAGCAGGAAGAGCTAAAGGAGGAATGATACTGGGAGCGAGAAAAGAAATTATGAACATAAAGAAGGGGAGTGAAGAAGTAAAAGAAATAGAAGGGATAATAGAAGGAGAAGTAATGATAGAAGAGGAAGAGTGGAAGATAATAGGAGTGTACGTAAATAAAGACATTAAAAGGAAAATGAAAGCGTTGAGGGGCTGGTGGGATAAAGGGAGAGCAGATAAAATAATAGTTGGAGGCGATTTCAACGCAAGAACAGGAGAAGAAGGAGGGAAAGTAAGACAGGAGGAGGAGGGGGAGGAAGGTAGGGCATCAAGGGACAAGAAAGTAAACGGTGAAGGGAGAGAGCTGATAAGAACACTAGGAGAGATGGGGCTAGAAATAATGAATGGAGGGATAGAAGGAGACGAAAGAGGAGAGTATACATTCATAGGCCAGAGGGGAAGAACGGTAATAGACTACGTGATAGGAGACGAAAGAACGAGGGAAGGGATAGAAAGAATGGAGATAGAAGAGAGGGTAGACTCAGACCACCTACCGATGGTTATAACAATGAAGAAAGGAGGGAAGGGGGCAGGCGTAGAGGAGAGAAAAAAGCAGAAGAACGGCATCCCAAAAGTAGAATGGAAGAGAGAAGTAAAAGAAAAATTCAGAAGTAGAACGGAAGAAATAGAATTAACTGGGGAAAGTGTAGGGGAAAGACTAGAAGAGTTAGAAAGAAAGATCAAAGAAGTTATGGAGGAAATAAGAGGCGAGGAGGGCAAGAAAGAGAGGAAAAGGAAAGGCTGGTGGGACAAAGAGTGCATCGAGAGAAAGAGGGAATTAAGAAAGACGCTAAGGAGGTGGAAAAGGGAGAAAGAAGAAGGAGAGGTATACAGAAGAAAGAAAAGAGAATACAAGAAACTATGTGAGGAGAAAAAGGAACAGGAAAGAGAGAAGATATTGCAGGAAGCAGGGAAAGCGAACACAGAAGGAAGAGTATGGGAATTTCTAAGGAGAATGAGAGGAGGGACGGGAAAAGGAGCGGAAAGTGAGATAGAGAAGGAAGAATGGAAAGATTACTTTATGGGATTGCTAGGAGGAGTGGAAACAAAAGTGGTGGGAGGCGGCAGGAGAAAGAAGAGTGAAGGGGGAGAAGATGAGATAAAAATGGAAGAGATAGAAAAAGTAATAGGAAAATTGAGAGGAGGGAAAGCAGCAGGAGAAGACGGGTTGGGGAACGAGATATGGAAGTATGGAGGAGAAAAGGTGAAGAAGGAGGTGTGGAAAATTTGCAACGAGATATGGAAGGGGGGTGGATGGCCAGAAGAATGGAAAACAGGGTTAATAGTACCAATAAAAAAGAAAGGAGATGGCAAAACAGTGGAATGTTACAGAGGTGTGACGTTATTGAACACTCTGTACAAAGTGTACACTGTGGTACTAGAGGAGAGGTTAGAGAGAGAGGTCGAAGAAAAGAAGATGGTGCCGGAGAACCAGACAGGGTTCAGGAAGGAGAAGGGGACAGTAGACAATATATACGTGCTAAATTATTTAATTAACAGGGAGCTAGCGAAGAAGAAGGGAAAATTGATAGGGTGCTTCATAGACCTAAAGGCAGCTTTTGACAGCGTAAATAGGAGAAAACTGTGGGAAGCGCTAAAGGAAAGAGGAGTGAGCGAAGGGCTAAGAGAAAGAATAGAGGAGGTGTATAGGGAGACCACAGCCAAAGTAAGAATAGGAAGAGAGACGGGAGAAAAATTTTGGGTAGCAAGAGGGGTTAGACAAGGGTGCCCCTTAAGCGCGAAGTTATTTATCCTATTCATGGCGGATCTCGAGGAGAGGATGAAGAAAAGAGGGAAAGGAGGGGTAGAGATAAGAGGAAAGAAGATATACACACTACAGTATGCGGATGACATGGTGCTGTTGGCAAAGGAGGAGGGAGGAATGAAACTAATGATAGAGGAATTTAAGAACTACGTAAGAGAGAAAAGTTTAGAGGTAAACAGGGAAAAGACGAAAGTGATCAGATTCGAGAGAAGAAGGCAGGAGAAAACGATGTGGAGATGGGGAGACGGAACAGTGGAAGAAGTAGAAGAAATAAAGTACCTTGGTTACATTTTCAAGAAGAACGGAGGACAAGAAAGGCAGATAGAGGATAGAGCGAGAAAAGCAGGAGCAGCAATGAGAACAGTGTGGGGCATAGGAAAAAGGTATTTTAAGGACAAATACAAGAGGAGAGTGTGGTTCTTTGATGCGCTGATATGGCCAGTCATAGCGTACGGGGTAGAGATATGGGGTTGGGAAGAGAGAAAGACAGTGGAAGCTATGCAGGAGAGATATGTCAGATGGGTGCTAGGGGTAGACTGGGTGACTCCAGGATACATGGTACGAGAGGAGACGAAGAGAGAGAAAATGAGAGCGAGGGGAGCCAGAAGAGCGTGGAAATTCGAAGAAAGATTAAGAGGCGGAAGGGGAAGCGAATGGGCAAGACAATGTCTGGAGGAGATAGAAGAGAGAGCCAGAGGAGGAGAGAAACTGTCCAAATGGGAGAAAGGAAGGAAAAAATATATAGAAGAGAGAGGGAATAGAGCAAAGCTAGAGAAGGGAGACAAGGAAAAGAGAGAAGAGGAATGGGAAAGGATAGAAAACAGAGAGAAGGAGATGGAGAAAGAAGAGAATTGGAAAAAGGCGAGGGAATCAAAATACAATAAATGGTTTGGAGAAATCAGAGCGAAGGGAGTGCCGGAGTACCTAGAAAAAGGAATGAAGGAAGAGAGATGGAGAAGAATAGCAAGATATAGGCTAGGAAATGAAATGAGGGGAGGGAGATACTGGGAAGAAGAAGAGGAAAGACGATGCAGAAGATGCGGGTATGAAGAAGAGACATGGGAGCACGTACTGGAAAGGTGCAGAAGAGAAGAAGGAATGGAATCGAGCATGCAAGAGAAGATGAAGGAAATATTAGCAGAGGACGGGAGGGGAGCTGAGTGGATGGTAGAATTGGATAGGGAGAGAAAAGCAATCCAGGAAGGAAGACTC
This sequence comes from Lasioglossum calceatum, assembly GCA_963966675.1. Taxonomy (NCBI): domain Eukaryota; kingdom Metazoa; phylum Arthropoda; class Insecta; order Hymenoptera; family Halictidae; genus Lasioglossum; species Lasioglossum calceatum. The sequence continues at coordinate 1,435,766 of CAXAAD010000078.1, read as the reverse complement.
GGAGGAGAGCCAGAGGGAAGATGAATTCAAGGAAGCGAATGGAAGACGGGGAATGAGTGAGTGAGTGAGTGAGTGTGAGAGAGAGAGAGAGAGAGAGAGAGAGAGAGAGAGAGAGAGAGAGAGAGAGAGAGAGCGAAAGGATGTGTGCGTTAAAAGAGAGAAAATAGTAAGCTAGCATATGTAAAGGCAGCAACAGAAGCAGGAGTGAGTGTAAAAGAGACCGATGTAAAGGGAACGGGTTCTCTTTGTAACCCGAAAGGGAACAAATAAATATACATACATACATACATACATTTGTAGAATATTAGGTAGTAATTACTTTCATTTTTCCTACATCTATAAACTATCGATTATATTGTAAAACAATTGTAATAATGGTGATAATAAGGAAAATAAGAATGCAGTAAAAATGAGATACTATCTCGTCGGTGGTATTATAAGGCAATTACAGAATGGGTAATGTCAGCATTCTACTATATCATTCTTCTTCTACTTGACGAATACACAGACTTAAGATAGGTACAGACTGTGCATGCGTTACGAGCCAGGGCCGCGAGTAGCAACGAGTGGCCGGCGAAGGGTTGTCACCCTAGGAATATGGTATCAGTTTGTTAGTTAAGGTGCGCGGACGAACCCAATGCGAAATTGGGGAGCCGCTAGGATTATAGCCTGCGAGGACGAACCTGATGCGAAATCAGGGAGCCTCTAGGAATGGAGTCAGACGCGGACGAACCTGATGCGAAATCAGGGAGCTGCTAGGAAGGTGAAACTTCGTGAACGAACCCAATGCGAAATTGGGGAGTCACTAGGAAAGACGCGCAGACGAACCCGATGCGAAATCGGGGAGCTGCTAGGAGGTTGTAGAACAGCGCGGACGAACCCAATGCGAAATTGGGGAGCCGCTGGGAGGTCGGATAAGAGCACAGACGAACCTGATGCGAAATCAGGGAGCTGTTAGGATGCGGACGAACCTGATGCGAAATCAGGGAGCCGCTAGGATGGTATAGTTTTCGTGGACGAACCCAATGCGAAATTGGGGAGCCACTAGGTAGGAAAAATCTCTATTTGGACAAATGGTAAGTAGCGAACGAACCTGATGCGAAATCAGGTTGTCGCTAGGATAGTTAGTAGGCCTCGTAACTAATATAATCTAATTGATACAACCCGAGCGGTAAGGTTGTATCGTGTGGGAACGTTCAATTACTAGATTAGGATATGGAACAATAATTATGGGTTTAATAAACTTTGCTCTAATTACCAATGAACACAAATATATTCTAATTATAAGAATCTGTGGTACAATTGTGTAACTGTCGCGAATGAAATGAACTAAATGAAATAGATAATAGAAAGAAGGATTACCTAACAAGATGCACGGTTTTGACGCACTGGCAATGCGGGGGGACTCGGAAAGAACTTTAACACTGCCTAATAGATTTTACACCGAACTCGCGGAATCTATACGGTTAACTTTGATACGAAAGGTACTCTAGCCCGATCTCACTAACAGTTGACTTTCCGAAATACAGCACGACGTGACTCGATACGTGTCTACCGAAGTACTAGCCCGCGAGAGTGAGAATCTAAGGGTTTATATACCCCTACAATGAATGAAATGCTCTGTTCATAATCTAATCGTGCTTAGGGCTTAGGGCCAGACTAATAACTCTAGTTTTTTGTCACTTTCAATTAAATCGGGCCAGAGCTCGGTCTTCGTTAAAAGGTTCAACTACGATATGAAAGGTTATCTAGGACGCTTCCTGCCAGAGACGATCTAGAAGAGATTCCTGTGAGAAACCGAACGGAATATATTCTCTATCCGTAACACATGCAATACATTTTTCACGCCGTGGTTCTGAATTACCGACCCTGTAGAAAATGCCCTAGTACGACAGCGGACTCTATCGAAATAGAACGGTCAGCTAGTGAACTACATGACGCTACAACTGGTTACAACACGTCAGATTTTACAGCGTTGTCAGCTTTAAAAGTGCAATGTTGCCGCATTATATTCATACAGTAATCGTCGATGCCCGCATCGAAAGCGTTCGAGCGGTTTCTTTTCTGCTTTGCGGAGCTGTCGAAATTCAGAGTCATATTGCTTCTTAATTTAAAGTATAGGCTTTTCATTCGTAAATAATTTTATTAAACGATTATCTGAATATTCATTGACTTGTTAAAGAATCTTTTTAATGTTTTTAATTGTTTATGTAAATATAAAATTTTTAAATGCTTTGACATTTTTAATTCGTAGATTGTTTAACGCATTCACGTAACCTGATTATATATATATATGTACGACGTTCACTTAAGTAATCTACAGAACACAAAAGTACAGTTTTCAAAATTATGTTTTGTACATATATTGGTAACAAATGTTAACATATCAACATAATTAATTTAAATTTGAATACGAAAGATATTCTTTTCCGATACGAAAGTATTAAGAAAGATGTAAACAATCATGCACTGCATGTGAACGCTATGGTATTTGTATATTAAAAATGACGAGCAGATTAGAATACGCGTCGTCGATAGTGACAAATAAAATTTGTTCATGAACAATTAGTTTACTACATGATGTGAAGGGATATTTTTTCAGAAATTGCAGTTGGTCGGAATTGTAGAGAAAATACTAAAAGTTGCATTTTACAACTTTTTTATGTTAGCCTAGTATTGAAAATTTAAAAAATACGTTACGTAGATGGAATGGAGATAAAATAAACTGAAGAACTTGAGAGCGAGAGAGAGAGCGAGCGAGAGAGAGAGAGAGAGAGAGAGAGAGAGAGAGAAAGAGAGAGAGATAGCGTCAGCTACTTTGCTTAGGCGGGGTTCTTTTACTAATGATATTTTGTCGCTATGTAATAAATAGATATTCCGTTTTTAGAAGCAACCCAACAAGATTTATGATTTTATTCCATTCAAACCGATGAGGGTTTCGGGATAATAGCGGTGCGCTTGACTCGCCTCTATAGAGGTGACATTCAGGTATACCTGAAACGGGGGTATACCGCGTACTTTCCCAGCTCATTGTGACGCCAATTTTCAAATCGTCACCGTTTCCAAAGGCTTATTTTGAAGGGGAAACTTCAAGGAATATAACCATATTTTTTCAAAATTTAAATCATTCTGGTCGCTCATCGAAAAAAAATGTAAAAAAAGAGTTTGTTTAAATTTTTCGACATTGTAAAGTTGATTATCGAGATTGCAAAATTTATTTTATAATAGTCCAATCCTTTCTAAAGAAAACAAAAAAAATGTAGCTCAATCGGACAAACAGTTCCTGAGATAAAAATTTGTAAGCGGGGCCTGTCCTCGCCAAAGCGGGCAAAAATTGCAAATTTCGAAGGGCTGTTATTTCTAAAAAAATCGGAACCGGCGAAATGATGACTTAAACCCCCTGTAATTTCACATGGACTACAACATATTTCATTCAGAACAAAATCGACGATGGCGCCTGCAAAAAGTGGTCGACTTTATTGTGTTTAATATATGAGATTACAATATACCTTCAAACTAATGGGTTATCAATTCATTTCAACAAAAAAATGATTTTATATAGTTTTGTTCATGTCATTAAATATCGTTCCAGTAGCTCTATAACTTTGGATTACATAGCAAGTATTATTAGTAACTCGAATTTTAAGTTACAATTGAAAAAAATGTGTAACAAATATAAAAACTAAATAGTATGCCGTAATTCTACGTAATTACGTAATGTTCAAAAATGTTATAATTTAAATAAAATTTATACATATGAACGTATGCAGAAATAATCAAAGAAACACCATAAACTTGTGGAAGTTAGTTAATATAATTAACAATGCAAGAAACATACTTGCATAACTATTGAATAACTGCGTAGAAATATCAGACATTATTACATTAAGATTATAAGGCTGATTTGATGCGTAAGATAAATGCAAAATGAAAAACTATTGATATAAAATTATCCTAAATAATTTTATTGTAATTTTGTAGTTCACAGAACCGAGATCACACTCTAAACAATAATATAAATGTACGTAAAGATATTAATGCTCATGAATCTATTACTTTACATTATGTAGTACTTCATAATTACTATAATTATCCTACTACATAATTTTTACCATTCAAATACACGCGCCATATACATTTGTAATCTTCAAATAATATTAAGTACCCGTAGTAGAAATTGGGTATACAGAATATTCGGTACTTGCTAATACGTTACTATCGGTAACATTGGGCGCGACACCGAAGTGGTATTGGGGCCACTTTGGCCCCAGCAAGTACGGCGTGACGGCCCCGTAAGATGAGACGTCTGTACCTATCCTAAGTCTGTGACGAATATCTCGTCGGTGGTGGAACTTTTAGCGATGTGGTATATCAGATCACTGTAACTTCCACGTTATCCCCGCGCCCGGGCGCCCGGTTACGGGTCTCGCTGAATAGCACAGGCGCTGGCAGTCTTTAAGGATAGGGTGTCCGGTATTGGAAACGCCGTCCCGGTTTCTCAACGAAATTTTGTTTGGTGCCGGGCCGCGCCAGGCAGGACATCTCTCTCGACAAGGGTCAAGGCTGCCTGCTGTGCGCGGCACAAAAAAAAGATTTTTATGGGCTTCTCAACTGCTTAGGTAACCTTTCGGTAGCTCTCCTTTACAACATCATGGAAGTAGGAAACGCTCCTGCCACTTGGTGAATTCTTCTTAAATAATGATTACAATAATTAATAGAAAACATATCTCTGTTCTGCAAATTTTTCCACCGGATCTACTGTGAAAAAATATATGGTCGTATTCTACGATTCTTGCTCTTTGGAATACCGTACTTTTTCATTATTTGTAACAACTTGTTGCCATCATTCAGGTAACAAGCAAAATTACTTGCTTATTCAAAATGCGGCAGAACTTTCCTTTCACAACCTAATAAATGATATCAAAAGTTATTTCAGTTACACCGGTAAATAATAAAATGTTCATTTTAGGGAAACCAATAGTGTCATTTCGCCCCTTACGATACTTTGCAACTGTACGCATCATGTATAAATTTCATATCGGCACACATGAGATGTGAAACACTCCCGTAACTACAAACAGCTGTTAGGTTTGAATTGTTTGCTATTTCGGGTCCATAAAATTGCTGAATATTCTTTATACGAAGGGATTGCCCGGTCGTGTTTATTGTACCACTTGGCCACGGCTCCCGAGTCCCCTCGACACTTCGTCGCCCTAGCTCCGAGGATGGGCAAAAATGTATCTGTTTAAAATTGCGAAGATCCTTTCACGAGTACAACCACTAGATACAGTCCGAATTCCATCGGGTTTAGACTTTTCTTAATCGGAAGAACGCCACGAACTGGCTAGTGTCGCTGCCGTGAGAAAATCATGAGAAATAAACAAGTTTAGCATTCACTTGTTAGCGGTTTCATGTCGATATACCTGGCTGACCATAGGGTTGCCCGGCCGTGCTTATTGCACCACTATTGTGTTCTGGGCTCAGGCCTCGGGGCTCGACCCTCGAGCTGGTCAAAAAGATCTTGAAGAATCCGAAAGGATCTTTGAATTAATTGATACAGATACTAGTTACAAATGTATCCGTCGCTTCGGATCCTTCTGCGGCAGATACAAATGTATCTATTTAAACTTCGAATACAAGAATCTCATCCTTCTGGATCCGAACCTTAAGATCACGAATAATAGTTACGTATCTTTTAGTTGAATCCGGAGTTAGATACTTTTGTATTTAAATACTGCCCAATTCTGCTGTAAAGTAATTTGTGTAGGTACCGAATACTCCGGCGTAAATGCTGTATCCGAGAAATCTAAAAAGTAGTATTTTCAGTCGTCCCTGTCATAAATGTCCGCTGTTTCTACATACCTGCAAAGTGAATTGTCTACCTTTTTTCATTGTATTATAACGGCTGCACTAACAAACCGATAAAGATATTTTCAGAGCTTCATATTGTTTCAGTTGAAAACACATATTTTTTCCGCCATTCATTTGTCGAATATTTTAAACAAATGAGGTGTTTTCCTAGCAGGTAAGTACTTAAGAATTTGGAAGAGAAATGAGGACAAGAGTGGCTATATTATCTACTCTTGTTAAAAACTCGGAAACGAAAGAAGCATTTTGAATATTTCATACCAATGTGATTGCAAGTATTTCATAATGCTTCTTCGTTTCCGACCTTGCATGACCTTGAGAGTCGCGGTACAGTATACGGATGAATTCGACTAGACACGCGCTCTCGCGTGACATAAGAAATAATAAAGCATTCTATTTATAAAATTGAAGGTCACCTTCATATCTAACAAAATATCATAAACACAAAAAAATACATATGCCATTGCGTTCCGTATAAAAAGCAGTATGTACTACTTTTTCCTTTTTCATGTTTTTCTAATAATTTATATTTGTAAGAGAAACGCTGGCTAGGAATAGTGTGACCACCCTGTAATAGATCCACACAACGTGCTCTTCAAATTTTCAATAAAGGACCACCCCCAAAAAATTGCGAAATACAACTGTTAGTATTTCCTCTGCAATTCCGACCAATTGCAATTTTCCACAAATCTTTCTACACGTCATGCGTCATGTAGTCAATTGATTGTACTCACTTTTCAAAATATTAAACTCGCGGGGTCCAATGTTAAACAAGCCACCGCACCGGTCAGTGGGGTGTTTAGTCCGAAATGTCGGGAAAAACTATTTTGGCGTTATTTAAAGGCTCAACGTAATAATGTAGTAGGTCGTTGAATTCGCTTATTATCGTCAGCTGTAACATTATGAAATCAGAAACCTATTGTTATTTTTTTGTTATAACGTTTAAATTCCTTAACAACGTATTCGCCATTGGCACGACGAACTCTGAAAACTTTTAGTTGATAGCTTTTTAAATAGTCACAGCGTGTTATATTCTTCCTATGGTTGAGCCGGGCCCGGCGACCGGCAAAATTTCGATGAGAACAGAATTTGACCGGCGACCGGATCGGCTCTTGCATAGGCATCTCCGGGCGGCGCGGCGCCGGCCGGGCCAGACTAAACAGTCCGTTATTCGCGCGTATTCGCGTGAGTAAATGGTAGTGTGCTGTGGATCCGCCGAAGGAATAGAAGACCCTGAAAAATTTCTAAGTAAACTTTACCTTAGTATTTAATAATGTAGAATTAGCATTCTTAACTTTAAATTCTCAACTTCAAATTGATGATCTGAATGGGCAGGGAGACGATGACTTGGTACGGGCCTAGCACCGAATGTCGCTTTTCGTTTGTCTTGAAGCACGCACACGATCATGTTCTGTTTCATCGATACGGACGTGTGGACTGTAGTAGTAGGCTTTTGTCTATACGTATAATTCCACACAACAAATTTTGAAAAACTTTAACTTCTTATATCTCAATAACTATTTGTTTGCGACATATGGCTCCTTTCAAACTTTTTCTCTTCTCGATGAGTAGAAGGCGTTGATGTAAAAAAAACTTTAACAACAATTTTATTTGTTAGAAACAATTTTGCGGCAAGTTTCTCTTACAAATGTCCACCGATCCAAAGGTGTAGATTCACCCACTTTTTATACACCCTGTACACTGTACTCTGATCGCTCTGAGACTGAAGAAACGAATTTTAATAGTAAGAAAAGTTCAGAGAAAAACTTGAGGATATTATCATCGTTTATTCCATCAATATACAATGAACGAGACCAATCCATAGGTTTCAACGAGTAGACTAAACAAACCGCTAAATGACGATGGCATCGGTTGCGTTCGGAACGCTCGGCCCGTGCTGTAATTGTCACGAGCGTGAACGTAAAACGACGTAACTTCATTGTAAAAATTAGTATAGTTTTGCAACGTTTTGCAAACCACTTTTGGTATTAAAATAAAGTACAGATTCCCTAGTTTATTTATATGTAAAAATCATCGCGTGGGGCGACGTGGGGCATATACTAATTCATTAATGAAGAGTAGTAATATGGACGTTTTGTGGAAAAATAAGTAACATCTTTGACACTTAATTTACAAAAATAGAAAAAAGTTATCGATAATTTGGAATTACTAAAGTGAACATACATGTTTTGAGATGCTATATCCATCATATTATATATAGGAAATTTAAATACTCCTTAGTACATTTTAACATATTTCTAGCGCGTAGGGAAATGTGCCCATTCATTTATAGGTTAGGCGTCCGTCTTTTAGATGAAGTTTACACGCTCTGTAAACATACAACAAAAGAATTTTAAGTTTTAATATTCAAGGGGGTTTCAATACATGGTTATTTTAGATTATATTGGCACAGTTAATTTTTGTTTAGTTGAAAGTTAATTTTGTCCAGCTAAAAAGGCCATTCGTCACACTCTGCGGCGCGCCAACTGTCTATTGGCCGACTGTGCCAACTCGCGTCTAGGTCGCACTCTGATTGGTCCATGTTTTTTGTTAATAGCTCCTAAACAAAGCCGTGGATAACATTTTTGCTAAGGAAAATGTCGCTTCAAATGACGTCTGGAACCTCCCATTTCCGGCTATTGTGGGGATCAGGACCCCCCCCCCCAGATCAAATATACTGTATGGAGATTGCGAAAAACGGGAGGGTTCCGTGGGTGAACGCGTTAGTCGATCGGCTACCACTAGTGGGACCCGTGATCGGTTCCCGCTGGCGGCGGTGCCCTCATTTTTCCTGAAATCCTACACTATTGAAGGAATTTTAGGACACTCTGTATAGCTTCATACAGAACTTGAACTAGTAATGGAAGAATCATTCAATCAGTATTAGTTAGGGTTAGGTGGAGGGAGGGGGGGGGGCGGAGAGCACGCATACAAAAATCCTTTTTTGTAATTATCACGGAAACTAAGTCCAAGCGACGAGTAGATATATGTATAGACAAAAGTTGTTCAGAATGTTGTTCTTTACAACATATGTCAAGGTCAAGGTGATAACCAGTTCAAACTAGCTGCAAATCAAACCTACTTGAATCACTCTTTTTTCGCGATTATCTCAGAAACTAAGGCCGAGCGACGGATAATGTATAAAGCAAAGTTGTTCAGAATGCTGTCCTTGACAACATACAGTAAAGGTGATCCGAGGTGGGTCCCCTAATATGAATATTTATCCTTTTTTGGTCAACCTTATTTAGCTTTAATTACGGCAGCTAATCGTCTTGTCATGGGTTCGTAGTTTCTATTTTGCCTAAGATCAAATCTAATATTTTCCACAAATTCTCTATTGCATTAAGATTTGGGGATTGCGGTGGAGGATTCACTTGATTTCGAGCATTTTGTTGCAACCAATCCTTAACAATCTTTGCTGTATGTTTAAGATCTCGATCTTGCTGAAAGATCCACGAATCTGGCAATTGAACTCTTCTAACACTTGCAGCTAAAGTTCTTAAAATATTTAGATATTGAATTCTATCCATCATATTGTTAATGAAAACTAATTCTCCGACTCCAGAGGCTGCCATGCTACCCAAACCATAGTATTTCTACCGCCGTGCTAGACGGTACTAACAAGATTTTTCGATTCTAATTCCGTATTTGTTTGCCTCCAAATTTTTGGTTGCCTTTTTCTCCGAAAAATTTCGAATTTACTTTCATCAGTGAATACGGTGTTCCAAAATTCGAGTGGTTTGTTTGTTTGGTCAATCGCAAAACGCGATTCATTGCACTTATCGCTGGTTTCTTGCGTGGTACACAGCCATGCATACCTTGAGAATTTAATGATCTACGAATTGTACTCACACTTATAGATTTTTGTTGTATTTCAGATATTTCTTGAGGGTAAACTTTACTTTACCGGATTCAAAATTTGAGCCTTTCTCCTATACATTATCATGTATTTGTTATGTAATTCAGTAGATTTGTACCCGGGACGGCTGCAGATCAAAGTTTCGACCCTGTAGGACCAATGCTTCAGGAGTTATGCTTGCTTAAATTTGAGCAATCTGTTTTTGACAGGTAAGGGCGCCGCCATATTGGTTTGTAGTGACGACCGCGAGCCGCTTATCCAGCAGAACCGACGGTCCTTAACGCCCCCTCCCCCATCCGACCTAATCACCAACCAACTAATTAATTATACTGATCCGTAAGCGGCGCGCGATCGCCACTACAATCCAATATGGCGGCGCCCTTACATATCAAAAACACTGCAGATTTCTCAACTTTAAGCCAGCATAGCTCCTGAACCATTGATCTTACAGCATCGAAACTTCGATCTGCAGCCGCCCCGAGTACAAATCTACTGGGTTACATACCAAATACATCATAATGTATAGAAGACAGGCACAAATTTTGAGTCTGGTAAGCTCAAGTTTACTCGAGACACCCTATATACTACAAAGGAATTGAAAAATTAACGTCGGAAGATGAATCTTCTATACTATTTTGCATAAAGGACTTTAATTTAGTAAACAGAGATTTGTTTAGTGTATATTGTTAACAATATATTGGAATTTCCAATGACGTATCTATTTATTTTAATTGTTAACAATGCTCGAAGATTCATCAATGTGATATCTCTATTGATTAGTATGACATAATGACATATACAACCATTTTATTTTTCATAAATTGTATTTTTTGGCACAGATTATCACTGGGATGTACTTTTCTCTACATTATCTGCATGGCGAGGTGGAAATACGATGTGCCTCCTGAAGGTTCTTCGGGATCATTCTGCTATAACCGTAAGTATGTAGTCTACGTAAACTTAATCGTTTACATCAGGCCTGTTCAAGTTCTTTTTCGTCGCGAGCCACACGGCCCTCACCATCAATCAGTCCGTTCCCTCACTACTTAAGCCTTAAGCCACTACGAGTGCCGTGAACTTTTGACGATACGACCGCCTACCATGTAAAATACGGGGGGAACGTCACGTCCCACTTTAGCGGAATGAAGAAGTGGAAGAACGGGCCATATGTGACTCGTGAGCCACGAGTTGGACTGACCTGGTTTACAGGACTAAATGCTTGTGATTCTTGAAACTCGGAAAAAGTATTGTATATCGAACATTATACTAATAAAAAAACTAAGGAAAATTAATTGACATCGTCTATTACTAAAGAATATGAGTTTTTAAAATTATTGGCAGGAGTTTAATATGGTGACAACGTCTGCGGTGGTGGGTGTTAGGCGTGTATGGCGAGGGGGGAGGGGGGTAATACGAAACGGAAATAATTATTTTGCGGAAATGAACGGTTGCCAAGATATTCGCAAAAAACTATAATTATTTAAAAAAGGTACCCCTCCAATCTTAATGGGAATTTTGAAAAATACTTCACATAAAAGTTGCAGGTCTCATCGAAATACACATTTTATGTCCTATTAATTTTTGTCATAAAGGCAATAGTTTTGGAGAAAAACGATATTTAATTTTTCTCAGAAACTATTGCCTTTATGACAAAAATCAATAGGACATAAAATGTGTATTTTGATGAGGTCTACAACTTTTATCTGAAGTATTTTTAAAAATTCCAATTATTTACGGAAATAAATAAAAAGGCGGCGGTTTAGTATATTATTAATTATTTAATGATTTATTATTTATTGATTTATTATTTATTGATTTATTATTTATTGATTTATTATTTATGGATTTATTATTTAATGGTCCACTTCCGAAAAGCAAATAAAAATTATAGTTTTATTTATTTCCGTAAATAATGGGAATTTTTAAAAATACTTCACATAAAAGTTGTAGACCTCATCAAAGTACACATTTTTTGTCCTATTGACTTTTGTCATAAAGGCAATAGTTTCTGAGAAAAATGATAGATCAGAAGAGTTACGTATATGGAGTTTTTAACATTAAATATCGTTTTTCTCCAAAACTATTGCCTTTATGACAAAAATTAATAGGACATAAAACGTGTATCTCGATGAGAGCTACAACTTTTATTTGAAGTATTTTTCAAAATTTCAATTAAAATCGGAGGGGTACCTTTTTTTAAATAATTATAGTTTTTTTGCGAATATCTCGGCAACCGTTCATTTCAGCAAAATAATTTTTTCGTTTTCGTATTACCTTCCTCCCCCCACCATACGCGCCTAATACCCACCACCGCAGGCGTTGTCACTATTCTAAACCGCCGCCAAATTATTTAACAATACTTCATCTATCTTAAAACTTTTATTCATACTAATTACGTGACACAATTTCTGACTTTTTTTAAAAGGATTGTTTGCGAAAATCACGTCATAAAAATTAATTTTTTCAACCCTTAATAACTGATTTGAGATATTGAAGAAAAATTCCAAATGAAGCTACTTTGTAGCTTCCCATATTACCCTTAAACGAAGGGGTAGAGATGTGAAATTTTACAGAATAGTGCTTTAGAAAAATAATATTCTTTAGCACACAAAACCATGAAAATCGGCATGGGGACCGATTACCCATGCTTATCCTGGTAGACTCTTTGTGAAAAGAAATAATCGATTTATTAATTTATTTAAATATAATCTATTCTTAACCTTAAGTTTCGATTAGAATTTTTCTAAAATGCAGCCGACACGAAGCATGATTCAGTAGCGTGGCACTTCCATAAGGTTTCCCAATGTAGAAACGGGAAGATCCTCAAGATATCCGAATATGAAAATCATGAGAGCATCCCCACTTAGATTTCACAGTATATCAACCCTCGAATTCGAACCCTTCAGAGACAGTACGAAAAGTAAAAACGAACCGTACGCATCGTAACGGGGATACTGTATTACCTCTGTAAAAGTCAAAATTTTATCCGCACCACTGGGGGATCCCCCTTGGATCCAGTCAAGCGGTAAACACGCTCGACGACCGAGCCAGCGAGGGGTCGAATATCGACGAGACTCGGAATAATACTCGCGTAGCACAATATTGCAACTTTTCTAATTTTTTACTTTTTTTTATGAAATGTTTACCATCCTATTCGTCTCGTTTTTTTAATTAAAATGACATCAAACACGATGTAATTACGATTATTTTTTTTTACTCGTGTCATAATCGATTAAAGTTTTAGGCGTGTATAAAGTCGGTGAGCGGAAAAGAAAGAGAAGCACAGTGTCAAAGCGTGGAAGCTCAATCTCGATGTTTTTTCAGTCGTTATTGTTAGAGAGAGCGCACAGTTGAACGACAAGGTTTAATTTAATGTAGAAGCCGGTTTTATTCTACCTTTGTAAGAGGTCAACTAAAGCTATGTACAGAATATCTATGTGCTTAAAAATGTAATGAAACGAGAGGCAAAATAAACGATATGGTAACCCTGATGAAGACTGATGCGATCAAATGAGGATGCTTTAATGGAGCAACATACGTGTAAGGCAAGGACCCTCGGAATAACTTTATGGTACGGTCGACCATTTGGGTAGACCGGTTTGCAGCCAACATGTGGCACATTGTAACAAACACAATTAAAAGGTTTCTTAACTTATGCATTCAATTTAGCCTTCCAGGTACAAGAGACCGTACCATAAAGTACCAATGCCGAAGGTCAGGTATGCGGTGTATTTTACACGAGTTAGATCGAGCAGGCAAAGTAGAGCGCGCGCTTACCCGTCATCGCGGCATGCGTGTCGTGGCGGGTAAGCGGGCAGTATTGCTCTGGCGGCTTGAGACTGAGTGTACTTGCGACCCAGAAACGGTGTACGCGTGTTGTAATACACGAGTGAATATTATACGATTATTGTTTAACCCTACAACGAAAGTGGTTGTTTTACTGTCCCAGATACATTACAAGGTAGAAATTAAACATCTGGGAAACACCAGCGGCCTAGTCACCCCCACCCTACAATTAGGGAGGACCCTAAGGGGGCGATCAGAAGACCCAAGTCTGGGAGTAGTTGGTCAGGTTTTTGGGCAATAACCAAGAATGCTACTGAAGATCAGTTCAGTCCTTAACAATATGAAAATCCAAAAGTTTCGGTATAAAGGTTGCGCGGATCGCGACTTGGGGATGAAATCCGAAAGGTTTGGTGTACTGGTTGCGCGGATCGCGACTTGGGGATGAGTTCGTTTCTGTGCGTAGTAACGCTTACGAGGGTAGATCTGAGTACATGGCATCCATTTCTATGCCATATGGCATCACTGCAGTGCAACCAAAACGGGAAAATCGAGGGAATACAGTTTACTCCCTCTCTGATAACCAGACCAGTCTACCGCACGGGCATGGGCACCGTGGTTTCGGTCTACGGTCTTAGTGGGGGACGTTAGAGTATGCTCATGGTCCTAGAATGGGATAGTGGAAGGGCATCCGTTTGGATGCCATCTTGCTGCACTGCTGTCGACTGTTTAACAGAAGACGACTGCCCTCGGAACCGATTTCCGATTGGTTCTCTGCGGCTTCCCGAGGACAGTTAGTCCACAGGGGTGCATGAATATGTTTTTATCCCGGAAATCCTACGGGATTAATTTCTGAAATTAAATTAGTGTTATTCCTCTGTCCTCTGCAACGGTCAAAAAATCTCGAAACACAGAAAACATAGAAAACTGAAATTTGGTACACGGGTAGCCGTTAGCCCAAAGGGATGCACGAATATGTTTTTATCCTGAAAATCCTACAGGATTAAATGCTAAAAACAAATTAGGGACGTACCTCCAAAAATAAGTCAACCGTTGATTTTTCAACGGGAATTATGCCAGCGTCTGATACTAATCTATACCAATAAAGGTCGATTTATACTATCCGCGCAGACACGGAATATATCCGTATGTACACCTACCGAAAGTTTACATACTTCGATTAAAATGCATTCAAGAATATCTGTCTGGTCAGATATACTCCGTGTCTGCGCGGATAGTACAAATCGACCTTAATATACCTCAAAAACATTCGATTACCATATACAGTAATCGCTCCTTCGTTGTCCTGAATCGTGGGCACGATTGTTGTCCAGTGCCTACCCACTCCACTGCCTGTCAACGAGAGGATTAGGCCTGCGTGGATATGGTCGCCAGATGTGTCCCAGGACTGTATAGACCGCGCAGAACGGAGAACAATAGGAAAGGAATATGGCAAGGAAGTAAGGAGTTTTTTAAAGCCAGACAGTTGACTGCTTTTGACTGCGAATGCTTTTCTTCGTCATTTAACTAGCCCTTTCACTAAAGACGCAGTCATAAATCAAAAATAGCGTCCGGGCACGGTCGTTGTCCGCTCAAACCCCCGGCCTTTGGACAACGAAGTAGCTTTTACTGTAGACACTTTTCAGACATGTTTAACAACACAACAAAGAAACGTGGCGTGAATCGGACTAACACAACCCACGAAATTACAAAATTCCCGTTACTTTTTGAACACATCTCGTATACTGGTTTGGTGGACAAGCAGTCCACCAATAAACCAGTCAGGGTTACCTAAATGTCGCTAAATAACCATAGCAGTTGAAGAAGCGACGTAAAACAATCAAACAAAAGGGTTACCTAAAGGCGGGATCTCCTAAGCGCGTCTTGCAAACCTTGTCAAAGCGACCTTGCGTCTCTTACACTCCATTCGTTAAACGTCGTCAGAAGTGATGGCTTGAGTGTGCATCCAGACGACGAATGGAATATGGATAGCAAAATGCATCATCCAGACGCGTTTAGGAGATCCCACCCCACCCTAAGGCTAGACTTTTCCACGTGCCTACGGGCGGCGGTCTCGTACCGTATGGCTGAGCCTAAGTCGCACTACTTGCAGATCATATTGCGACGAGGTGTTCAAGATCATAAATTTTCGGCCTGCTAATTAGGGACCGGTATATTTATACCGGGAAATTCTCTGTTTGTATCTCATATCAGGAATCCAAAACTGTTTTCCAACGTATGCGGCTCCCTGGTTTCGCATCAGGTTCGTCCATATGCCACAGCTCCCCGGTTTCGCATCATGTTCGTACGCGCACCTTATTAACAATTGAAAACCATACTCCTCTATAAACTGCTCGCCACAAAGTCGAACGAAACGACTTTTTTTTTATTGAATGCAATTTGAATCTCCAGGTAGAGATTATTTGCCGTAGATTACTTTTTCCAATACATTGTGAAACTTTATATGTAATACAATACAGATTATAAATAAACGTAGGTCAATACACATACAGTTTTAAAGATGTACGTATATAAATATTAGAGATATTTCCTTAAACCTTTAAATCACAGGCATTCAGAAACGAGTAAGTTATTTTGCATATTTCCACTGTAGGTCTAGAGAATAGAACATTGCATGAAAGCGGAAGGAACAGATGCAGTTTTCGTAATTGCCTGATAAACTCCGACCTCCATTCATCAAACGTGGGACATTGCCATAACACATGGTCAATATCCTGACTTTCATAGCCGCACTGACACTGTGGATCGTTTATAAAGCCAATTCGAGAGAGAAAGCTGGCAAGATTGTAGTGTCCTGATCTACATCTGTTTATCGTTGTAATAATCTCACGTTGGAGATTTGTGTGACTGTACCACGGTTTTGACTTTCGGTTGTGGAAGTGTGTGAAGTCGTTTTTACCTTTAAATAAACCTTCTTTCTCTATGGTATTATATGTTTTGTGTTGCCACTGATTTAGCCAATTCCCTTAGATTCGTGAAGGTAATATTTATAGAGGATGTAGCTATCGTGTTAGCCGCTGATTTCGCTAAGGCGTCTGCACTAGGGTGGACCTTAGTTATACTTGATGAAAATTATTTTGCAAAATTTTTTCCCGGGCACCCCCAGAATTGTGACACCTGTTGAGAAAATGATCTGGAAAAAATTTGGGGCCGATTGGATCATGGGAAACCGGCGCTCAACGAATTTGAAAATTTTTTTTCTTTTAAATCTCGACATAAATATACGTTGGAATATATCGTTGAATTTGTCTTTTTTTTCTCTGCAAGAATCCATATATAGCATAATCAGTTGTTAATAGAAAAAACATCCGTGATCTTGAAAACTTGAAAAAATAACCTTGAAAAAAAATTTTTTCTCTGATGCTATATTCACCTTCTTATATACTACAACTTTTGTTTGAAGAGTTTTTTCATATGTACATAAATGACAGAGATATTAAGGGGCGTTATTTGCATTATTTGGAAGCATACGACTGCGCATGTAGCTATTTTCATAGATAAAAATAGGACTTTTGAGGCAGATAGCGCCCTAGATTGATCTTTTATCTAGCGTTTTTGACTGGTGAAAAACCCCGTGTTTGTATTATCGAGAAATGAGAAGGCGAATCCCACACCCTTGCAATCCTGGAAGTCTACTTAAATAAATTCATTAATACGCTCCATTCTGCAAAAGAAAAACAGATGTAGTATCGGAAAAAGAATTTATTTTGAATATTATATAAATTACGAAAAGAGGTGACATCAAAGTATTTCGCCCCGGATTTGGTGGCGGACTCGTCAGTACGGCCCAGTACTGAAGGCCAGTAAATCCTATCGCAATTCTTGATACAACCCAGATCTGCTTGTGGACATTCGGTAAGACCAAGCAGATCCTGCCCTAGACGCGACTGTGTTAACCCTTTCGAAGTAACTCCAAGAAACGAAATAGTCTAACAACAGAAGTGGGACATATACGTCCCGCTGGTCACGAAAAGGTCAACAAGCAGTCTTCAATGCGTCTGAATGTTGAATGTTCAATGAACACAGTTCAAGGCCTGAAGGTGGTCAATGATACCGCTGAACGGGGCGTTAAACTAATGGAGGATTATAATAAAATTTTACCAAGAAACGAAGTGAAGAAACAATATATACTACAAATTGTGATGGAATATCGAAAGCAGTATCCTGACGCCACAAAACGGAATTTGTCAAAGGATTTTTAAAGATTTTTTAATATACAGAGGAACACCTGATCAATCCCTCCATGATTAATTGCATTTTTTCGACGCATTGAAGACTGCTTGTTAACTGAGGGTTTTTTTGGAATTACTTCGAAAGGCTTAACACAATCACGTCTGGGGCAGGATCTGCTTGGTTTTGCCGAATGTCCACAAGCAGATCTGGGACGAAACGCTTACGATACATAATTCTGTCAAGAATTGAAACAGGATTTGCTGGGCGCTAACTGACGAGTCCGCCAGAAAATCCGGGACGAAATAGTTTGATGTCACCTCTCTTCATAATTTACATAATATTCATAATAAATTCTTTTTCCGATACTAGAACTGTTTTTCTTTTGTAGATTGGAGCGTATTAATGAATTTATTTAAGGGAATAGACTTCCAGGATTGGAAGGGTGCGGGATTCGCCTTCTCATATCTCGATAATACAAACACGGGGATTTTCACCAGTCAAAAACGCTGGATAAAAGATCGATCTAGGGCGCTATCTCCCTCAAAAGTCCTATTTTTACGTTTACGAGGCGTAATTTGCATTACTCGGCAGCATGTAGCTATGAAAATAGCTACATGCGCAGTCGTATGCTTCCAAATAATGCAAATAACGCCCCTTAATATCTCTGTCATTTATGTACATATGAAAAAAATCTTCAAACAAAAGTTGTAGTATATTAGAAGGTGAATATAGCATCAGAGAAAAAAATTTTTTTCAAGGTTATTTTTTCAAGTTTTCAAGATCACGGATGTTTTTTCTATCAACAACTGATTATGCTATATATGGATTCTTGCAGAGAAAAAAAAGACAAATTCAACGATATATTCCAACGTATATTTATGTCGAGATTTAAAAGAAAAAAAATTTTCAAATTCGTTGAGCGCCGGTTTCCCATGATCCAATCGGCCCCAAATTTTTTCCAGATCATTTTCTCAACAGGTGTTACAATTCTGGGGGGTGCCCGGGAAATATTCTTTGGTCAAAAAATAAGGTCCACCCTAGTCGTGCAGCTCGTTGCCCAGAATCCCGATATGGGCCGGAACCCAGTAGAATTTAATTTTACTATCGTTTGTGGTTTCGAAGGCGAATTTGAAAACATTTTTTTTTATTTCGAGAATATAGGGATTCGTTTTTGTGTTTATAATATATTGCTCTAAGGCCGTGGTGAGCAACCCGCGGCGTATTGTGGGCCAAAAGTGGAAACATAAGACTACGCGCGGGCCACAACCGGCAACGAACGCAATATTAAATACTATGTTGCGTCGCGCCGCGCCGGATTCCGGCGGGCCGCAGGCAGTTTGCTAGCGGGCCCCGGGGTTGCTCATCACTGCTCTAAGGAGAGTAGAGCGCTGAGAGAATCCGTAAAAATAAGAAAATTTTGATTGGGATGATTCAATGCTATTTTTACAGCGTCGTTCAAAGCTATGGATTCTGCAGTGAAAATTGATGCATTTTTGGTTATACTTCTTACAATTGTCATGTCTAAGTCATTACAGAAACACGCACTTCCTACGGAAACTGAATTTTTGGACTTGCTACCGTCAGTGTACAAAGCCAGAGCCGGAACTAGCCGCTTCGGCGCCTGTGGCAACAATCTAGCATGCGCCCCTACCATGTATGTAGTATAATGGGAAAATATATTGAACTCAAATATTTTTCCATATCGTATAATTATTACAAATGAATGAAACATACGTATAAATGTATAAGCCTTTACAAAATTTTTGGTAATAGATTATTCATATCAAAACTTTTCTAGACTTCGCTTCCGCAAATAAGTTGATTATTTCATCGTAATTGAGGCGGGTTGCTATTTCTTTCTCAATTGACGAAAATAGACATATTCGCCAAATGTTTTTGACCCAAAGAGGAGCGCAGATATGAGTTAATAAGCATCAGCTTGCTGAAGGAACGTTCGCATGGGCATCGTCGTCATGGGCATGCACAAGAATATTCTCAAAGCTGTGACTATGTTAGTCACAATTCACATTTTCAAGCGATAATGCGTATATTTTCTCCAATACTTGGAAATGGTTCATACCCTTGTCCTTGAGGTCGTTCATTAATGTCGTGGCTTGGAATTTGAAACTCTCAATTTCTATTGAAAATTCATATTCTTAAACATTCGTTGCGCCCCTACGACCGTTGCGCCCGTGGCAGGAGCCACCTTCGCCACGTCCTAGTTTTGGCACTGTACAAAGCTTAGGATTTTTCTTCTTTAATTAGATTTTCAATTAACACGTTGGGATTTTCTACATATTTAAGAAACGAACCGAATTCTGTGTCAACATAAATATTGCTAATGAAAGAATAATAATCTTGAACATCGTCATTGTGGTTATTATCGGAGTAAATATGACTGATTGGTTTTTTTAAGTCTCTTATGCATTGATATAGAAGCCGGTTGTTGTTTTTACGCTTGATATACTTGTTGTCCATAATTTTTCGCAGCGGTGAAATGGTTGAATAGATTACCGAGTTTTGATTTGAATGGACCTTATTGAGATAATTCATACATAGGAAACGAGAACGTTCTTGTATAAGTTGTAGTTTGGATTCCGATAATAGAATATTGATAGGTGTGCTGATTCTGTACCCAAGAGCCAGTCTTATTGCCGCGAATTGAATTTTCTCTAGCTTTTCTATTTGATTTAGTATGGTGGGAAAATATACAAAGCAGCCGTAGTCCAATATTGATCGAACGAAACTTTTGTAAAGTATAATTAAGGTTTCTGGATCTGATCCCCACCACGTGCCTCGAAGAAATTTAATTATGTTCATAGCTCTTGTGCACTTCTTTTGTACATGATCGATTTGATTTTTAAATGACACTTTGTAATCAAAGATTATACCCAAGAAGCGCACAGATTCGCTTGATTTAATTGTTGTATTCTTAATTTTTATTTCTGTTTGGCCTGGGTGAACATTGAGTCTATTGAAATGCATAAACACGGTTTTATGACAAGAGAGTTCCAATCCTAAGTTGGAGGTTTCAATCCTAGGTTGATATCGATTTTTCTAATAATCTTTTACTGTAACTGACTGTGGATCTGTTGCAATAAATTGCGATATCATCTGCAAATTGAGAGACTATGACACTCTTGGGTAAATTATCAGCAATGTTGGAAACGTATATGTATATTATATAAAAGCGGGCTAAGGACTCCGCCTTGAGGAACGCCCTTGAATACTTTTCTAGCCTGGTCGCCTGTGAGATCTGTATATACTGTCCTTTTGAAAGTTATGAATTTAATAAATTTTATCATATTTATTGGACAACCAATACTTGCCAATTTTTGCAAGAGAATGTTTGTATTGACGTTATCGAATGCGCTGCTGACGTGTAAAAATGTAGCTAAAAGATTCTTTTTAATATTAACGGATTCTTCAATGCATGAGATAATGTTAGTCAGATTATCTATAGTGGATTGTCCTTGGCGAAAACCCGTTTGAGATTTAGGAATAATGTTATTTCGCTCAACCCACCAATCGAATCTATGTTTTACCATTGATTCAAAAAGTTTGCATAGGCAAGATGTCAAGGATATAGGTCTCACATTTTTGCCGTCGGATTTTCCTATAAAATGGATATATGATTCTTTCCATTGTGCTGGAAAACTGTCTGTAGTAAACATTTCAATATATATGTCTAGGAGAATTAATTTGTATTTGATTGGTAGCTTTTGAAGAATTTCATAGTTTAAACCGTCTGTGCCTGGAGCTGAACAAGTGTTTCTTTTTTTGAGAGCAATGTTAAACTCGGCAAAGTTAAGGAGAGAGTTAAGAAATTGGTTATCCTTACAAGTAGGCAGCCTATCTGCATCATCTGAGACCCATGATGGACTAATTTTATCTAGAGTTTCCCTAATTTTGATTTCGGACTGATAATTTTCAGGAGTGTGACAAGGTGTTACTTTAATCCATTTGTTCTTTAAGATTTTGCTGCGGTTCCAAACATATTTTTTGCTGGTGTGGAAATTGATGCTTTGTGCAAAGTCTCTAAAATTGTCTTTTTTCTTTTTTTTTTAAAGGTTTTCTAGCCAGAGCCGAAAATTTTTTATATTCTATGTAATCATTACAGTTTTTAGTAAATTGCCATTTTTTGAAAGTTGCTTTTCTGAGCCTTTTGACCTTGTCACACTCCGAATCCCACCATGGTACCGGATTTCGATGGACTTTGTCATTAGCAATGCTTTTTTTGGAGTGTTTGCTATTACAGCAAAATATATGCGCGTGTCACCGCTATCGGCTTATCTCCGTCGGTGTGACCTATTCTAACATGTGAACTATAATCGATGCTATTTGCATTATTTCCGCCGAGTCCCGTTACCGAAATTGGGGTTCGCGCTTTTCGTAGTCGAAGCTCTTGAACCAGGTTCATCGTGACGAACGACGATTGAGACCCTTGGTCAAGTAACGCACGTGCTAGCCTGGCACGTCCATCGGGGGCGTACACTTTTACAATTGCGGTCGCGAGAAAGACAGTTTTTCCGTCATTTGGAACTACGTCGGAAGAATGCTGCGCGACATTTTTAGACGTCTCGCAGGGAGACTGATCGATTGTGCCGTCAGACTTGACAGGTGCTAACCGGTTGTTAACAAATGGAGCGCTCGCAGAGTCCGAATTAATCTGAGATGCATTATTCGAGGCGGCGCGCACTTTATTGCCGTTGCTTCCTTTATCTCCTCGGTGGAGGAGCGTATGATGCTTCCCTCCGCATTCTCGACATACGCTTGTGCTTTTACATAGAGACACGGTGTTATTTTGATTTAAACAATTAATGCATACGCAACGCGGTTTCAAGAAATCGAACCGAGCGCGTGGGTTGAGTTTACGGAACGCCATACAATCGCGAATCGTATGTGACGCGGTACAAAAAACGCACGGTAGGAATCGGGCTTTCGTTTCTTCCACGACATGCGTGCTAGTCTTCACGCGCGCTTGACCGGCAATTTTTCCACTATTCTCGCGCTTGGATGTTGATTCGCCCGATAACTCGACGGCAGTTGCTTTCGTTACTAGAAATTCTTCGACAGTATCGTACGATGGATACACTCTCGTTTTACCGAGAAGTTCATACCAGTCTGTGTTTAATTCGGAGTCAAATTTACTGGTTATTAAATAAACCAAATGATCCTCAGCGCTCCCGCGACCTGATCTCTTTAACGCTTCTAGTGTGTTGCGAAACTTCAACGTACATTGTTGCATCGACTCTAAACTGTCGCTTTTTATTGTAGAGAACGAATGAAGCTGTTTAAGCAGAGAACCGACTATCACGCGTTCGTTGTAAGTATATTTGTAAAAATAGAATATTATTCACTTGCGGTTAAAAGGTCGTACTCTGTTACCAAACATCGATCATAATTTTCTTCTAAGTTGGTAGATACTTCATCCCAATTTATTCTTAATGATTTTAATCTAAAGGATTTCTTGTGATATATACATTTTTAGTGGATACTGTTATAAATAAGGGGTAATGATCAGAGCCCCAATTTTCGTCGTTTACTTTTACATTGATCGTATAAGCTATGTTTGCTGAAGAGAATATAAGATCTAAATTGGACTTTATATCATTATTAAATTGAACATAGGTAATAGATTTTGGATTATGAAGAAATAAATCAGATTTGTCATAACTGTTAAGAAGTCTTTCGCCGTTAGTATCATTGTTTTTGCAATTCCAACTTGTATTGTGTGCGTTGAAGTCACCCATCAATATATGTAGCATGTTGGCTTTTATCTACCTGGGTGAATATTTCATCCCATTGAGATTGTGAGAGTCTTGAATGGGGAGCTCTATAACATACGAATACATCTGTTGCGGGGTTTGTATTAGTAATTTTTATGCCAGCTAGTTCTACAGATTGATCAGGACACTTTAGTTTTTGAAGTTCAAAGTAAGCTAAGTTGTTGCGAATTAGAATAAGAATTCCACCTCCTCTGGAGTGCAAACGATCTTTCCTGAAGGTCTTGAAGCAAGCGAAGTGGAAGATTTTATCCGTTCGTGATTCTTCTGAGAGCCAGGATTCTACACATATCAGGATATCCAGATTGATGAGGATATTGGGAAGTTCTTCTTTTCTTCTTAAGATGCTTCTTGGGTTCCAAAACAGTATCTTCAAATCCTTATGATGATAGGTGGTCATGATCGAGTTCTTCTATTAAAGGTGATAGTTTAAATCTTATAATTTATCAGATAATCGAGAATGGTCAGAGTCTTGTTCAGAGTCAGACATACTTTGTAACACGAATTTCTTTTTAATTCTCGTGCATCTTGATTTTAAACTTCGATCCTCGATATGTTGATGAACTATGTCGATCATTTCGATTAAACCATCTATGTCTTTGGTAAATTCCACAGCAACCTCTAGTGAATTGTGTTGACCTCGAGACTTTTCCAGAAACATTTTAAATTGGGTGTAGTCCAGAACAAAAAGATGAGGAGATTGCTCCAAGATGTATTTAATTGGCGAAAGAATTTCATCTAAGTCCTTGGTACAGTTTTCTGAGGTGTCTGCGCCAGTAAGTTTATTTTTTTTGGTGATCGGTTTTTTGAATTTGTCGTTCTTTGTCGTTGATAGAAGAGGGGTTGAGCTTCTTTCGTCAGAAGGTCGGGCTGTACATTCGTTAACCTTGGGGTATAGGATTTCATGAAGGCCCTCCGATGACGTGGATGATGGAACAGATCTTTTAATACCTTTTTCTCGTTAGTTATGTCGTATGTATTTGAGAGAACACCCGGTAGGTTGTCAATACTATCTTCGTTCACATTATGCGTCGGTTCGATAGTCGTTGGCCTTTCCTGAATTTGTTTCGGGCATGACTTTGCTACGTGCCCGTTTTGTTTACATATGAAGCAGCATGTTGAATCCGTACTTAAGTAGATCCAGTATGTTGTGTTGTCGTAGGTTATTTGTAATTTGTCAGGAAGAAGATGCTCGTCTTCTTCTTTGATATACACTTTGCGGCGAAATGAAAGAATATGTGAGCGCCCAGGTTTGGTTAGCCCTGCTCTAACGTAATTCATTTGGGAAGCCAATCTAATGCCTTTACTTTTTATCATATCGAATAATTCGTGTGGTATGATCGGACTTATATTAGAGATGACTACTCTCTTATCTTTTTCCATGAGAGGTCTAATTGTTAATAAGTGGTCCTTTACTTGCACTGACTTATTTGTTAGATCTTCTACTAAGGATCTGCTGGCTAAAAAAGCACAAACTCGACCCCCTGAGATTTTTGATATAAACATGATGTTTTCTACGTCCGTTATTATTTCCAGACCATCTATACATATAGTCATCGATAGTAATGCCTTCGATTGAGTCCATTATTATGGCCTGGTCATTTTTCGATTTCGTACTGTGTGCTGTCACTCTAGCGTAGCTTTGCATTACGGATGGTTGCATTGTACTTTGGTTTTCTATGTTGTTATGACCCCTGTTGTCAGAAGCCACAACACCGACTTGTTATAATTTTTTGGACTGCAATTGCAGTTCGAATCTTAGGATTCAATAATACCACTTAAGGCACTATTTCACTCTATAGAAACTCGTAGAAACTCGTAGTAGAATGTTTGTTTACTCTGAGAGCGCAACACGAAACACGTCTGCTCGCTGCGGTGCGGTGTCTCAAACACCACTCCGACGAAACGACTTGATGGCGGTTAACAATCTGTAACTTTGCTTCTGCTTTATACAGGGCGATTCTGGAAACTGGAACAAGCTACTGCTTTTTTAAAGTAAAAATAGAAAAAAAAGTGATAGAGGAAATAGTGCGCTCTAACTTTCTATGACGTTATTTTTTATGTGCATGCATCGATGCACTCGCAAGGTGCAAATGTACTTCATTCTTTAATGCAACCTAATTTTTTTGTTGAACCAATCTATCACTTTTAATACCCTGCGTATAAAAGTAGTAACTCAAAGTCATTGGAGTTTCAATACTTTACGAGATATTTGACATTCCATGTCCGAAACGTATTTTATACGCAGTACATGCTTTTATGCGCAGGATAATAAAAGGGATCGATTGGTTTAACAACAAAATTGGGTTGTATTAAAGAGGATAGTGCAATCGCACCTGACGGGTTTATCCACATGAAAAATAAGGTCATAGAAGGTTAGGACATATTATGACATATGATTTTTTCCTCCATAATTTTTTTCTATTTTTGTTGAAAGTACCTCTCATGCCACAAAAGAAATTGAGATGTTATCTGCAAGGAGGGCATGAGTGCAAGAATTCGAGACAAGAAAAAATAACATTTAAAGAATTGATGGTAGTATTATCTAAATATTACTGAATCATACTATCCGAAATTTATTCTTTCGAATTTTTACTACTTTAAATGTAGAATGCATTTAGACGATGTGTGTGTGTATAAAAAGGAGTTGGTATACGTCGCAGAATATTCGCACGTCCTTGTTGCATTTATATGTTCTGTGACGTTGCAATTTTGCGACGTCCCTTCTCCTTCTGTTTCGGAAACATTTCGTGAGCAAGAACGGACCGGACCGCCCTCTAACGGGGCACGACACCGTAAATACAGGATTCGAGAGCGCTCCTCTGAGAGATTCCGACATTATCGAGGATCTTTAATGACATCTGTCGCGCGTGCCGAGAACGGCAAGTTTCAGAGCCGTATATGGGACGCGCCGAAAGAACCACCGACCTTACGAATTCTCACGGGAACTGAACAGCGTTCTGCAGCGCAGGAAGCGCCCGACCCAAAAGCAAATGGCCGTTTCGAGAAAGTGGACTGGTCCAGTCCCAATGATACTGGAGCGAGAGCACTCGGCGAACCAACCGGAGGCGTCGTAGGGACAACGGCTCTACATGTCATCCCGTCATAGAAGACGACCAAACCACTCTCGCGACGTCTCGCCCCTCTGAAGAGAGCCATTCCCGGGGTCGGTGCCCTCGCATCCAAGGGAGGCAGCGCCTCCGCCCTCCTAGAGAGCAAGAAGCTCCCTAGGATATTTCGAGATTGTCCGGGGCCCTAGGACGCTATAGGGTACGCTCCTGACGCCCAGCGTTTGTGCGGGAAAACCGCCATCGGAAATTCGGAGAAACGGTCGAGTGGGGGGAACCAGGTTCGATCCGCTAGGCGGCCGAAAATCGATAGATCACTGTCGCGCTGGCTCTCGTTGACGTTTCACGTGTCCGCCGTTAAATTCGCGTTGCGAACCGTTGTAATTTGCGTCGGGAAATTAGAAGGTGCTTGTTAGGGGTTCTCGTGGCGGTAAGGACGAAGTTCACCTGCGTTTCAGCTGAGCCACGCTCTATCGAGAGCATTTTCGGTCTAAGAGCGAGCAAAGACCACGAGAAACGGTAAGTCGCACTGGTGATCTTTTCGATGTTTCGTAGTCCGGCGGCTCGACCTTCGTCGCGCGAGGACGAACGCTTCCCGTTCCGTCCTCGATAATTCGCTCGTACTCGTTTCGGGAGTGCTTTGAGTTTTCGAGTAATTTCGAGAGAGTTTTCCGTTGCGAATTGCGTGCGTAAGAGTGTCCTCAGAGAAGTCGCGTTTCGTGAGAGCAATCTCTGCGGTAATTTCGTGTGATCTCGAATCCTGTGTTTCTCGCCGAACATCGTAGCGTTCTCGTCGACGTTCGAACGCGTAACCGTCAGCGTGCGCGTCATGGCGAATTACGTGCGGAAGTCTTCGCGGCAGTCTCGCAGTTCGCGGACCATCTGCGCCTCGCTTTTCCGAAGTCGCGTTGCGAAGGAAACGGCGATAAATTCCAGCGATATCGTAGCGAGCGAAAAGTGTACGACAACCGCGCTGCGAACGAACATCTTCTCGCTTGCTTGTATGAAGAGCGCGGGCTCTCGGGTCGCGGCCACGTGGCCGCTTCATTTTGTGAAACTTTGACCGCTGCAATAAACAGCTCGAGACCAAATCTTCGTCGAGTTCTTCTCTTCCTGTGAGATCCGTCCTACCGAGAGGGCCGTCCTCGTTTTCCCGCGTCCGAACCAACTGGCCTAGTCGCGTCGTAGTTTCCGATCCGCGTATCTCGAAGATTCGACTCCCGGCCTCGGCTTCTCCGAGCTCGAGTCTCGTACCGTGTTCCGTGTGGCATCCTCGAGGTGCCTGGCGTCCGAACATTTCGCGCTGAGGAGAGAATTGTCGGATCTTCGAGCCTCGTTTAGTCCCGGGCGGACCGCGCGTACTCGGCTTGCACGCGGCCTGGTCTCAGTGCCTGCAAGGCCCGGAGTTGACCGGTTTCTGCGAGCCATCCCACTCGTTAGAAAAAGGTTAACGTGACAGTTCTTAAAACACAATTCGTATGTTCATGTAAAAGCGTAAAGATAATGTTCATGTTAACGGAATAGCAAATAGAACATATGTTTAAGGCATCTTTATTGGATTCCCTGCTCCTATTAAGTTTTGTTTATGCATTTCACAGGTTAAATCTTTTCGCTATTTTTCAATTATTCAAAACAAGTCTTGGCTATTCTTTTCCTCCTGGGACCAAAAATTTTGCACTTCTTTTTATACGATCCTGTAGATATTTGAAGAGAAAACTCCATAAATACAAGTTTTACTTGCGAAGTTAACTCGTTCAAAAGTTTCAAGCGTTTTTGACAGGTACGGGCGCCGCCATATTGGTGTCTACTGAGCTGACCCGCTAGGTGGCAGCACAAGTATTTTGGCCTGAATGTACAGGGTGTATAAAAAGTAATGGTCATCCGTCCTAGAAACTTGCCACAAAATTGTTTATAACAAAGAAAATTGTTGTTAAAGTTTTTTTTACATCAACGCCTTCTACTCATCGAGAAGAGAAAAAGTTTGAAAGGAGCCATATGTCGCAAACAAATAGTTATTGAGATATAAGCTGTTAAAGATTTTCAAAATTTGATTGTGTGGAATTATACGTATAGACAAAAGCCTACTACTACAGTCTACACGTCCGTGTCGATGAGACAGAACATGATCGTGTGCGTGCTTCAAGACAAACGAAATTTAAAGCGACATTTGTCGCTAAGCCCGTAGCAAGTTTTAACGTTGCACAGACTGGTATTTGGCCGATCTAGCTGGCCAAAAATCAATTTCCTAGAACTACCCCGAGGTAAAAAATAAGATGTTTTTGGGAAAACCAGGTAGTCCCTCGAACCAACCTCATTGTTCATTGGTTCTCACCGGACACGGCAACTGCAATTGCCAATCGGTAATAGGACATTGTTTCGAGTGATCGTTAAAACTGTTCGTAGCGCGAAAGAAGCGTTCTCAAACTTAGTGATATTTTTATGTCGTGTAGAGAACATCAATATTTGACTATGGATTCTGAAATAGCAAGTAATAACCTTATTTTTATACATAAATTGTAAATCATTAATTGTTAATTACATGTTTTATTAGCTGTTAAAAATGTGTCCTTACTTTTATATTTTACTGAAATGCATTTAAACGTGAGGTATTTTGTTATACTGCACGGTTTGACACAGTATTCTTTTTTTATAGTAGGTAGTGAAAATATACAGTATGTGCTTTCTAAAAAATATTAATTTAAGGACCATCTCGGAGCAACTGTTATAAGTATTTAAAGCCAAATAGTGCAAAAAAGTGTTTATGTTACACGTGTAACAATATTTTTTTTAATTTTAGGGCCATCTGGGATTATCGGAATAACTCGTAAAGATATATTTGATGTGATGAAGTCGCAAAATGACATAGATATTAATGAGAGGTTAGGGTTTGCCGAAAATTATTTGATGACATTGGACTCCTATAGTGAAATAGCAATGAATGCAATAAAGCGTAAATTTACAACTGTAAAATCCGCAATAAAACGTAGATGGATTGCTAGATCACGAATAGATCTTTTCGAAAAAAATAATGAAAATTGGTTGAATGGGGTATTTGAATTGCTGAAAATACGTTCAAAGACAGGACGGCCAAAGAAATCGTTTGAAGAGGCAAGCGAAAGAAGTGAAAGGCGCAAGACTGAAAAACTTCGACTGTCTGACAGTCCTAATAAAATTATTTATGCTGCCCAAATGGAATTACGAGCTCAGGGACAGAGACATACATCCAATATACTGAAGGACATATCAGGAAACCGAGATCGTGCTTGTGAGTACGTAAGAGTACAGCAATATAAAAAAATGTGTTATCCACCCAAGGAGTCATTTGACGTGACTGAGACCTGTGCTGAAGTTAATTTACAAGCGGTCATGAACCATACTGTTGGAAGACTTCTAATACATTTGGAAGATGTGTTAAATACCTTAAAGGACGAGGAATGCAAGACTCTTAATATGATTTGCAAGTGGGGCTGCGATGGATCGCAACAGGCACAATACAAACAAAAATTCGATAATGAGTGCCTGCGACTCGCACATTTTCCAGAGTTCATTTCTGCCTCTGCGTATCACATATGGGTCCAATAAAATTCTGTGGCAGAATCCAACTCCGTCATCGTCGAATTACTGCCGGCCTATCCATATTCGGTTCGTTAAAGAGACTGTGGATATTACGAATGAAGAAATCTAATACATAGAAAATGCGGCAAGTAAATTAGAACCTACTGTAGTGGCATTGGGTACTAGAAGTTATGCAGTTAAATGCAACATGCTGTTGACAATGATAGACGGAAAAGTTTGTAATGCTGCAACGGAGACAAAGTCTACATTACGATGCTATATATGTAATGCTACCTCAAAGGAATTTAATAATATCTCGGAAGGAAGGCCGATTATTACTGAAACGTTGAGATTTGATTTGTCGATTCTACACGCCAGGATTCGCCTTTTCGAGAGTCTTTTGCACATAGCATATAAGCTATCAGTGCAGAATTTGCCTGCGAAATCAGACTCCGATAAATTATTAATTGCAGAAAATAAGAAAAGAATCCAAGAGGAATACAAAAGGAAATTGGGTCTTAGAGTTGACTTTCCTAAAGCCGGCTTTGGTAACACCAATGATGGCAATACAAG
This sequence comes from Lasioglossum calceatum, assembly GCA_963966675.1. NCBI lineage: Eukaryota > Metazoa > Arthropoda > Insecta > Hymenoptera > Halictidae > Lasioglossum > Lasioglossum calceatum. Next base: position 1,405,080 of record CAXAAD010000078.1, on the reverse strand, counting down.
CCGCAGATTCTTCGCCGATCCTGGTTTGGCGGCGAAAATAACGGGAATAGATGTTATACTGATAAAAAGATTTAAAATTATTCTGGAATGTATATCGAGCGGTTACAAAATCTACAAAGACCGATTTGCAACATTCACAATGGAACCGCAGAACTATATGTTAAATTATACAGTAGGCATCTTATGACCCCCACTATGCATAAGATTTTAATTCACGGCCCTGAAGTTGTGGAACATGCTCTGTTGCCGATAGGACAGCTATCAGAAGAGGCAGCAGAAGCAAGAAACGAACATTTTTGGTTATACCGAGAAAAATTTGCAAGAAAGTTCAGCAGAATAGACTGCAATACTGGTGTGATCAATAGGTTGCTACTGACATCTGATCCTTTAGCTGCAGCAGGACGTAAAATTATTAATAAAAATGAAAAAACATTCATACCCGAAACCTTGAAACTGCTAATTTGTGAAGAACATGACGAAGAATACGAAAGTGATAGCGAATCTTAAGTACACGTGTACCAGATTAATCTTAAAATATCTATGTTTTTTTTCTATTTTAAGTAAAGTGCGTGTATTATTATATTTGTTGTGTGATAACACTGTCCAACACCAAATTTGTTCCCAATATACTGTTGGGTCCTTCTTATAGAGTTTTTCGCGCTGATTCCGAATCTGACCTTAATTTTTTTCCTATACGCACAGTTTTTGAGGAACATGGCTTTAAAAAAAAAACATATTTTTCAACTTTAAACAAATATTATGATGTTATTATACAAGATATTGAATTGTTCTTTACAGCAAAAGATTCTGTAGACTTTCCCGAATCCAGTGATATATAATATTAATGCATTATGATTGTTTAAACATGTTTAAACAACGTTTAAAGACGGAGAGACACCACTTTTGCACCAATTTTTGAGGATATTTTTCAATTTATCTCAAAAAATAAGGGTCCAGCGGAAAATCGAACTATACCACGCGATAGAGCAGACTTTTATCTTGAAAAACCCCCCTTGAAGTTTTTGCGAAATCGACGTTTTTACCGAACCAGAAAGCAAAATATCTTCGCCCGACATGCGTTGACGCCAGTGGCGCTCACCACTAGAACGGTCGTTCGCCGCTCCGTATCCCGTCGCTGCGCCGTATCCCGTCCCGAGCGCCACTGGCGATAACTCATGTCGGGCGAAGATATTTTGCTTTCTAGTTCGGTAAAAACGTCGATGCTGCAAAAACTTCCAAGGGGGGTTTTTCAAGATAAAAGTCTGCTCTATCGCGTGGTATAGTTCGATTTTCCGATGGACCCTTATTTTTTGAGATAAATTGAAAAATATCCTCAAAAATTGGTGCAAAAGTGGTGTCTCTCCGTCTTTAAACGTTGTTTAAACATGTTTAAACAATCATAAGGCATTAATATTATATATCACTAGATTCGGGAAAGTCTACAGAATCTTTTGCTGTAAAGAACAATTCAATATCTTTTATAATAACATCATAATATTTGTTTAAAGTTGGAAAATATGTTTTTTTTTAAGCCATGTTCCTCAAAAACTGTGCGTATAGGAAAAAAATTAAGGTCAGATTCGGAATCAGCGCAAAAAACTCTATAAGAAGGACCCAACAGTATATTGGGAACATAAAAAAAGTTGAAATTTGTTGGACAGTGTAATTAATTCTAATGTTTTTTTTCTGATTAATTTTGTATATCTACATTAAAGTATATGTGATATAACGTATAAAGTGTTTTTTTTTATTAATGTAAGCATAATTTAATAAAACATAATGAATCTAATCAATTGCAAGCAATAAAAAAACTTTTGGCCAGCTGGATCGGCCAAAAACTCTGTGCGTCGTCTTCCGCTGTCCTTCTCTACGTTCGGCTCGGCCTTTGGTTCCTTTTCTACGTTCGGCTCGATCTTTGAAGCTCAAAAAATAGGTACCCATATACGATAGATGCGAAGAAATCCCTCCGAGGCCTTCGCGTCTATAGATTACTGTATCGTGCATTTAAGGGTTTTAAATATTCACGAGGAAATATTGCGAGCAATGGTGTATTTTCAAAATGCTTCATCAATGGCATGAAGCATCTGACGCATGTTATAATTTCTTCTTCTACTTTGCATAACTGACGTCTAACACTCACTACACAAGAGACCAGGAAAGACTGTGATTATTGGCAGTGGTCATCTGAAAGTTATGGTGTTTACTGTCCTCTATTTGTTTACATCCGTTCTGTTTACCAAATAATGGTAGCCAAATCGAAGCCGCTGTTCAAGGACGATTATTAACAGCCATGAACCTTGATGGTTCTATTCTGTGGCAAAGAACGTGAAACTCAAAGAACGGAAGACGGCGTTGAAACATTTAACATTGTTTTATAAGAGAACAGTTGAGTTGCGACCTAAGGTTCCGTCAAAAAAAATTCGACCTTGAACTTCAAGGTCAAAGTCAATCTTGCGGCAATTTCTTTTAACAAATCTCCACCGATCCGAAGGTGTACAGTGTACAATCATCTGCCAAAACCACGACACTAAATTTTGGTACACCCTGTACGCGACGAACCACGTGGCGGCTTAATATCGATTTTATCTTACTCCTTGCTTTGCTAGTTGGATTATAGGTTCCTTCATTTATCGGAGTTTTTACTTGAATTTAACAATAAGATAAGACGCCGAAGTTGTATCAGATCTTCCAGTGGTGATAGTTTGAATTATTTTCTGCGACTCTACTGTACTCTACTATATTTGCACTGTTATTATTAGTACATCCAGTATATTGTAATAGTCAATGCAATATCAACATATACAAATCGTGTAATTCGAATTCTGTCTAACTGCATTAAAAATTATTATTTGAGCCGCTCATTTGTTAAATCGATTGATTTTATAAATTAAAAAGTATACATTTGTGTTGAAAAAGTTTTTCAATATTGGCCATGGAATAATATTTAGGCTACTTATCAAGAAGATGTATCATAGGTGTGAAGATATAAGTATCAATCAAGTGCTTTTTAGAATAATATGTAAATAATTGCTTTAGCCTACCACCGGTAATTTATTACCTTATTTTTAATAACATTAATTCATTGTATTTTTGTTGTGTTTTTCACTGTATGTAGTATCTGAACTCCACATTGACCCTTTTGCAAGTGAATTTCACCTTTCAGTAAATCAACTTTACCCTTTTGCAAATCATTGTCACCCTTCTGCAAATCAATTTCACCCATTAAGAATATTTAAAATTAACTATGTAGGATCCAACATAATGGTAGGAACGGGTTGGGTCGCTTTACCACAAGTGACAGGAATAGGGTTTTCTCTCTGAACAAAGAATATATTTTCAACGATTAATTTCAAACTTTGACAAATGTGAGTGTTTACTATAATATAGACTAGGGTTAGCAACATATGTTAAAAACAATAAGATTCCTCCATCAGGCGTCCGGTTTATTTCAACCGTACTCTCCTTCTGGGGAAATGACGACGACTCGGATTCAGCCGGTGTCCTCTGCAAGCTCAGCGGCCGGCCTCAATGGCCGTCCTCTCCAAGACGTACAGAGTGACCAGGTGATCCTACTTTCAGGCGGCCAGGAATGGCCGTCCTCTCCGATTTATCCAGAGAGGTGTCCAGGTGCAACCCCTGTTCTCTCCTGAGCTGCCGGGCGTTCGATAGCATTCCTTCGTACTCTCCCTAACCTATGGGCGGCCGTGGTCTTATCTCGTCCTCTCCCACAGGCACAGCAAAAGTGAGGGATCCGCGATAGCCTACCGGAATTTATACCAATCGTTGCTAACCCTAACAAGGTGTTGTTAGGGGTTCTTTTAGAAGTTTCTCGATCATGCGGCCTTCTAGAACATTCGGTCGCGGCGCGATTCTTTTGTTAATTTCAGGCTAGTGCCGAGGCGGCCTGACACCCCTGGTGTTGTCTCGTTCCTCGTCGCGTTACACTGTTTATTTATTTCGATTAAATTATATATTTATTTAGACACACGTGAACGGTGTCATTACTGCAAGGGAAATGTAAGACTCAATGCTCAATACGCTTCAATAAATACATGTGTACCTTCAGTTAAAAAATTTGTTAATCAGAAAATGGCTACAATGAATGTACATATATCTACCCACAGTTTTCGTATATATTACTTTTAAATAAGTATTTGATATATGTGTACATCTTTGCAATAAATACATTTTTTAATTTCTCAAGAATTAATTCACATTTGATTTGATTTTTTATACAAAAACTTACTTAAAAGTACAGATAAACTTCCGAAAAGGACATACCTCCGATTTTTTTTTATAGTCTGGATTCTTACGTATTTTGACGTGCTGATATAGGGTAACTGCACCACTGAATGAACATTTAAGAAATTGTTCAGGAAGATATTTAATTTTTAAAAAAATATGTGAATTAAAGGAATCTCATATATGCCAAATGGCTCCCTATACTTCATTTGTCAAAAATAAATGAACACAAATAAAATAAAATTATTATTATTTTTCTTTATTAAACGTTAAATAAAAAATATAAAAAATACCAGTTAATGAACACTACATTTTTAGTCTTAGGCTTCAAATTTGTTGACATATACAATATCGTTCATTTACTGGTGCCCGTTTATTCACTGGTGCAGTTACTACATACATGTACATATATGATGTACATACTTCAAATAAAAGTTGTAGGTCTTATCAAAATACACATTTATGTTTTATTGATTTTTGTCATAAAGACAATAGTTTTTCAGAAAAACGATATTAAATGTTCAAAACTCCATATAACTCGTCCAACACAAATCAAGTTTTATTGTTAATTTCATTAGTTAATACTAGAAAGGGGGATACAGCAAAGCTCTGTAGGTTCTGTATCATTGGATTTGTAACTTCCCACCCGTAAAGAGATCCACCCTCTGCGGGCAGCTTCATCCCCAGAAGGAATAACCTAATCTTACCTAACCTAAACCTCAACCTAAACTTAAACATTAAGTTAAACAACTGTTCGTTATAGAAGAAATGAAACAACCTCATATAAACTAAAAAATAAACCTGTTTGTTCTAGAAACGAAAACAAAGCGAATAGAACAATATCATGAAAACTAAAAAATAGTTTGCAGTAAAAAAGACAAAATAAAGTGGGCGAAGTTTCCGATAACGTCCATTCTCAGAATTGTATGAAATTGTAGAAATAGGTTCTTGTTTGACTAAAATAATGGTTGTCAGAAGGATTTTTGGCGATTCAAAACAAAATTTTTACCATTTATATGTGACTGTATACCTTACCGACACTACTCCTGGATTTTCATGTGCGTGATCGCTTAATCTTCCGATTGTATAATAGATATTCAATTAATTGGTTTAACAATTGCAATTTTGAAAACACCCCGTGCGTGTGTTCTATTCTACATGGATATTTTTCATATCGTATAAGTGAATAATTACCTATCATTTTTCTCAGAAAGTATTATCTTTATGACAAAAATCAGTATGACATAAAATGAATATTATAATAAAAAAGAATGATGCTCCATTTATATGAATTAATCGAATTCATCATCCAAATTTTACATTTTTTATAATGTGAATTGTTCTGTGAAATGCATAATTACTATTTGGGTAATAATGTATAGATAGAAATAATCCTGAAATGATTTGAATAATTAAGAACAGACCTAAAATTGATCCAAAGTTTCATCATATATTAATATTTATTGGGGTTGGTAATTTATTTTAGAGAATTATTAAAAATTATTAATAAGTTATTGGATTTTAATATTTTAGAAAATTTCAATAGTTATGAATTTTTCGTAGGGGTTTATGTTTAAATAAACAAATTTTTATTGAAAATAAAAGAGTTAAAACTAAATATAAAATTAATATAAATGTAGATAAACATAATGGATAATTATAAATTTTATAAATGGTTATTGATGAATAAGTATATTTAATTTTTAGTGTAGGTGTTGAGTAATAAATTAACCCTCATCCGTCCCTCGTGTCAATTTGACACAGTTTTCCCGAAATAAGTTACACTGTTCTGTTGTTTGTAGGTAAATTCGTTCGAAACTTGGTGACTTTTATTTTTTAAATGCGAAACATATAACTGCAAAAACCTAAAATGTAAATGTTAACTCCTCAATTTCAAGGAAAAAAACATCGAAAAGTAACTGTTTAACTTGTTATTTTATCGATTTTTTGTATCACTGTGTCAATCTGACACCGAGGGACAGATTCAGTTCGCGAAATGAGGGACGGATGAGGGTTAATAGTATAAGGAATATTAAATAAATAATGATTAATATAGAATTAATTATAGATTTAAATGATTTATTATTGTTGAGGGTTCCAATGTCTCCCGTACCATTTCATGTGCATACGGCACTGCGGACCGCCGGACTGCGGCAAGGTGAGGTGAGCGGGGTCGTGGCGTCAGCCGCGTAACGATGTTACCACGTGTAAACCCTGATGGGTCCTTATTTCTATAATACGTTTATAATAAAGTGTTCAGTTATATTTATATATATTTATATTCCACTGTACATTTAATTGCCTACACCCATATACTCTAACAATTATAATAATTATTAATTAATCTAGTAAAATATAAAAATATAATTATATTACCTCTAATTATTGAAATAAGGATTATTAAGCAATAAAGGGGTTTTTGATGAGGTCTACAATATTTCTGTCTACAATATTTATCAGAAGTATTTTTCGAAATTCCCATTATTTAAGGAAGTAAATAAATAAACTATGTTTACTATGTTTTTTCATGGTTATCGCTTTGACAATAGAATTTGCGCCAATTTTCACTATCATATTCGTGATCAGCACGTCAAAATACGTAAGAATCCAGTGTATAAAACAAATCGGAGGTATGTCCTTTTCGGAAATACACCCAAAAATACTTTATTTATAAAAGGTGAAATTTTTTAATTTGCAGATGGGTGAAATTGATTTACAAAAAAGGTGAAATTGACGTGCAAAAGGGTGAATTTGGTGAGCAAAACCTGTATGTAGAGTACTTTTTTCGATTCTCATTGATACCTGCAAGTTGATTGATTTTAGCCTTAGAAGCCTTTTGATTTCATCAGTGAACATCTCATTTGTTGAATAGAAAGAAGGTTCGTGGTCTGAGCTAGTTTTAATGATGATGAAAAGTATAAATTATTTGGATTTTTGAACGATACTTGACTTGTACGTGATTTTACTTCTAATCCTACAGATTCTCCAGACTATGCACGTTCGTTTTGTGAAGACCATTTCTTGAACGTCCAAGGGACGTTGAAAAATTGCAACGTCAGAATTCACCTACGTCCCCTCAGAAGACAACTCCGTCCTCTGCATGCTGCAGAACTTCATCCCCAGTGACCCGCTTAATAATCAAGATTGCACTTCCCCTAGTAATTCCCTCTACAATTTGGGGACAGACGCAATCCAGATACTCACGCTCAAACAGACGAGGTTACCTACTAACATAGACAAGGTGGATCGTATATGGTTTCCGGTCGTATTTCAGTCTCAGCCCTAATTACTAGCTTACGTAGTGTTTCTATTGGACGGAATGGGAAGAACGGAATTAAAATAAATTGTCAGGTCATAAGGCTAAGCATGGTTTATTCCTCTTTTATTAAGGTTGCTCGGATCGCAATGTTATCCGTAGTACATTCTTTAGCGCGTTAAGTGCCACGCAAGGTTGCATCGGAGTTCCAGGAAATCTAATCAATTTTTGAATTAAACCCGTGACCGAAAAGTCAACATTCATTACAGTCAGTGTTATTTTAACTTTCTTGTACCTCGTAGATCCTAAAGAAGTAGTAGTTTAATCCATACGTGTTACCGTTCGAGATAATATTAAAATCCAGTAAAAGAATTGTGACGGTCATACCAGGTCATTCAGAAAGTTCGTAGCCTGACACATAGATGATATTGGTAACAGCAAAAACGTATCGTTGCACAGTGGGGTTTTTCGCTGTAAAACGGGAATAAAATATTGTAGCGTTATTTATGGGCTCAGGGTCATAAATAAGTAGGTCGTTGTATTCTTCTTGACTCCAGCTGTAAGATTATGAAATAAAAATTGTGCTTTTATTTAAAAAATCAAAATGTTTTTTATTTTTTGTAAAAAAAAATTTTTTTACGAAATTTTAAATATACAATTTTGTACATGTCTAAATACTGTTCAACTTTTATTTCAAACATTTTGTCGTCAGATTATCCAAACTCTTGAAAAGTAGTGATAATTGAATGTTTTGATTACGATGTACTGAGCTGAGATAGGTGTACAAACTCTTCACAAACATTCTGTTATCATCTAAATTAGTATTGTTATTAATATTTGAACATTACCAATCATTCTGTAAGTTTTTTTTCGATTTCAAAACTTTATTGACGATTTTGGTAAACCATTCCGCTGTATTCCGCATTCTTTCTTGTATAAAGGTTTACGATCGTAGTCCAAAAAGAATTGGTTCCGGATCGTTCTGAATTGGAGAGTTATAACTAATTTAAGTAGAAATGAGCGTCGAAAGTGGCGACTTTCGTTTCGAAATCGAAAAAAAAACCTACAGAATGATTGGTAATGTTCAAACATTTTAATAACAAATATTAATTTAGATGATAACAGAATAAAATCTGTGAGTTCCCTGTACACCTACCTGAACTCGGTACATCGTACTCAAAGCATTTCATTTTCACTACTTTTCAAGAGTTTCGGATAATCTGACGACAAAATGTTTGCAATAAAAGTTGAACAGCACTTAAACATGTACAAAATTCTATATTTAAAATTTCGAAAAAAATTTTTTCTACAAAAAAAATATTTTGATTTTTTAAATGTTACAATACATTTTTTATTTCATAATGTTATAGCTGGCGTCAAGACGAATCCAACGACCTACTTATTTATGACCCTGAGCCCATAAATAACGTTACAATATTTTATTCCCGTTTTTCAGCAAAATACCCCTCTGTGGCGCTGTTGAAAACATCCGTCCTTGATGCAAACATACCATTAATTCCAAATGGATCTGTCAAATAGCTTGCTTCAGGCAGCTGATTAAAGTAAACGTGTTTGCTTTGATTAGAAGAATAGAAAACTTGAAAAATCGTGCTGTCATTGAATATTTATACAGGGCGTTTAGCAACAGGTGGGAGAAAATTTAAGGGCTGGTTCGCGACGATAATATAAGACGAAAATGAAGAATAAAAAAATTTCGATTTCGACTTCGTTATTTAGTTATTAACAGTTAAAAATCTGCCCAAATAGCGGCAATCTTTCTACAGCGGTGCACGTTGCGTACGTCACACAGGCGCGCGACAGTCTCGTATCAAGTGACAAACGCATGCATACCTTGGTTCTCATTTGGGGCTCCAGCGAGGTGAAAATGTTTAAAAGATCGTTGCACGACATTGAACCTACCTACTCGTTAAAATCCACAAGGGCATTTCTAATATCCGCCCTATGGAATTATCGAGCAGAAGGGGTCAATGCCCTTTCACTTTTAAATTGTTCTCACAAATATCCACAAATCGTTATCCTGCACTATAATTGTTCATAACACCGTACATAATACACTGGAACAAACCACACATATGCTCTAGCACTATTTTCAATATCATACACGCGCACTACGAGTTCACAGAGAGTTTACTGAGGGGAATAAGGAGAATGTAAAGAAAACACTGGTAATCCTTTAATGTTGAAACACTGCACTTTATTGAACTTGATTTACGTTGCGAGAGTCGCTCACAGACGAAACGGACATCTTGAGGTTGTGTGATTTCTGCGAACGGAAATCTTCGACGCATGATCGCCTATTAACTATGGTTGATTTAGTAAATAAGTAGTAAATAAATTGTTCGACGTTATACATATCTCCGTGTATTATAATTAAACTGCGGATTTGATGCATTTATGACAAAAATGGACTCGTACACTTTAAAGCAGTGGGCATGTTAAAAATATTTAAGGACATCAAGGTATTAGTTTCAGTTTAATAGGATAATTAAAAGAAGAATACAATTTTTATCTGGCTTCTGTGTTCAGCAATCAATGGGATCATTTTTTATTTTGCATAGAGATCCACAGTCTAATTATAATAGACGAATATTTGTGAAATTAAAATACATGGGCAACACGTATTTGCATAAACGGGTTATAGGGATCTCTGCTATTTAGAAGAATAAAACACTTTTTCAGTGGGTCGTCCACAAATAGTGAAAACCGTGTCGTTGCGTCCCGAAATTACGGGTACCTGAACATACTGACGAGTCAGACGTACCTTTGAGCCGTATTACAAACACAAAATTGTCACTACATTAGTACTTGTCGTTCACCGCGCCGCACGTCGCCACAGTAGTCCATTTGGCCAGAAAAAGGGGGAAAAACTATTTTAGCGTTATTTATAGGCTCGAGGTTAAAATAAATATTATATGTCGTTGAATTCGTCTTAAGATCAGCTACAACATTATGAAATCAAAATACATTTTAGCATTTAAAAATTCAAATTCACCTCAATTTTTTTGTAAAAAAAATTGTTTTTCCAACTTTCACCTGTTGAAATTTGTAGACGTCTGAATACTGTTCCTCTTTTGTTCGAAACATTTTTTCCTCAGATTATCCAGAATCCATGAAAAACCGTGGCGATAGTGGATATTTTAACTGCCACTTTCAAGCCTTATAACTTGAAGAATATTTAAGGAAAAAACATTTTATTATAGTGTTTTGGAAAGGTCTCAAAACAAGCTACAAGAATATGCAATAAAAAATAGGGAATTCTATTTAATAAATTGAAGATGACCTTCACGTGATCTTCAAACGACTATCCAAGGTCAAATCAATGACACCATTTTATGTCCACCTTGAAACTATACAACTTTTGTCTGAAATATATTTCTCCAAAATGCTTCATTTCCGAGATATACGTCTGTTTCACATTAAATTACTCACCCGATATATTATAAGAACATTTTAAAATTATTACCAATAATTTTCATCCGAAAATACATCAGCTTCCTCAGATAATGTTTCTTCTTCATTTATGGCCAAGTGTAGCCGAACGTACAGGCGTACGCGAAACGCTGCTAAACGCTTAATACTAAAACAGCTATAAAATTTGAAAGCAAATTTATAAGCCAGCAAATTTTGTTAGCTTATAATCACAAATCTTTACCGAATGTAATGACACCAAAAAGCGCATCCACGGACCCACACAGAATTATAACAAAATCGTCAACAAAGTTTTGATATCATGAAAAAACTTACAGAATTATTGGTAATGTTCAAATATTAATAACTATACTAATTTAGATGATAACAAAATGAAATCTGTGCGAAAGTGCTCTGTACACCCACTGAAAAACTTTTGTTCTACAAGAATTTACACAATTTTCCTTAAAACACTTGAAAATCACCAATGAACGGACGCTGTTTTAGAGACTGTTTAAGAACGCAAAGCGCGCCCTTAAATCTCTAAACTTTCGATGAAGTTTACTACTTCACGGGTGTACAAATAGAAAAAACAACATTGATGCCTTATTCTTCAGACCTTTATCTATGACGGACAACGATGATTTTATGACATACGCAAAAATTTATAAATCGACTTTTTCCACTTTTTAATCATTCATAATGTATTAATATTGGATATCACTGTGTTGAGGACTAGGGGTTACTCCAAAAATAAAAGGACACACGTAAATTGTGTAGTTTAATAAGAATCGTGATGTTGCACACTGTACGGACAAAAGGCGAGTGAGCCATCAGAAGAAGGTAAAAAAAAAGGATAGGATCACATGAAATAAAACACAGTCGAACAGTCGCGGAGAAGCGGCCCGCTTCTGCCGCGCACGCATCAGACCATACGCAAACAAACGCATGAAGTATGTGTGACTCTTATGTCACTCCAACACACTGTATTCGGGAAAGGCTCAGGAAAGTCAGAATCTGTTGCTGCAAAGAACAATTCAATATTATCTTTTATAATAACGTTACAATATTTGTTTAAACTTGAAACATATGTTTTTTTCAAAATCATGTTTCTCAAAAACTGTGCGTCTCGGGGAAAAATTAAGAGAAAATTCGGAATCGTCGCAAAAAACTCTATAGGAATCACCCAACAGTAATTGTTGAACTTTTGTGTTGAACAGTGTGTTGCGAGGTGAAACTGAACAACACCAAAACAATCAGCAAACGACACTGTCCGGGCTCAACCGTCGGCTGCGCCCGACAACAAGCGGGAGCATCGACCGAGCGACCGAAAGGACCGCCGCGGTCCCCAAACAAACACGCGCGCCCGGCAAAACGGTCGCCCGCACGACGAATTCGATTTGAATTCGTCGATCATGGCCGAAACCGTTCGGCAACGCGTTCCCCGCGACCCCCCTTCGCCGCGTCAGGAAGGCGGTGATATACACCCCGCGCACCGATGCGCGACGAGTAGAATTAAAAGGAGAAAGCGAAGCGTACCTAGACGTTAGCGATCACGGGCAATACGACAATCGATTACTCGATCCTCTCGACGCGATTACCGCCAGCAACGAGTTCACGTCCAGCGTGAACGTGCATTCCGCGCCCACGCGAATTGTACAGAGTGTAAATAGTTGTTGTAAATATATTGTATATAGTCGTGTTCGTGAAGTGAGTCTGCGTTCTCTTGCAATCGTCCCGTTGTCCTCACCGGCAATTTCCTGTCCCGAACCTTTTAGATAATAGAAAACAGCTATATTTATTGTATAAATATATATTAATGTATATAAACAGTAATTATGGTATTTTAGTATAATACTCTCTTTATATATTTGCGGGGATACTTTTACTACTTTTACACGCGTACGTCTTTACGGCTTGAGCACGAACCAACCTCGGCTTGGCAACGCTCGGGTTTCCTCGGCATCCCTCTCATACACGCACATACAGAGATTACTTCTTTACACTACCTCTTAATCTCTGAGGTGCAGGGTTATTAATCATAAATAATTTTAGTATTATAAAAGAACTAAGAAACGGAAAAAATAAATAATATAATCTCTTTGGTATGAATCAGTCTTCGATTATAAGGTAATTTTAGGTATATACTCATGACTACGGCGTACAGTATTTTTCGGCTTTGAAATTAATTATTTTATCGACAAGACTTTTAAATTTGATGTTTTTTAACGGTTTCGTTAGCGCTTCTGCTAGCTGCTCGTTTGATGGACAATATGCAATTTTTATGTTTTTCTCTGTTACTTTTTCACATATGAATTTATACCTGACATCAATATGTTTACTTCGCTTATTCAGCGTTCCATGTTTCATGATATGCATTGCACTTTGATTGTCCATGAAAAGATTGATTTTTGGTTTCGCGTCCGTTAGTTCGTATATTAGTTCTTGCAGGTACAGCAGTTCTTTTACACAATCAGCCGCAGCGATGAATTCGGCTTCGGTGGAGGAAAGGGCTACCACAGGCTGTTGTATTGAGCACCAGCTGATTAAGTTGTTTCCCAGATAGATCAAGTACCCCGTGGTGCTTCTCCTGGTTTTTACATCTCCCGCATAGTCTGCATCGCTGAATCCTATCAGTTGTGTGGAGTTACTTTTGTTCTGAAACACTAACAAGGGAACATATTCAGATGCGAAAATCGGATTTTGATGAAACTATGGGAGCTTATAGTTCTTTGAAAAATATTTGACACGTATTTTTTTTATCGGCAACCATCCACTCTGAAGGTGTGAAAACAGCCCTCAAAGTTGGGGGTCAAAACCATATTTTTTGAGATATCTCGGAAACCAGAGGTCCAAAAAATTTGAATTTTTTTTAAAATTGTGTTTTTCAATGGGGAATGTAGTCGCGTAAAAAAATTTAATCAAAAGTTTTTTGTTTAAACAATATATTAAAAATTTGATTTTCTTGCAGTTCCTCTTATTTATTGTTAGTTTATTTTAATGTAAACTTGAGTGTGTGATCTTTGATCCAAAATAGGGGATACATGTTTCAAGATTTTTTTTGCCATTTAACAATAATTATGCATAATGGAAGATAGTCTTGCACCTGTCGTGCGTAGGAAGGAATTCTGGCTTGTTTTATCGAAATATAAGCATTTAGTATAAACGTGTATAGTATTTTAAATAATACCACTGGATTATGTGTCGTTTATTGTTTTATTAGTAGCTAAAGAAGGTGGCGCAGGTAGCAGCGCGACGCGGTGCTAATGACCGCGGCGGAGTAAGGGTACCGACTTTTATAGCCAATTCGCCTGTGAATTTCTGCAGTCGTTGGGCCTTCGGTCAAAATATACCTTCAGCCATTTTAAACTGTGGATCCTTAAAGTAATCGAAGCTGGAGTTTTCCTCGTCGTTATGGTAGCTCTGAAAAGAGCTGGTGGCAAATGCCGCTCATCAGTTTTACCTCGGTTATATATAGCATTTCAGAAAGACTTATGTAGAATAATCTTTAGGGGCAAGCAGGACAGCTTACAGAGCCTCCCGGACAGACATCATGCTGCCGAATAATGCAAATTACGCCTCGATAACGCAAAAGTGGGCCATCTTAGAGACCATGAGCAATAGATTGATCTTTTATCTATCGATTGTGACTACGTAGGAGTTCCTAATGTGCATTGTAGAGAAATGGTTCGACAGATACCGAACCCTCGCGATCCGCCTAGGCACACGTACACGTTGCCAGAGCGGTAGTGCGTACCACACACTCTCAATCGAGCACACCAACGCAGCATCTCGTCAACCGTATAGTGACGTCACGTTTGCGTATGAAACCTAACTTACCGGCAATATGTTTTTTCTCGTCCTCTGTTTTACTGATACAGTGACTGAATGATCAGAAACAGACATTAGCGCCTCGTAGCGAAAAATTCCGGAACTATACTTTCACACAAGCGTCCATTTTGGGGTGCATTTCGGCTTCTGTCGAAGTGTGTGTTTAAACAACAATGGTTTACCATAATAAACGTTGCATTGCCATTGTGTGTGCCCCAGCTAGTGCGCATGGTGTCTGCTTTTTCTATAAAAACCATAAATCTCTCGATATTTAAGAAAATGTATGTGGCTTGACAGTGGCAGCACTGTCGCGCCGCCCAATGCTTCTCGCCGCTCCGCTACATGCTGCCGAATAATGAAAATTATGCCTAGAAAACGCAAAAACAGGCCATTTTAGACACCATCCGCACTAGATTGATCTTTTATCTAGCGATTGTGACTACGTAGGGGTCCCAAATGTGCATCAGCGAGACGTGATTAGCAGAAGCCGGACCCTTGCAATCCTCGTGTACGTATACAGTATCTAGCGGTGTGTGAGTGTGGCACGACACTCTCGCTCGAGCCGGATCGGCCCCCTTAAGTTTCTATAAGTATCAAATAGCCAACAGTGACTTAACTAAAAATCTTACAGAAATTAGGGACCACAATGTGCCTTCTAACTTTAAGCATAAAGTACCTAACCAAAAGTTATCTATTTACTATGAAATTGACTGAAGAATATGTGATAGATATTGCAATCACTAGGACTTAAGGAAATCTAAATTATAAGCTATGCGCAATAGGATCTAGTCTAAATTAGACAACATGCAATATTAGTACTACTGACAGGTACACATTCAGGTGTAAAAGTGAAAATGAAGGAGAGTTTTTTCCTAAAATAATTTTCCCTCTCAAAAGCAAAACATGTTCTAAGTACCGCACCTGTATTAAACAAATACACTAGAATTAAGAGATAGTATATGTATCGACTGACTAACAATAGTAGTAGGTTTAGCATAAATTGTAGGAACTATGTGCAAACTCAATTGTTGAAAATGTTTATGTTTATAATGTTTTTATTTTGTTATAAACCTAAATGTAAATATGATATATAATAAAGAGATTTTACAAACAAACAAAACCCGCTGCGAATCGAATCTCCGGCCCTGGATGGAATCCTACACCGAATGATTTTATTTTTCGTTAAACTCGTTTTTAACTTCCCGATTTTATAGGGAAGTTACTGTAATTACCCCGAAAATCGAAAATCGATTTTTTGGCAGATCTTCACGTTTCATGGTCATTGCAGTCATTTTAGACTATTTTCAGCAAAATGTTCGTATGTGTGTGTGTGTGTGTGTGTGTGTGTGTGTGTGTGTGTGTGCGTATGGCCGTTTGTATGTTATCAAATTTTTCGTTAACGTTTTCGGAAAAGTAACAACGCGATCAGAATGATGAATGATGCAATCGATGTGTCCCGCTGTAACTTAGAGCTGATTAGATTTTGTTCCACTTTGGACCAGTAGTTTTTTAGTTTTTTTAGTTTTTTTCGAAAGAAGTTCATTCAACAATGCAATTTATATGAGAGGATGGACATTTTCCACCGAATAAACAAACGTAATCATATATATTTCATTTTTAATTTTTTTTTTAATTAAAAAAATTTTTTTTTCAATTATGCAACTAATGCTAACGAATCGGGAAGTTCTTTGTGTGACTCTCCAAGAGTCACACACCAAATATAAAACATTAATAGCTGTAGACCCTACTAGCCATGAGTACTAATAACCCTCTCGCAAGAGCAGTCGTACCCGCGAACCGCGAACTCGCGAAGCGAGTGAGCAACAATAACCTCACTCGCGAGCGAGCGGAGCGAGCGAGCAACAATATCCCTGTAGTTTGGTTTATTCTTAACCATATAAAATTGTTGTACAGATATTTCCAATATACATATATTGTCAAAGCAACATTTATATTCCATTTTTACGTTCGTCAAAAATGTTCAATATTACAGAATACACATACAAAACGTAAAGAAATATCGAAAATTTTTACATTTTACAAACTTCAATAGGAAATATGCATTTTTCGTATTTCTGGTAATTTCCAATTTTTTTAAACCCGTTCGCAAAGTCTGTAAAATCTGACAAAATACACATTAATAATCACGATAAGACACATCCTACATAATAATTTAAACGTGATACTGCGAGAACTTCAATGTCGTATTACGTCATGCAAGCCGTTCGTTTCATACGAATCGCACGTGGTCGCACGCTCGGTGCGAGCCGTGCTAAGCTCGACTGGACTGATCGAGCCGCGTCGAGTACTCGCACCGATGCGAGCTATCCGCTTCGTGCGAGCTACATATCCGCATCGTGCGAGCCGCTCGCTTCGTGCGAGTACTCGGCTCGGCTCGACCAAGCGATTCCCGGCTCAACTCGACTCGAACTCGGCTCGACTCGGCTCGAACTCGGCTCGCATTTTGAGCTCACCTGCAGCCCTAGACCCCCGGTATTTGCAGGCCAGGAGACCGGGCCGCGTTCGGCCGCACGAGACGCGGTTCACCCGGGACAAAAAGGTATTCGCAGGCTCGTCGTTTCACGTGAACTCTAACGATATTTGGGGGCCAGGCATTAGACGGCGCCGCGCTAAGGATTCGCCACAACGTGCGAGTCTAGAACAACACGAATTCGAGCCTGCGACTACCGAGATTCGTCCTGAACAGCCCGCGAATGGACGCAGGGTACTACGCGGGACGAACGCGATATTTTTGCTAACAATAATTTATTAATCGATAGATGACAGAATCGAGCTGCCGGTGGCAGCCGGCAGCGTTTTTGAGGTTAGCCAGCGCGTCACAAATTATTCGGCGACGGATGTTTGTCGCACGCGCTTCGAGTCCCTCAAGGACGTTCGATTCGCCGCGTCGAACCTGGCAGCACCGCGATGTTTTGCGTCCTCGTACGCGCTACACGCGCGATTTACGCCCAGATTCCGATGGAATACGCGATACAATAGGACTGCTTTCGTCGGAATAAGCCACGAAGATATGATACGGGCACGTGGCTGCGTCCACCGTAGGACTAACAAGGTTAGCGTGAAATGAATGACCACGCGCGGATCCTCGCTAAGAAAATAGTGCTTCGCACCCGCTAATATTCTTCCCTGCGCGTTCATCACCCAACGGATTCCCACCGTACGCGAATCTTCTCTAGACGCGAATACCGGCAGCTACGAAGCCTCGTCGGTATTTCGGCGACGCGATCGCGGACTCGCAAAACGCTAACCGAGCCAACGCGAAGAAGATCACTTTAAATCGAAGGGAATCTGACAGAGGCTTACCACGGATAACAGGTTGGCGGCAGCTGGTCTACGACGCCTCACTGTCCCTCAATCCGGCAGCGTTATCGCAAATTACTTTCTTTAATACGCAGTCATTAACGTTAGATCGTAACTAAAGTCGACGAAGAAGTAATCTCCACCCCGCGCCTTGGCTCGATTTTGCGAAGACCGAGCCCTGCGCGACGGTCCTTGGCTTCCGGCGATTCGGGGCTTCTCCGGCAGCGATGCTCGGTGATTGGCCGCTTCCCTCGGAGACGATCGACGTTGGCCAATCCGGTCGCGTTCTCCGCTTCTTTCCGGCCGAGGCGACGACAGGGCTGCGTGGGTGTTAGTTTCGGTACCGGATGCCTTCGTCTCGGTGAGGGAAGTGTGCCGGGTCCCCACCCGGGACCCGGCTATTGTCCTGCAAAATCGCATCACGCAAATTGGCGCGACGCTCAAAATCGTGAGTGCTCTGCCCATGGGTCTCGGTCCTGCCCAGGGAGAGCGCTTGCCACTGCCCATCTCGCGTTCATCTTGCCAGAGGGTGACCCGGTCTTTCGATAATTGGTTACGGAGGACGTAGACAAAACTGCCACGTCACAGATGCTATTTACAAGTGAGATAGTGGGAATATAGAATAAGGGGTGCAGATGTCCGCTTGTTTTTGGTGACACTACTAATGAGATCATATAATATAATATATCCTAACTATGTATTGTCACGTCGCTTTCTTACTTCTTCAAAAGATGCTATCACGAAAAGGCAGCGACATCGGGAATTGATAGGCGTAATGCCGGGCCACGTTCGGCCGCACGATATGTGGACCTCCCGAGACGAAAGAAGTTCGCCTGCTCGCACGTTCACACCGAATAGTTCGAAGTTTCTTCACTTTCTGCTTCAATTTGTACTAGGAAAATTGGCAGTATGCGGTTTTCTCGTTGTGCTGTAGGAGTTGTAAAATTGCTTACTTTGACAAAGGCTATACCCGGGTTTGGTAGTGAAATTCGCCCCCGGCGGGATTTTAATCGAGCTTGCACCATTCGATAGCTTACCAAAAAAGACCCGGCTCTGCCAAGTTTCAGCCCCATATCTCATCTGTAAGGGTAGTTATTGAGAAAAATCGAAAAACCAGTTTTTGGCCCATTTTCCGTATTTATTGACAATTAAAAATTCTGAAAAAAATCTGACACATTTAGAATACTAAGCCACATATTATGTATCATTTCCAGATTTTTCCGTTGCAAACTCTGGTTGTAAAAAATGAAAAACACGAAAAATATCGAAAAAATGCAGGTTTCATATAGAAATCTAAAAGGTTCTACTACAGATTTAATTTAGCAATGAGATATTGCCGTAAGTATTATGCTCAATTTTTTTCAAATTCCTGAGAGTGGTGGAACATAGTCAAAAAAAATAAAAACCACTTTTTTCGGCGTTTTTTCTAAGTTATACTTATCTTTTCTGAATCTAAAAAATATATTATGTAATATTAAACGTTCCTACGTTCAGAGAAACATCTCCCAGACTTTAAAACTTGCGTAGTACAAAAAACGAAAATAATACTATGTACGATATATTCGAATATTTCGAAGGTGATTTCAACGGCACCGGTTGGTGCAGCGGCTATGGTCTCCGACTGCGGAACCGTTGAAGACTTTTTGGACCAGGTACGAATCTCGGTCAGGACAATTTTTTTTTTTCGTTAATCAGATGTTTTTTCGCTTACTAACGATATGATTGTTGATAAGCCATTGTAAAAACATTTTTAACTATATGTTTAAACTATTTTAAAATCATTTTTCGGAAAAATATTTTTGGAGTACTTTCGGCCTCTAATTATTTGTGGACTGTATTACAGCTGTATTGTTGTCTGGAAAATGTCCTGATGATGGGTATAGTAACTTCGCTGCTTTTTATTATATCTTTCGCAAGCAGCGGTCAGCTGTCCTTCGTTTCTTTAGCTTTTCGTGACAATGGTAATCGGTAACGGGACCAGTGCTGTGCGTACAAAGCCTGGTCAAAAAAAGGTACCTTTGTGTAAACCTTTCACCGTGTGCACGACAAATGGGTATATTGTAGACATGTTTGGACCTTACTATGCCAATCAGAATGATGCGAAAATCATGCGGATCGTTCTTGAAGATCCTACTGGCTTGAAAACTATTATGGAACGGGGAGACCTTTGTATTGTAGATCGCGGTTTTCGTGACGTTACGTCATACTTAGAAGAGTCAGGGTTTCGTGTTCTCATGCCTGCATTAAAAGGTAATCGTGCTCAACTAACTACTGAGGAGTCTAATTCATCGCGTAAAGTTACCAAAGTTCGATGGGTCGTCGAAGCCATACATGGTATATTGGGGAAAAAATACCAGCTTTTACATCACCAGCTTGACAATAAACTTCTCCCTACAATAAAATCATATTTCAGGATTGCATGCTTTTTAAATAATAAGTTTGGCAAAAGGCTAAATTCTGATGTCGCACTTTTCGATGATGTCACTAATCGAATATTGAGTGAAGATAACTTAATAAATAGTTTAGCACAACAAGTAGAAGCACAACACTGGAACCGCCGAAGAAGGCCATTTAATACTATGTCTTCCAGAGAGCTTCTTGATTTTCCGGAAATGACAGAAGACGATTTAAAGATCCTTTTTACAGGATCGTATCAATTATCGCAAGCTATTTCATATTTGGCCGAAATAATGGATGAACATGATAATCATATTAACGTCCGTTATTTAATAGAAAATAATAATATTGTTAAATTCGAAGTAAAATCGCGACATATTAGCCGGAAAACTTATAGATGTTACATAGATTATATACCAAACTCAACTGGTTATTTGGGTATAAAACGGTATTGTTGCGAATGTGCCAATGGGAATCGCACTATTGGATGTTGCTCACATGTTGCTGCTATTATTTATTATTTATCTTATGCTCGATTCGATATAGACATAGTTCGGCCAGCAGAGATACTCACTAAGATTTTCGATACTGATCAAATAACACCGACAATTGATGAAGATAGCGATGAAGACTGAAAACGCCATACATAATTCCACCACATACCAATCCCCCTACAATTATTAAAGGTAAGTATTCCTAATAATACTTCAGGTGTACATTTTGTGTCGCGAAACTAATCAATCTTATTTACAGGATACACAAACGATGCACAATTCCATGCAAAAATGTTAAGTAGAGCAGTAACACAGTCCACAAATAATTAGAGGCCGAAAGTACTCCAAAAATATTTTTCCGAAAAATGATTTTAAAATAGTTTAAACATATAGTTAAAAATGTTTTTACAATGGCTTATCAACAATCATATCGTTAGTAAGCGAAAAAACATCTGATTAACGAAAAAAAAAAATTGTCCTGACCGAGATTCGTACCTGGTCCAAAAAGTCTTCAACGGTTCCGCAGTCGGAGACCATAGCCGCTGCACCAACCGGTGCCGTTGAAATCACCTTCGAAATATTCGAATATATCGTACATAGTATTATTTTCGTTTTTTGTACTACGCAAGTTTTAAAGTCTGGGAGATGTTTCTCTGAACGTAGGAACGTTTAATATTACATAATATATTTTTTAGATTCAGAAAAGATAAGTATAACTTAGAAAAAACGCCGAAAAAAGTGGTTTTTATTTTTTTTGACTATGTTCCACCACTCTCAGGAATTTGAAAAAAATTGAGCATAATACTTACGGCAATATCTCATTGCTAAATTAAATCTGTAGTAGAACCTTTTAGATTTCTATATGAAACCTGCATTTTTTCGATATTTTTCGTGTTTTTCATTTTTTACAACCAGAGTTTGCAACGGAAAAATCTGGAAATGATACATAATATGTGGCTTAGTATTCTAAATGTGTCAGATTTTTTTCAGAATTTTTAATTGTCAATAAATACGGAAAATGGGCCAAAAACTGGTTTTTCGATTTTTCTCAATAACTACCCTTACAGATGAGATATGGGGCTGAAACTTGGCAGAGCCGGGTCTTTTTTGGTAAGCTATCGAATGGTGCAAGCTCGATTAAAATCCCGCCGGGGGCGAATTTCACTACCAAACCCGGGTATAGCCTTTCCTTGTATTGTTTGAGGTTTTTTCTAGTTCCGTTAGAATTTCTGTGTTTTCGAATGATGGAGGAAGTCCTTTCAGTGGGAAATTTTGGTGTTTCAGCCATTTTGGCGTATATGTGTAAAATTCTGTGCTTGCAGAGTTTCATATATCTTATACTTTATCGAAATCAGATATATCTTCCATTTGTACACTATGTTTAGTATTATTAATTCTTTTAATGTGGAATTTTGGATTACCTGTTTCTTGTAACAGTTTATTTGTATCTTTGGGATCCTGGTGTAATATGTTTATTGGTGGGAATCGTCTGCCTTTGGTGTTGTGGACTGCCGTAGTTGTTTCTTCTTTTGACGTGGCTGCATGTGTTGCTGCCGTTGGACTTACGGTGGATGTCGATGGTTTTAGGTTCGTTACTGATGTTGTGTTGGACGTCAGGGTTGTCTGGGCCTTGGTCTGCAATTTTGCAGAGTCTTTCGGTTGGTTCATCCTATCCTTTTGAGGGTTTCTTTACTTTCTAAGTTCTTCTTTCTGAGGTGCTGAACTATGGCGAAACCAGTCTCCGGTTGTTGGCTGGTTTCTGCATCTATTTCCATGGTCTTTGGAGTATTTTCTGGGCTTAGTTTGTCAGTTGTCATTGTGTTTCCATCTGTTTTGGGCGTTTTTAGAACAACTATTGCTTCTTCATATAGTTGTTTAAGGTTTTTTTATTTCTTCCTTCAGCTTTCTGTTTTCTTCTTCCAGGGTCTCTCTGCGGGAATGATCCATCGCTTCAGGATTTTTTAATGTAGAAGCTGTTGCCCTGTTGCAGTGCATTTTGTTGTTTCCGGATCTTCTAATGGGAGCTGCTTGCGTTTCGCAATTTTATTGTGCGGTTTCATGACGGAAGAATGTTTTGTTCTTTCCGGTAGTGGCGTATTTATGAGTTTTCTGAACTCTCTTATTTCTTCTGGTCTCCATGCGGTCGGTTTTGAGGTTATGTTACCTTCCCGAGACGAAATTTTGAACTTTATGTTGGAGAATTCTACACTTTTGTGTTTTCTCCTTCAGTATTTTTATCCGTTTTGGATCCTTGTTTGCTCATTGAGCAGATAAGTCTTTGTCTTTGATTTGGAGTATTTGCGCTTCGTAATGTATAATACGATGCTGCTCGTTCGGCTACTCCAGCGCCAATCGCTCGGCCACCAACCGCTGTGACGTGAGGCTTTCACTTATGGAATATAACGCACATGTCGCATTTCAATATAGATTCTCAAAAACGGGTTCGCGTTGCCAGAAGAAACTAATTGGATAGTTCATGAGGGTACCTAAGCTATGCCCACACAAAAACTCGTTGCGATCCGGCGCACAGTGGGGTATTTGATCTGTTTAGCGCGCCAAAACTATTGCAACGTTATTAATAGTGTGAAGGTCGTACTATTATATATCGTTGAATTCGTCTTAACACCAGCTACAACACTATCAAATCAAAAATACAACTTAATGTTTAAACAATCGAAGCGATCTTGTTTTTTGTTTTAAACAAAATTTTTTCGAAGTTTTATATATTGAAGTTTATACCTATGTTAATACTGTTAAACTTTTATTTCAAACATTTTTTCGTCAGATTAAGAGAAATTGCTATTGCAACGTTATTAATAGTGTGAAAACTATTGCAACGTTGTTAACGTTATTAATAGTGTGAAGGTCATACTATTATATATCGTTGAATTCGTCTTAACACCAGCTACAACACTATCAAATCAAAAATAAAACTTAATGTTTAAAAAGTCGAAGCGATCTTGTTTTTTTGTTTTAAACAAAATTTTTTCGAAGTTTTATATATTGACGTCTATACCTATGTTAATACTGTTAAACTTTTATTTCAAACATTTTTTCGTCAGGTTAAGAGAAATTGCTATTGCAACTTTATTAATAGTGTGAAAACTATTGCAACGTTGTTAACGTTATTAATAGTGTGAAGGTCATACTATTATATATCGTTGAATTCGACTTAACACCAGCTACAACACTATCAAATCAAAAATACAACTTAATGTTTAAAAAGTCG
This sequence comes from Lasioglossum calceatum, assembly GCA_963966675.1. Taxonomy (NCBI): domain Eukaryota; kingdom Metazoa; phylum Arthropoda; class Insecta; order Hymenoptera; family Halictidae; genus Lasioglossum; species Lasioglossum calceatum. The sequence continues at coordinate 1,380,881 of CAXAAD010000078.1, read as the reverse complement.
AAGCGATCTTGTTTTTTTGTTTTAAACAAAATTTTTTCGAAATTTTATATATTGAAGTTTATACCTATGTTAATACTGTTAAACTTTTATTTCAAACATTTTTTCGTCAGATTAAGAAAAAATTCATCATTTTCAGTCATATGATATACGGTCGGTTCATGCCATACTGATCTAAATCGCATAAAAAGGTATGTGACCGTATGAAACCGCATACAAACTTTTCAGGATTGTATAAAGCAATGTCTAATGATTAACCTCGCAAAAAATTAAAGAGGAGTTATGCGAAGAAAAAAAGTTATTACATGATACATATTAATTTTCTGAAAAAAAAAATTATATATTTTGATTGTTTATTGAACGATTAAACGAACTTACCTAAGTGAAGTTCTATCGTAATTGTATGAAGCGCCTCCTCCTTTGATCAACTCGTAGTACCTCTACTTTACGCCAGTATCGCCACAGTGTTTACAGATGGAAAAAAAAGGAAAGGAAACCATGGTCCGTGGCGCTATGTTCAAATCCATCATTATTTTAAAGACCAAACTGCCGTATCTGTATGGGTTAACTGTTAGGTTAAAAATGGGAAATATTTGGGGGGGACCGATCTTCAGGAGGAGGCGCTTCATACAATTACGATAGAACTTCACTTAGGTAAGTTCGTTTAATCGTTCAATTGTATTACGCGCCTCCTCCGTTGATCAACTCGTAGATGTTTAAAGATGTACGGCAGTGTACAAACAAATACGTATTTTCTTTCTTTTACTCTTCGATTTTATAAAAATCTAAAATAATACCTTAATAACTCTAATAATAATTCATGTTATAAAACAAAAAACTTAACCTCAATACAAAGAAAAACTTTAAACTGTCTTATTTTAAGTTAAGAATAGCTTGGGAAAAAATTATTTTTTTTTTTTTTTTTAGTTATAATGTCGCGATCATAAAAAAACCTCGCAAAAGTTTTTGATTGCGGTGTTCAGCCTGCTGTTTTCTTTATCACATCGATATTCACACCGACTCTCATTGCAGCAGATGTTGCGGCATGACGGGTGCTGTAGGCCGAGAAAAATCGTCGTGTCCAACCCACTTTTTTGGAGAATACTTTTGATCCAACGACTCAGTGTGTTTGTGTGGAAACTGTCTTGTGTGGACTCTTCCAAGAAATAAAAAAAAAATTCAGTGTATCCTCTCGCAAAACCTTAGTTCTTTCTATATGTGACTCTATTGCTGAGGCTACACAACCTGAACGATCCTTTTCGTATACAGGAAATCTGTGAACCGGTTGTGTCCTCCTGGGGATAGAAATCTTTAATCGTAAGGAAATCATGATTTCCAACATATTCTTCTTTAATAGTACATTTCTAACGTCAATCTTTGTTAGCGTTTGTAATCTATGTTCTGTGGTCAGAGCCATAAACGAGACCATGTCGATAAAAATCTTTTGATTCAATCATCTCGTCCCACATCTGGACCAATAACACTGTCCAACAGCCAAAAAGTATTTCGATTCCCACTATGCGATTCTTGTAGAGTATTTCGCGCTGATTCCGAATCTGGCCTTAATTTTTCTCCTATACGTACAGTTTTTGAGAAAATGGAGTTTTAAAAAAAGACATATTTTTCAACTTTGAACAAATATTGTGATGTTATTATAAAAGATATTGAATTGTTCTTTACAGCAAAAGATTCCTTAGACTTTCCCGAATACAGTGATATATAATATTAATGCATTATGATTGTTTAAACATGTTTAAATAATCATTAAAGACGGAGAGACACCACTTTCGCACCAATTTTTGACGATATTTTTGAATTTATTTAAAAAAATAAGGGTCCAGGGGAAAATCGAACTATACCACGCGATAGAGCAGACTTTTATCTTGAGAAACCCCCCCTTGAAGTTTTTGCGAAATCGACGTTTTTACCGAACCAGAAAGCAAAATATCTTCGCCCGACATGCGTTGACGCCAGTGGCGCTCGGGACGGGATACAGCGCGCGACGGGATACGGAGCGGCGAACGACCGTTCTAGTGTGAGCGCCACTGGCCGCAATTCATGTCGGGCGAAGATATTTTGCTTTCTGGTTCGGTAAAAACGTCGATTTCGCAAAAACTTCAAGGGGGGGTTTCTCAAGATAAAAGTCTGCTCTATCGCGTGGTATAGTTCGATTTTCCGCTGGACCCTTATTTTTTTAGATAAATTCAAAAATATCGTCAAAAATTGGTGCGAAAGTGGTGTCTCTCCGTCTTTAATGATTATTTAAACATGTTTAAACAATCATAATGCATTAATATTATATATCACTGTATTCGGGAAAGTCTAAGGAATCTTTTGCTGTAAAGAACAATTCAATATCTTTTATAATAACATCACAATATTTGTTCAAAGTTGAAAAATATGTCTTTTTTTAAAACTCCATTTTCTCAAAAACTGTACGTATAGGAGAAAAATTAAGGCCAGATTCGGAATCAGCGCGAAAAACTCTACAAGAATCGCATAGTAGGAATCGAAATACAAAAAAAAAGTTGAAATTTGTTGGACAGTGTAACCAACGTGTCTGAAGGACGTTATTCATGCATTCCGTGAATGAATTCCTTAAGAGAAATATGTCATCTATATAAATTACCGATTTAAAACCCCGTGCTCTCAACCAAGTCATACTAGGCTTCAAAATTTTGTGAAAGAACCTAAGGAGCTGTATTCAAACCAAAAGGTAAACAAACATATTCAAACAACTGATTATTAAATCTAAATCTTAATAAATTTTCGAGAAAATTCTGTAATCGGCACGACGAGATATGCATCCTGTAAATCAGTAGTAGCCATAAAACAATTCTTTTGCATTAAATCCCTAGCTGTTCGAATATCTTCTAGTTTGAAATGTACCGTCTTAATAATATATAATCATTTAATTTTTCAAATTTAGAATAAGACGACTAGAACCATCTGGTTTTGGTATTAGAAAAATGTTTGAAATAAATTGTCCCTGTTCTACCTGGCATTTAAGAATTGCTTTAATCGTCCACCAATAGAGCTTCCCGTTACATTTTTCTGGTGCTGTTGCTCTGATCCTTAGAGAAGGTTGACCTGCGATAATTCAGGCCTTTTTTGGTCCACATTCTGTCTGTGACCCTGAATGACCGGTGTTTAATCTTTCTACCAGATCTTTGCCAAAAAAACATTCATCCAGGTTGGACGATATCAAGGTATCTTTCAACGCGATAATTAGCTTGCTAACAATGAGCAAACGTCTGGTTTGAGACTCATCTCTTCGTAAGTCTACCAACAATCTGCTCACATCACTTAGGGTAGTGATTAGCGACATTTTATTTGGTATGTTACCTTTCAGTATATCACCTAGCATTGGGTCCAAAAACTGCCAAACAAACACATACTTTCTGTTATTTTTTTTACAATTTTCTTATCCCTCGAGATAAGTGGATCCAACAGGGTGGCCCTTTTTTGTGGATTTAGTTTTTGGGGGCTCCATGGATACCCAATTCTCCGGCATCGGATATTTCCTCGTTAACTCTTTTTTCTCTTCTTCCGGAAGAGCTTGCCTGAGAATATCTCCCCATCTAATGGCAATATCGTCGAGGATTGGAGATGCCATTGTCCTTACTGGATCCAAACGCTTTCCTATAGCCTCCAGTAATTCAGGAGCCAGTGATTGTTTCTCCGGACCCTGAATCTGAAATTCTTCAATAACCTCCGCAGGTCTAATTTACTCTGCAGCTGGCTGATCTCGTAAGATTTCTGGTCCTTGTAAAGAACCAGAATCAGACTGTCTTGTTGACAGTTAATTTTCCAAAGGAAATAGTGGCCGTTGGAAAGGCCCTGTCGCCCTTGAACTATCAGAATCTGATAGCGAGGGTTTTCTACCTATCGTAGAAGAAAATGCAACGGAGAACAAAATTAGACTATTGCAAATGTCCCTCAAGACATGTGTTCTTGACACCGTTTGCAAATTGCTGTCTATTAATCTGTATAAAATTCTTCATTTATGAGGAACCAAAAAGAGAAATTTGATATCTTTCTCTTTTTATTAGGAAACTTGTTCCTGAAGTTTTAACCAAATAACTTGTATTTGGTTAAGAACAAATTTTATAAAATGCAAATGCCTTTTGTGGCAAGTGTACCTGACACCGTTTGCAAAATTGTTGTCTATTAGTCTGTATAATATTCTTCATTTATGAGGTAACAAAAAGAGAAATTTGATATCCTTCTCTTTTTATTAGGAAACATGTTCTTGAAGTTTTAACCAAATAACTTGTATTTGATTAAGAACAAAGTTTATAAAATGCAAATGCCTTTTGTGGCATGTGTACCTGACACCCTTTGCATTTAAACCACAATTATACAGATTTTCAATTAAAGAACATTACTAATGTTCTTGGAACTTGTCCATGAATTTATCTCAATTAACTTGTAATTGAATAAAAAACTTTTTCATAATAAAAACGAATGATAAGAAAAAAAAGGAAAAGGTTAACTTACGGCGTCTGTTCAAACGCTTTATTTTCCTTTTCTGTTTCCTTATTTCCTTCTCCATTCGCTTAAGCCTCTTCGATATTGTATTATCTGTATCTTCCATATCTAATAATATTAAGAAGATACTCAAATAATATTCGTAAAGAAAAGAAAATACGTGCGTGACTTTTGGCACAAAATAAAAGAATGATGGATTTGAACATAGCGCCACGGACCATGGTTTCCTTTCCTTTTTTTTCCATCTGTAAACACTGTGGCGATACTGGCGTAAAGTAGAGGTACTACGAGTTGATCAAAGGAGGAGGCGCGTAATACAATTCTATCAAAACCACCGAAGAGTATAAAACAAAAAGCAGTAAAATTACTCTATAAACCTTCCTTTACATCCTACGTATGTTTTTATCTCGATTTGATACACTAAACTTGTGAGAAAGATCATTTCTTTAACAGAAGTTTTTCCATGCTTCTCTCGGTCACGAGAATATGTTACTTTCAAGTATCTATAGGTTACTATACAGGGTGGGGCAATAACTATTAGCACCTCAAATATCTTTGTTGTTTCAAAAGATACGTAAAATATGGTAAGGACCAAGTTAATGGTACAATGGGGCTGACACGATGCAAAGAAAAAATTTTGTTTTTATGTCATTTTTTTGGAGATATCAAGGTCACCTTGACTTTTTTAAATGGAATGTCCTATTTTTTATACCATAGATCGATAGAGTATCAAATTCTGAGTATAAAAGTGTTGACCTTCATATGACCTAAACCTAATAGTTAACGACATATTATCCAAAGAAGAAAGACAATTGTTTCGATAATATCTCGTAAACTATTAGATTTAGGACATATGGAGGTCAATACATTTTTACTCAGAATTCGACGGTCTATCGATTTATGATACAGAAAGTAAGTGTTTCCAGTAAAAAAAATCAAGGTGATCTTGAAATGCGTGGGAGGAGGCATAGAGGACATTTCAAGATCACCTTGATTTTTTTTACTGGAAACACTTATTTTCTGTATCATAAATCAATAGACCGTCGAATTCTGAGCAAAAATGTATTGACCTTCATATGTCCTAAATCTAATAGTTTACGATATATTATCGAAACAATTGTCTTTCTTCTTTGGATAATATCTCGTTAACTATTAGGTTTAGGTCATATGAAGGTCAACACTTTTATACTCAGAATTTGATACTCTATCGATCTACGGTATAAAAAATAGGACATTCCATTTAAAAAAGTCAAGGTGACCTTGATATCTCCAAAAAACTGACATAAAAACAAAATTTTTTTCTTTGCATCGTGTCAGCCCCATTGTACCATTAACTTGGTCCTTACCATATTTTACGTATCTTTTGAAACAACAAAGATATTTGAGGTGCTAATAGTTATTGCCCCACCCCGTATAGTACCGTTTATGGAAAAATATTATTGTAGATTACTTGCATGTATATTCAGGTACATGGGTAAAAAGTTTTAGTCATTTTGAACAAAGTAAAAATTTCGACTTTTGACGCGCTAAACAGGCCAAATACCCTACTGTGCGGCGTTCTTGATACGCTAGGTCTCCTCGTAGTAAGAGAGGTTAAAATTACGTAGTATCACCGTAACTTCCTTGATGGGGCTGCTATAGTACCAGGTATGTAAATATGAAACCGGAATTTTTATATAGAAAATACACGTTTATTGTATGACAATGATACAAAATATTTTATTCGAAGTATTGCCCATCGGTAGCTACATATTTTTCCCATCTCTCTGACAATTTGTGGATGCCACGCCAAAAAGCTGTTCCTCTTTTGAGGCAAACCAGTCATCGAGCCATTTTTGTACATTTTCGTAAGATGTGAAGCGCTGCTCAGCAAGTGTGTCTCCCATCGATGCAAATAAGTAATAATCGGATGGAGCCAAGTCTGGTGAGTAAGCCGCATGCGAAGGTATTTCCCAACAAAACGCCTCAATCGTTTGCTTTACCAGTTTTGCTGTGTGTGATGGTGCATTATCGTGAAGCAAAATCACTTTGTGTTGCCTTTTTTGATATTCCGGTCGTTTTTCACGCAAATCTTGATTCAAATCGATCATTTGTTGTCGGCAGCGTTCAGTATTAATGGTTACGCCAGGTTTTAGCAGTTGTCACGTTGCGTGCCGTTCGCCGAAACGAAGGGCAGCCGCACTCGGGAAATTATGGCCGCACGACCGGGCCACGTCTCGGTCGCGCGGGACGTGGTCCTCCCGGGACAAAAGATCTCTCGTCGATTCGGATCGGAATGTAAGAGATTTCGAGTTTACGCGAAATCGGGCGCCAGGCACGAGGTCGTGCCAGTGTTCTGAATAGCTCGCGGTACACTTCTCGATTGTATTCCGAATCGGCGAGGATCTACACGGCCGGAGATGGCCACGTGAACGGCCAGGGTTCCGCGTGAGGAAAAGGACGGGGCATTCCCCGCGACGGGAACGTTTCTTAGAGGAAGAATGACGACTCAGAATTTACAGGGCAAATATCAGACGTTTATTGTCGACGTCGCGTTACACAAGCCCCCGGTGGACACCGGCGGCAGTCAACGTATTTGCCAGCGCGTAGGCGATGATTTTCGGCGGGTGTTCTACCGAACGCGCGTAGCCTCGTCGTTCGCGTCGAGCTCGGCAGTCACAGGACTTCGCGTGAGATACAAGCCAAGGAGGCACGATTTCTGCCGAGCTCAGATGTAATACGCGGGCCGATGAATTTCGCCGGTACACGCGCGAGATGCAATGGCGGTCGAACAGAACTGACCGCGTGACGTTGTTCCCCGTGGAACGTCTCGAGGGAAGCCAATTTTCGTAATTTCTCCGTTCGTTCCGGATCCCTTGTTTGGGCTACCGTCGCCCGAACGGCCCACGGCCGGGCGGACCTCTCGAGAGAGCTACTCTCGGTCAACGGAATCGCCGGCGGCACGTGTCCTCGCAAAGTCGCAAAGCCGGAGATTCTACTCCCGATATTTCGCCCCCGAACAAACACGAACTGGTCACAATTTTCTAATTAATTACCGATAGCCTGACCGGTACTCACCACGGGATTAACGGGATGGCAGCCGATGCAAAAGACTCGTTAGTTTTAGCGCGGTTATAATCGCACGTGCGAACTCGGTGTCTCAAGATGGCCTAGTGACCCAGTTCGAGCCGGCTCGTGAACGCGGAAGCGAGGCGTCCCCCTCTCCCGCGACTATCTCCGCTGAGGCGACGCTCGGACCTATCGCGTGGCCCCTGGCCGCAGGGACGGAGCGATGACATTCGGACCCGGGCCCTCGGTAATTCTTGAATTTACCGGGGCTCGGCCGATACCGTGACGTCGGCGGGCAGGAGTGGGCTTGAGCCGTCCGAAGTTGCTCTCATGACATTCTCCGGGCGATACGTCGACGAGGGTGAGCAGATGGTCGTGCTTTCGTTCCGTTAGCCTCGTCGGCTTCTCCACGTTGCTGGACTTGGGCCCTGACCAATCCTGGCCGTCTTCCTCACTAGCGGCCTGCGGCGATAGGTGCTCCGGGCGTCTTCGCCTCGGGATCTTGGCCATTCAGTGGCCGGATACAGACTCTGGTTCTCCTCGATATCGTGGTAGCTGAAACTCCATGTCGCGCCCAGCGGCGCGATATTTGAACGCGGTAATTTCGTTCTTTCAAGGCTTCGGACGTCCCAGGGAGAGCGATTGCCTTGGCCGCGCTCGCTACGGCTTTGCCAAAATGTGGCCCGGTCTTCCGTTAGGGTACGGATTGACGTTGGCAGAATGTGCCACGTCACACAGTTCATAATAGATCACACCCTTCTGATCCCACCAAACACAGAGCATTGTCTTCCGTCCATGGCGATTTGGCCTTGCAGTCGATGTCGATGGTTCGCCTGGTGTTACCCATGATCTCTTACGCTTAGGATTCTCGAAATATATCCACTTCTCATCGCCAGTCACAATTCGATGGAGAAATGACTTTCTTTTGTACCTGGCAAGCAGTATTTCACAAGTGGTTTTTCGGTTTTCCTGCTGTCTTTCATTCAGTTCATGTGGAACCCATTTTCCCATCTTCTGAATCTTTCCCATGGCTTTCAAACGTATGGAGACAGCTTCTCGTGTCACATTTACTTGATCCGCGAGTTGTTGTTGCGTTTGAGCGACAACCTCATCCAACAATGCTTGCAAATCGCTGTCTTCGTAAGCTTCGACAAGCATTCGATGCGATTCTGCAGCAGTTTTCTTCAAATAGAAACAGAAAATTAAGGCTGTCAGCATATCGTAGTTTCCAGGCACAAAATTCGACATGTTCAACGTTCTTAAAAACTATGCTGTTGTATGAAACTTGTATGGTTGTGAGTTGAAAATCATTACCATATGTGAAACAAGAAAATGGCGTCAATGACGAGGTTTGACGGTAACTACATTGACAGCTAGAGCCACCTATGGGCAAATTCCGGATTCATATTTATATACCTGGCATGTCTGTAAAAAATCAGTCTTAGATCAGTTTGAACATACCGTGTACGTATATAACTTTCAGAAAAAAAGTGGACTTATCCTAATTGGTTTATAACTTTCTAGGCCTTCCATTTAGAGTTTACTAACTCTACGTTCTGGTCATTATTCATCCGTTTCCCAAGCGAGATGGTTACGCCTACAAATCGAATTGCTCACAAAACTACGGAATAAACTCTTTTACCTCCTGTGCGGTCTCGCTAGCCAACTTGTCGTCCCTACACAGAATACCTTGGTTTAGCATCAGAACTCTATTTTGAACTTTCGATCGCTACATTCGAAATTGTTGTGTTCATAGTATTACAGTTCGTAAGCGGCGACCGAATTTCCATTAAACAACTAGATAGTCCAGGGTGGTCACACGGGCTCGCTATCAATTTGCTAATTCTATCGGTAACTCCATCGGTGGTTTATTTTCCACGCATATGCGGCGGAACGGTTTGGGTTCCCGACAGAAATCTAATAGCGTCGGCGGTGATGCATGCAATATCGCGAATCACGCAGTATTATATGTTACGGATGACGAACAGGTGTTCAATATCATCTCTGGCAGGAACCGTCCTAGATAAACGAACAGAGCCACTCTAGATAAATCTACATAGCTGTTTAGTTTAGTTTAGGGCCCAAACATACGCACGACCAACTGGTCGTTGACAAAATACGAATGTTCACTCAAAGGGTACTGACAAGTACCACCCGTCATTACAGTGGTACACAGGGTGAATTCGATAAAGCAGGACACCTAAATATCTCCGTTACTTTTCGTTGTACGAAAAACTTCTTAGGACAAAGTTACACTGTTTGAAGGGCCACATGTAACGGTGTAAAGGAAAAAATTTCAAGGTCGTTTTTTTATGAGATTTCGTCATCGATGTTTTTTTAAATGGAATCATATATTTTTTATATCATAGATCGATAGAGTATCAAAGACAGAGTATAAAAGTGTTGACCTTCATATGACCTAAACCTAATAGTTAACGAGATAATATCCAAAGAATATAGACAATTGTTTCGATAATATCTCGGAAACTATTAGATTTAGGACATGGGGGGCATATTGTGATATAAACACTTTGTGCGTGGGTGAAGGCAAGACGACATTTCAAGGTCATCGTGATTTTTTTTACTGGAAACACCTACTTTCGGTATCATAAATCGATAGGCTGTCGAATTCTGAGTAAAAATCTATTGACCTCCATATGTCCTAAATCTAATAGTTTACGAGATATTATCGAAACAATTGTCTATATTCTTTGGATATTATCTCGTTAACTATTAGGTTTAGGTCATATGAAGGTCAACACTTTTATACTCGGGCTTTGATACTCTATCGATCTATGGTATAAAAAATATATGATTCCACTTAAAAAAACATCGATGACCTTGAAATCTCATAAAAAAATGACCTTGAAATTTTTTCCCTTACACCGTTACATGTGGCCCTTCAAACAGTGTAGCTTTGGCCTAAGAAGTTTTTCGTACAACGAAAAGTAACGGAGATATTTAGGTGTCCTGCTTTATCGAATTCACCCTGTATAAGCCCTTGCATTTCTACTCTCGGGGGCTAGTACTATCGTAATCACGAATCGTGTCGCGTCGTGCTGCATCTCGGAAGTCAACTACCAGTGAGATCAGGCTAAAGTTCCCCTTCGAATCAAAAGTTAACCGTATAGATTCCGCGAGTTCGGTGTAAAATCTATTAGGCAGTGGTTGCTCCGAGACCCCCGCATTGCCAGTGCGTCAACACCGTGCATCTTAGTTTAGGTAATACACATCTTCTTTCAACTCTTTCTATCCCAAATTCAATTCATTCGCGACAATTACACAATTGTAACACGAATTCTAATAATAATAATAATAATAATAATATTTTATTCCCATTGCGGGGTACAAACGCGGACCTCCGCTCCGCTTACAAACTCCCCACTTCTTGTCTGTCGACACTTCTATTTACATATATATATTTATTTCTACCTACCGAGAGAGAGAGCACACCATTCACTCATTCCTCACACTTCCATTCGCTCACTCATTGGACCCCCGGTTCCGCTGCACATCCTTTCTCTCATCTCTCATTCTCCACTCTCTTCATCCATACCTCCCCTTCTCCCTCTTCCCCTAACACTTCTGCTACCGCTTCCTGCCATCCTCTATCTCTCCCCCACTCCGTACATTCTTCCCATATATGTTCCCACGACTCTACCCCTCTCCCACATATCCTACACCTCTTTCTTTCTTCCTCCTCCCAATACCTTCCCCCTCTCATTTTGCTCCCTAATCTATATCCCGCTACCAATTGCCACCTCTTTTCTTCCCAGTTCTTCTTCAAGTACCCTGGCACACCTTCCCCTTTTACCATCTTATACCACCTATTGTACCTCGACTCACTTATCCTTCTCCACCTTTCCTCCCTTTGTATACTTTTCTCTTTCCTAATCAGCTCTTCCCCCCTCAACCGCCCTCCCTCCCTCAACTCTTCTACTTCCTCTAAACTCCACCCCTTACTCTCGTAGAACCTTCTCCTCTCTTCCTCCCACCCCCCCCCAACGTCCTACCTCTCTTTGCTCTTTCCCTTACCTCCATCCAGCATTTCCTCGCTAGGTACCCCCCTTTTCCTTCACTCAGCTTCCTCTCGTACTCCCATGCCCTCATTCCCGCCCTTCCTGCCAATAACTCCCTCTGTAGTTCCTCTCTTATCATGTACCCAAGTACGCTTCTTTCTACTCCCAACACCCATCTTAAATATCTTTCTTGCACTCTCTCCATTTTCTCCCTCTCTTTCCATCCCCATATTTCCACCCCGTAACCCATCACTGCCCACCCTAATCTATCGAACAACCATATTCTTCTTCCCCAATTCTTTGCAAATTTCCTCTTTCCTATTCCCCATACCTGCCTCATCGCTACCGCCCCTTTCCTCACCCTCTCATCCACTTGTTCCTCTTGCCTCCCATTCGCCATCATCACATACCCCAGATATTTAAACTTCTTTACCTCCTCTATTTCTTCGCCCTTCCACCACCACTTTGCCCTCCCTCTCCTCCCCCCACCCTTTTTACACCTCACCATCTTTGTTTTCCCCACATTCACCTCCAGCTTTTTCTCGTCTACATATCTTTCCAGTCTCGCCATTAACCCCCTCATCCCATCCTCATCTTCCGCCAAAACTGCTATATCATCCGCATATGCCAACGTGTAAATCTTTTCTCCCCCCACCCTCACTCCCCCCCCACCTACCTTTCTTCATCTCTTCCTCCATATCTGCTATCAGTAGCGTAAATAATATCGGGCTCAATGGACAACCCTGCCTTACCCCTTTCACTGTCCAGAAGCTCTTCCCTTCTTTCTTCCCCACCCTCACCCTACTCCTCGTTTCCCTCAGAACTTCCACACACCTCCTCACCAGCCCTTCTCTTACCCCCGCCTTCCTCATCGACCCCGCTAAAATCTCTCTATCCACTGTGTCAAACGCTGCCCTCATATCTATAAACAGCGCCAGCATTTTCCCTCCTTTCTTCGCTATCTGCCTATTTATCAAGTAATTCAGCACGTATATGTTGTCCATTGTCCCTACCCCCTTCCTGAACCCCGTCTGATTTGGAGGAAGTATCCCTTTTTCCTCTATCTCCTTCCTTAGCCTTTCCGCCAGCACCGCCGCATAGACTTTATACGCCGTCTGCGTTAACGTTACCCCTCTATATTCTTCCACTCTTTCCCCTTCCCCTTTTTTAATTACTGGCACTACCACCCCCTCCGCCCAGTCCTCTGGCCAACCCTCCCCGATCCACACCCTATTGCATATCTCCCATAATCTCTCTCTTACTACTTCTCCTCCGTGTTTCCACACCTCATTAGGTATCCCGTCCCCTCCTGTCGCTTTCCCCTCTTTCAGCTTTTTTATTACTTCCCCTACTTCTTCTCTCCCTAGTTCTTCCTCTTCCCCCTCCCCTCTCCCTCTTCCTTCTTCTCCTCTAATCCTCCAGTTAACCCCCCCTAACACACCTCTAAAATAATTGTCCCATACCTCTATCTCAATTTCCTCATTCACTCTTTTCCTACGCTTTCTTCCTCTATTTACAATCTTCCATACATCTCCTTCTGTTCTTACCCCCTCTATCTCTTTTTTTGCCCACCTTTCTTTTTCCTTTCTCTTTTTCTCTTTGCACATCGCGCCCAGCTTATTTCTCTCCCGCCTATATCCTTCCCCATTTCCCCCTTCTTTTCTCCACCTTTTTAACTCCCCTTCAACCTCCTTCTTTTTCTCCCTACATTCCTCATCCCACCAGCCTTTTCTTTCTTTTTTCCCGTTCTTCTTCTCCATCTTTTCTAACACCTCTACCACTTTGTTTTTTAACCCTCCCCAATCTACATCCACCTCGTTTCCCTTGCCTTCACTTTCCCCAAACTTCTCCGCAAACTCCTCCCTTCTTTCTTTTGTCCACCAACCTTTTCCCCTCCCTCCCCCTCTTCCCTTCCCCCTATCCTTCTTCTCTTCCCCCTTTCCCCCTTCTATCCATGCTACAGTAAAAGCTCCTTCGTTGTCCAAAGGAAGGGGGGCTGAGCGGACAACGAGCGTGCCCGGACACTATTTTTGATTTATGACTGCGTCTAGATATCGCGCCGACCGCGCCGAGCGACTTCAATAGGAAGCCGAACATAGAGAAGGACAGAATGAGATACGGATCGGGTGACCGAAGCGTGTCGCCGTCGCCGGCACAGTTTAAAGGCCCACATTGTTGCTGTTGCTCGTTGCCTTCGAAACTTTGACCGTCGATTAAACCACTAAATACAGTTGAAATTATATCGTGTTTGGTGTCATTTTAATCAGAGAAATGCCAGAAATAAGTTAGTGAAAGTCCCATAAAGAAATAATGAAAATTAAGAAGTTTGAAAATTCGGTTTACTCGAGTCAATGTTGTGGTGTTCACACCGATATACCCGAGCCGACATCAATCGACGCCGCCTACGGAGCGACTCGGCGTTGACAGGCAGTGGAATGGGTAGGCACTGGACAACGATCGTGCCCTTGATTTTGGACAACGAAGGAGCGATTACTGTACCACGGGTTGATGATCCGAGTCAACTTTCCCCTCTACCACCACCCTTTCAATATTTTCCCTAGTCTCCCCATTACCTATTATATAATCTATCACCAACTCCCCATTTCCTACATATGTAAATTCTCCCTCTTCATCGCCTTTAATATCCCCATTCATTATTTCCCACCCCAACTCTCCCAAATATTCACATAATTTTCTTCCCTCTCTATTTACTTTCTTATCCTTCGATCTTCTAGCCTCTTCCTCACTTTCTCCATCCTCTTGTATTCTCCCCCCTTGTGTACCCGTCCTGGCATTAAAATCGCCACCCACGATGACCCTCACCCCTCTTTCCTTCTCCTCCATCCATTCCCTTAGTCTTTCCATCTTCCTCTCCAAGTCCTTATTCACATATACTCCTATTACCTTCCATTCATCCCTCCCTAACCATAATTTTCGTGCTATTATTCCCTCTTCCCCTCCCTCCTTCTCATCCTTCTCCATTCGAATTCCTTCCCTTACTCCCATTATCATCCCTCCCATCGCCCTCCCTTTCTTCCCTCTCCTCACCGCATATTGCACTTCCCAACTATACCCTTTCGTTACCCTTTGCCTCACTACCTCCCATTCCCTTTTTCCTGCCCTCGTTTCACTCATAATCACTACATCCCATTGCTTGATTCCCTCCCTATCTTTATTCTTTACACCCGCCACGTTCCAAAACGCCATCTTGTACAACTTCCTATCCTCTCCTATCTTTCCTTCTACTTTTCTTCCTACATTCTCCTCCGCTTTTCCTCCCTGTTTTGCACCCCTCTTTATTCGTTGCCCTGTTCCTCAATCCATTTTTCTCCTATTTCATCCCATCTTCTCATTCTATTGTTTACCCACATCCTCATGTATCCTATTTGAACCCTCTTTCCCTCTCTTCTCTCCCTTTCTGCTTCTCTCTCTATCTTCCATCTTGCCCTTCTCTCCTCCGCAGTTAAGTCGTCTTCTATTCTTTCATGTCTCCCTTTTAATCCCCTCTTCGCCATCATTACTTTCCTCTTTCCCTCTATTTCCTCCATCCTCACTATTATCATACTTTTCCCCTCTCTATCTTCCCTTCCCACCCTTCTTATTTCTTCTACTTTTTCCTTAACACCTATCCTCGTCCATATCTCTTCTATCACTTTTTTCTCCTCCCCTCCTTCCACCTTTACTCCTTTTATTAAAATATTCTTTCTTCTCTCTTCCCTCTCCCTTTTGTCTATTCTTATCGCTAATTCCCTCACTTTTCTCTCCATCTCTTTTCTCCCCTCCTCGTTTTCCCCTGCCCCTTCTCTCTCTTTCCCCTTTAATTCTAACTTTTCTACCTTTTTTTCTAATACCTCTATCTTCCCCAGCAGCTCCACCCTTTCTCTTTCCCAACTATCTCTCATCTCACTTAGTTGTCTTTTCAGTTCCTCTCTCCCTTCCTCCATCTCCTCCCCTAGTTTTCTTATATCTTCCCTAATATCTTCTCTCATCCCCTCTCTCATTTCCCATAACATCCTCTCTAATTCCCATTTCCCTATTCCTAATTTCTCTGGCGTTCTCTCCGTTAATCTGCCTCTTTTAAATATTTCCCCCTCCTTCTGCAGATCTGTCTCCCCTCCCGTACCTCTCTCCTTCCTTTTTCCCAAATTCAGCAACTCCTCAATATTCCCATAGCTCCCCTTCCTCTCCCTGCTCAGCCCTACCCTCCCCGTCTGTTTCCCTCCTCTTCCCCCCCCCCCTCCCCTCCGCTCCTTCCGGCTTCATCATTCCCTACCCCTACTGCCTCGATTCTTTCTTTCTCCATCTTCTTATCTCCCTGCATCTACTTTCCCACCTACTCTCCTCTTCTCTTTTGCTCCTCTCCCCCTTTGAATTTTCGCGCTCTCTATTAACCTCCTACTTTCCCCGCGAGACGTTGCCACCGTCGTCTAACGTTCCTTCTACGTCACCTCTACCCTAGACACGCGCTCACTCCCAACCTTAACCTCACTTTCCTTTCACTTATTTTTACTCCTCACCCACTCACTCCCTTCCCTACCCTCTCTACTCCGTCAGACGCCCTTTGCTCACTCTACACCTCACTCTCCCTCACTACTTTCTAACCTCCAGATTTCCCCTACCAATCGCTAAATACCTTTCACACACCTTTCACACTGCCTATTCACACAGTCACCGGAAACGGAAGTCCCACGAATTCTTATAATCAGAATATATTTGTGTTCTTTGGTTCGTAATCATAATCAGAATATATCTGGTTCGTAACATATACATGAATTTGAATTTTAAGGTGTTTACTATCACAATTTTTTGTCACTCCCCTTCACTCTTTCTCTCTGTCTCTCTCCCCTTCCCCTCTCTGTGTGGGTGCATACGTGCAAACGAAACAATCAATTCTTTGCAAGTATGATACATACCTTGTTCGAGCACTCTATGATATTTTCGTCTGTGAATGACATGTCGTTGAATTCCTCCATGCCTGAACAGAGTATTCGATACTTTTATTGGTAGATTGTGGACGAACAGCAAATAAGAATACTCGAATTGATTGGATCTACTTCCTTGTACAGGGTGTTTCAAAATTGAACATATATCACGACCATTATAGCGTGATTTTGCACCTCTGGATTGGCAGAGATTTGTTTAAAAAGAAGGACCGCAAAATTGGTCTTCACACTTTTCTCAAAGTCAACAATTTTTTGTACCGCATCTATAGTATTCATCTCGTGCATGTTTGCGCGTGGCGTTGATGAGGGTGGATAGCTGGAATATCCTTACCTTGAATGACCTTGAGTCACTGAATTCGTAATGAAAGGGACCATCATTGTAGATGTTTGAGAAAGGGTGGTTAATGTCTCTAAAAGAATTACATAAAAATAAAAATTTTTTGGTATCGCATGAGCCCCAATTTACCATTCAACTTTGTCCTCAAGACTTTTAATGTACCTTTGAAAACAACAAAGATATTTGAGGTGATAACGTTACGTGACTGAATATTGCAAAACCATTGCTCGGAAACGTAAAAGAACGACTTTTGAGGCAAACAGCGTGATAGATTGATCTTTCATCTAGCGGTTTTAACTAATAAAAACCCCCGTCTTTGCATTACCGAGAAATTGGAAGTCAAAAACCGGACCCTTGCATCCTCGCGTACGTATACGTGGTCTAGCGGTGTGTGAGTGTACCCTAGCGGTGGTGAGTGTGAAACAGTCGAGCGTTGTCTGCTGGAAAGGAACGATAGTGCACTTTTCGCTATACTCTATTATCTGGTTAGGTATGTTAACCGCCCGTCTTCGTGCGTTCCACCCGGTCTCCAGTCTCGGTACACGAGCAATAGAGTACCCAACGCAACGTGCCCTTTCGTGTCCCTTTATACGTACACGATACGAAAATAGTATTGCAATAGTTGTAACAGCAAGCGTTTCAATTTGCTCGAACCATTACGCTAATTTCACAACTGTTGCAGGCTGCTATATTTCGCAGCATAACTGTAACACATTATGTCTATGGTAGACACCGCGCCTTGTTCTGTGTTATAATCGAGTGGGACATTGGCATTTTTGATAAATTTATTGGCATGCTTGGCTTCAAGGAACAAAAACCTTGTAGCGGCCTGGCCGCTGCCCTGCGTATATCTCCAAATTACCCTAATTTCCTGGGTTTTCCCCAAAGCCGGGGTGAACCTGGCCCTCACAGAGTCCCACATCTGGAAGCCAGATTAGCGTGGGCCCGGTAGTTTTCTGTTGGGGAAAACGGACCTTTTTCCGCGCCCGTTTCCCCCACTCGAATACGTTTCCACGCCTCTCTCTAAGGCCTGATATATAGCTCTTGGAAGTTAGCGGCGGTTCCCTTGCCTTTCTAACCAGGTACTTGATGACTACCAAGTGGTTCTCATCACCGATAGCGTACATAGCTGGCGTAGTCGATTCGGTATCAACCTGATGCCGAAGATCTCGCGGTAGTCCGTATCGCGTCCACGTTTACAAATATGTATATACATGGTGTTTCTAAATTCCTTCAACAGCCTGAAATGGGAGATTCCTGAGATCATTTGAAACAACATTTTTCTTTGTAAAAATGTTATCCGCGGATTTGTTTAGGAGTTACTAACGAAAAATACAGATCAATCAGAGCGCGACCTAGACTATATGTACAGGGTGTTTAGAAACAGGTGGGAGAAAATTTAAGGGGTGGTTCTCGACGATAATATAAGACGAAAATGAAGAATTAAAAAATTGCTATTCCGACTTCGTTATTTAGTTATTAACAATTAAAAATCTGCGCAAAATGCGGCAATCTTTCAACAGCGGTGCACGTTGCGTACGTCACACAGGCGCGCGACAGTCTCGTATCAAGTGACAAACGCAAGCATACCTTGGTTCTCATTTGGGGCCCTAGCGAGGTGAAAATGTTTAACAGATCGTAGCACGACATTGAACCTACCTACTCGTTAAAATCCACAAGGGCATTTCTAATATCCGCTCTATGGAATTATCGAGTAGAAGGAGTCAATGCCCTTTCACTTTTAAAATGTTCTCACACGTATCCACAAATCCTTATGCTGCACTATAATTGTTCATAACACCGTACATAATACACTGAAACAAACCACACATACGCTCTAGCACTATTTACAATATCATACACACGCACTACAAGTTCACAGAGAGTCCAAGTTTAATGAGGGGAATGAGGAGAATGTAAAGAACACACTGGTAATCCTTTAATGTTGAAACACTGCACTTTATTGAACTTTATTTACGTCGCGAGACTCACTCACAGACGGAACAGACATCTTGAGGTCGTGTGATTTGTTTGAACGGAAATCTTCGACGCGTGCGAGAAGAATCGTCCGTACAAGCTAGCATCCGTATGCACACTGATTCGAGACAGCTGATGAGGTTGATGCCTGATCGATAAAACAACTGAAGATCTACAGAAAACTACCGCCCAAACATCGCGCGTTGCTATACCAATACATTGTCTATCCTGTTTTCACGTATTTCGCGATTCTTTCTCATTCTGTCTGTGACCGCCAAATATCTCATGTGTGTGCCAGTGATCACATCAGCTGTCTCGAATCAGTGTGCATATATGGATGCTAGCTTGTACGGACGATTCTTGTCGCACTCGTCGAAGATTTCCGTTCGCAGAAATCACACGACATCAAGATGTCCGATCCGTCTGTGAGCGAGTCTCGCGACGTAAATAAAGTTCAATAAAGTGCAGTGTTTCAACATTAAAGATTACCAGTGTGTTCTTTACATTCTCCTCATTCCCCTCATTAAACTTGGACTCTCTGTGAACTTGTAGTGCGTGTGTATGATATTGTAAATAGTGCTAGAGCGTATGTGTGGTTTGTTTCAGTGTATTATGTACGGTGTTATGAACAATTATAGTGCAGCATAAGGATTTGTGGATACGTGTGAGAACATTTTAAAAGTGAAAGGGCATTGACTCCTTCTACTCGATAATTCCATAGGGCGGATATTAGAAATGCCCTTGTGGATTTTAACGAGTAGGTAGGTTCAATGTCGTCCAACGATCTTGTGGCGGTTACATCCTTACCGGCGCGAAACTATCCCCACCAGCGACTACCGCTGGAACCCCGCGGCGGTCGCGCCACGATACCGCGAGCGCGACTCGCGGCCGCGAGAGGGCCACCGGGACGAACCGGTTTCTCGCAAGAGAAACTGAGCACGCTCGGGAATAAGTACCCCGAGAAATCATCGGTAGGGGGTCGACTGCACCACCGTCTACCGTCCTCAGTGGCGAAACGCCGAGCAGGAACCAACCCGGCCCAAGTGGTGAAACACCGACGGGAGTCCCTCCACCTCAGTGGCGAAACGCCGAGTAGGTACCAATCCGGCCCCAGTGGCGAAAGCCGAGTGGGCATCCGCTCCTCCACCGCTACACTGCTAACGCCGAGCGACAGCGCCTCACAGTGGGCTGGATCGAGAAATTTAGTGACATTTTGTTATTACTCTTGAACCATAAGAGATATCGGGATGAAATTTGCACTAAAATTCATGAAAAAAATAGTCAATTTTAACTGTAAACAAATTAAATTTTTTCTATTTTGTTAAACAATAATTGTTAATTAATTTTCATTGATTTTTTTAATTAAAATAAAATTGTTTAAGTATAATCTTCCAAACTATTTTTTACTTACTAAATATGTATTTTATATTTACATTTCATATTAAACACTGTAACAAAATCTCTATTATATGTATAGTGATGATAAAATCTTACCATTTGATTTTTAAAATTGTAAATTAAGTTTTGCTGTCCTCATTTAAGTAACTGCATAGCTTCAGAATGTAATAATTTTCTTTTCTTTTTATATGATTTTAATCTCATTGTTGATATGCGTCGGTCAGATGTTAATAATAGTATGTAAAGTGTGAAGTACGTTTTGATTTGTTGCTGTTCTTGAAATTTTCCGGATTTTGTAATTTTAAAAATTAATAATAATAAATAAAGAAATAAATAATTATTTGCGTGCCTTGTATTCAGAGTTTCTGAACGGAGGCTGGCGTATAAATACCATTTATTGTCATACCACAATATCATTTTCAGCATCTATTGCATATGGAGACGAAATTACTTGTATAGTATTATATAAAATTTTTTAATTATTTCCATTTCAATTCCTGTGATTTGTGCATTTTCTGGATTGGAAAAGAATCGCCTTGCGGTATTGCCATCATGCCACTGAATCACATCCGTACTTAACGAAGTCAATTGTCGAAATCAAGTTAATTTTTTATTTAAACGCATTATTTTTAAAATTAACCTTAACAATTTGTAGCTATATGTGTATTTGGAATCTAAAGAGTTCCTTAGAAACATGTCTTAATATCCCGCAGACCGTGGAGTACCGATGGTGGCTACCGAACGCATGCGAAATAACGTGACATTACTAACTTTAAACGTTAATAACTCAGAGAGGTAGACGGAGGTGGACGAGATTTTTACACATTATGTAAAGGAAAGTGTCCTGAACACATTGTGATTTGTCCGAACGCGGGTTCTAACGGGTACAAAAAGATATTGCTTGTTAATTGTAAAATTTTTGACATTTTTCTGTCCTACATTGAACATTAAATTTTTAATACATTGCATATAATAATTGTAACTGAAATTATAGTTTCTTAACAGAAATTAATGCTCTTTACTATAGAAAAAAACGGGGCTGAAATCTTGAACAGGATCGTGAAAATATCGCGAAAAAGAAAGGACATTCTTCGAGTGTCAAACGTAGATTCTAAATCGTTCAACTTTAAAAGCTTGGTACAACTACAATTTTCATTTAATTTTCTTAATTCTTCCATTTTTGAGGTCAGTGGATATTCGAAAGACAGTACCAACTGATTATACATCGATATGTGAAAGTTCATTTCCTGGCAAAATGTCACTAAAATCTTCGATCCAGCCCACTGTGCGCCTCCGCGATTCCGAGCCGCCGCTACTTCCGAGCGACCGCTATTCCGAGCCGCCGCTACTTCCGAGCGACTGCTACTCCGAGCGACTGCTACTCCGAGCGACCGCTGTTTCCGAGCCGCCGCTCCGCCGAGCTATCGCTGCCTCCACCCGGCCACTACAGTTGTAGGTCCCCCGCTTGCTTTTCGAGGCTCCGCGACCCTGGACAGCCGACTGACGCGGCAATACCTTCCACGCACCGAGTAACCGTCACAATCTTTTAAACATTTTCACCTCGCTGGGGCCCCAAATGAGAACCAAGGTATGCATGCGTTTGTCACTTGATACGAGACTGTTTCGCGCCTGTGTGACGTACGCAACGTGCACCGCTGTTGAAAGATTGCCGCATTTTGCGCAGATTTTTAACTGTTAATAACTAAATAACGAAGTCGAAATCGCGATTTTTTATTCTTTATTTTCGTCTTATATTATCGTCGAGAACCACCCCTTAAATTTTCTCCCACCTGTTGCTAAACACCCTGTATATATTAGGTGAAGTAAAAAGTTCTGAGCGTTTTTCATCGTCGAAATAAAGCGAAAAACGCTCAGAACTTTTTACTTCACGTAATATATATTCCGTATATATATTGTAGAAACAGAGTGTGGGATGTAACGCACTTCCGTATTGACGGTACAAATGAACATTTATTTTATTCGCCGATGCACAAAACCGTTACACTCTATCGCGGTCGCCTAGATTCGCTGTCGCTGTTTTCCCAAAAAAGGACGCTCTCGCCTTGTTTTCGCTCCTTATGTGTATTTCGTTACATTCACTCTCTCTTTCTCTCGTTGTTCCATTCTCTCACTTTCACTCACGTACTCTTTTTCTCACGCGTCTCTCGCTCGCATTCGCACCGTTGTCTTTTCACCTCGCCTTGTCAACAAACTCGGCCTTCCGAGTTTGTTGCCCTCATTTCTTGTGGGGTCTGCGATCTTGACCCTGTGATCGGTCTTCTCCGGTCGATGCTCCTTACAATATATATATATATATATATATCAGTATTTAATAAAGCGTTACACACAGTGAACGAATGTGGAAGTATATAATATTACCACCTTCAATCTAACCGGAATCGGATACGGTTTTCAATAAACCGCCGTGTAACGGTCCGGGTTTGTCGGCGTACGGATTCCTCGCGGCGGTCCTCCTCGGTGCCGATTTAGCTCGCCGATCCAGGGTTCTAAACGGCGAGGAGAGTGTTCGGCGCGGGGAACGGAGTCGGTACGGGGTATCGTAAATAACAAGACAGTAATTCGTATCGAAGAGGCCGCTCGCTGCCTGTAGGATACGGTGTTCTCGCGGATACGGTGTCGACGGTCGCGGCGAGTGTTTCCGCGGATATGGTGCCCGTGGTGCGGTGCTTCGGACCGCGGGGGTGTTCTTGTGGATACGGTGCCCGTGTTACGGAGTAGCTCGACGCGGTCGGACGCGGTGGTTCTTACCCGTGCCTGTAAGTTACCGGGACAGGATTACGGTGAGCGGAAGGGGTTCGATCGTGGCTATCGCCGTAATCGCGCTACCTTGGCCGGATTTCAACGGATCCTTGACGTCGGTCACGCACCGGCCATCAAGTTTCCTCCGGACGGTCCTTCGGTGAGTTCGAAAGGTGACGTACCTAGTCTAGCTCAATCGTCCTCGTGGACGACTCGTCTCACGGGGTGCCGGTGACACACCGTGCGTTCTGGACTCGCTAGGCGGTTCTTCGTCGAAGTCGAAGGGTGACGCACCAATTCTGGTTCAGCCGATCTCGGCGACGACTCGTCGTACGAGATTACCGGTGACGCACCGGAGTGTGTACGGTGGAACACGGTTCTCACCGGCGGGTACAGGATGCAGGACGGGGTTTTCGGTGAAGTTGAAGGGTGGCGCACCGCTTCTCGTTCAGCCGATTCCGTAGACGACGCGTCTTACGAAAGTACCGGTGATGCACCGGGTGGTTTACGGAGGAGCACGGCTCGCTCCGGCGGAAATTCAGGACGGGAGGTTCCTCGGCGGAGTCGTAGGGTGACGCATCACTTCCTATCCGTCGGTTTTCGGGGACGACGCGTCTCGCGAAAATCTACCGGTGACGCACCGGGTGTTTCCCTCGGTGGGACACGGTCCTCACCAGGGTGAACCAGGATGCCGTTGACAGGAGGTTCGCACGGCGAACGGGCTCGTAGTCGACGGCAGGGAACTAGGAGATCGGGCGCTCGTAGGATACTCACAGCTAGTGTACGGGAACGTGCTGGCTTCCAGGAAACTCACTCGTAAACTCCGGTGATTTTGATCGATTCCGGGCGCCTTTTATAGGGGCTGTTTGGTGGCAAGGGATGATGGTGCGGTGAGGAAATTTGATAGTGACGTATCCCTCTTTCTAGTTCATATTTTGGAATTTTGATTTTGAATTCCCGTTGGGACATGTACCTAGGTGCGGGGACGGTGCGGTACGGGCGGTGTTGTTGTGTTAATGGGGAGCCGGCGGTACGTTACGTGATTCGGGATCGTGTGTACGACGGGTGGAGGTTCGGCAGGGGTTTACTTAGTGACAGGTCTGCATTATGCAGGTCTGTTACAGCCGTAACCCGCGTAGCTTCGGTAACCGGTTCTTAGATGTCCAACTGTAATCCGGTTAACCCGGTAAGAGCGGGATATGGTCGGAAAGCTTTAAAACGAGGATCGGAACAGTAATCCGAATCGGTTTTAGTTCTTTGTAACCCGTGAAAATCTGTAGCCCATACTTTGAGCGGGTTTTGAGTACGAACTTCTTTCCTTGTTTATTATTATGTTTTGGTGGCAATCAGTTGAAATTATCTACGAATCAATTTTAAATAATACGAGGACAACTTATTACTGATGTAAAGTTTATATTTGAGGTATTTAATTATGAAGAGTATCAATGTTGTGTGTGTCTGAAAGAACGTATATATGTATGCTATAAGTATATGTTGTGACGTTGCAAAATAAGCGACGTCACTTCTTCGTTAATTGCGGTCACATAAATAACCTAAGAAGGACCGGACCGCCCTCTCACGAAACACGACAAGATACCGCAGGATTTGAGAGCGCTCCCCGAGGAGATTCCGTACTTATGGGCGACTCATTATTGACATCTGTCGTACGTGTCGAGAACGGCAAGTAACAGGGCCGTGTCACGGACGCGCCAAGAGTACCCCGACCATCCGGAATTTTCCAAGCAGAACAACGTCACACAGGACGAGCCCGCAGAAAACAACAGGCCAATCTTGCGAAAGCCCCGGGCATAGGCGAGGATCAATGGAACCGAGAGCACACGGGCCATCGGTCCAGAGGCGTCGAAGGGCCAAGAGCAGATCACACATCACGTCGCTACGACACTTTCGAGGACCCGACGCCGCCTCATCCCGATTAGCTCCTGCGTGGGTGGTGTGATCGTGAACAAGAATAGCCGAGCCACGACCGGTGAGGACATGACCGGGATTACATTTTGCGTTAGGGCCTGGTCCTCAAGGACCCTCGTAGGGACGATCCTGGCAGTGAGAACGTCGCGCGCTAGGCACGTCCACAGCGCTAGCCATTTCCGTCGGCATTGTGAGAGTAGAAAGCGAGAGAGTTTTTCCCCGATTATTGCGAGTATGGAAGTTTCCTCAGAGGAGCCGCGTTCCGAGAGAATAATCTCCTTCGTCTCAAATCCTGTGTCGCGGCGAGTGTCGAAGAACCTTCCCCGGCGTTCGAACGCGTAAACAATACCGCACGCAACGAGTCGAATAACGTGCGGAGGTCAATGCGACGGTCGTCTTACGCGCCGTTCATCCGCGGATCGCACGATCCCGTCGGCCGAGATTCTGTGAATCGTAGTTATCCGACGGTATCGTTGCGAGAGAGATTTTGTACGACAACCGCGCTGCGAATCACCATCTATCGCCACAGTGTATGAAGAGCGCGGGCTCTCGGGTCACGGCCTCGTGGCCGTATTTTGTAGAAACTTTGACTGATTAAACATCTCGAGCCCATACTGTTGCCGCTAAGTCGAATCCTGTGAGATCCGCCCTGCCGAGAGTGCTGTCCTAGTCACTTCCGTGTCCAAATCATCTGGCCCTTTCGCGTCTTCGTCTTCCATCCGCGTGTCTCGAAGGTTCGACCCTCGAGCTCGGCTTCACCGAGCCCGGGGATCGTATTACGTTTCGTGTAGCACCCTCGTGGTGCCTGGCGCCCGAATAGTATTTCGTACGAAAATTAGTCGAGCCTTCAATTCTCGCTTTGTCTCGGGCAGACCGCGTGTACTCGACTAACCGCAGCCCGGTCTCAGTGCCAGCAAAGCCCGAAGTTGGCCATTTTCTCGGGTCATACAGCTCGACGAAAAAGGGCAACGTGACAATGTATACCCAGTACCCAGTCAGCCAGGCCTGCCCGAATATTTTGTGCCGGGGCCGGGTCGGGCAGATTCACGGTCTTTCTGCTGGCATATGCGCGCGTAGTTACCCGTCCAAAATCGAGCATTTTGCTTACTGCCCAGTAAACTCGATCCGACCCGGCCCCGGCAGAAGCTACTCGGGCACAATCCTGGCCGCTCGGTCCTGGATTCTGTCCTGCCCGGCACGGCCCCACAGAAGCTACTAGGGCACAGTCCTGGCCGCTCGGTCCTGCATTCTGCCCGGCCCGGCCCCGGCAGAAGCTGCTTGGGCACAATCCTCGCCGCTCGGTCCTGGATTCGCCCTGCCCGGCCCGGCCCTGGCAGAAGCTGCTCGGGCACAATCCTGGCTGCTCGGTCCTGGGTATATATATCGGCTTGTCTCAGCTGACTGGGTGGGTATGTATGGTCTAACATCCGAATATAGACAGCATAGGACAATAAAGAGCTAACCTCACATTCTCTACGCTATACATCCTTGTCTCTCTATTTACCCTCTGACCACATATATTCAATAAAAATAACCTCACAATGTGTAACTCCTATTTGTGTATTTTTGAATCGATGCAAGGACTCGAACAAGTGGTAATCTGAAAGGATTGTAATCTAACGAACAAGTAATATGTACGTGAATCTGTAATAGTTATCATCACAAGTTAAAGATGTTTTTTTTCTAAATCAATTCCCCATTTGCTTTACCTATAAATAGATTTTTTCCTCTATCACATCCCTTAACTTGATGTAAACCAGTGAATGACCGAAGTATTGAATTTATGAACGTATAGGATTAATTTTTGAATGAATGCATATAACAACAAATGGGCTACTAAAATTGCAATATAATTAATTTTTGTTGAAATTCTTATATGAATTACTTATTCTTATCGTGTTTCCCTTTTCTTATGAATTATGAACAACAAAATGTCCAAACACTCAGTAAATGACCGCAAATATTGAAATATTTTTAATAAGAACTGTGCTTATTAATGATTATTTAATACACTGAATTGAAAATATGAAGTACTAAAAGTATAACTGCACATCATTGATAAATATTTAATAATTAGAAATTTGGTTTACCCTATTTGTTGTTACTAATGTTCTGTCCAGAGTTGAATTGTTGAATCTCGGAATTTGTGCAATATTTTTTGCATTTTAAAATCAAATAAAATGCCTCAAGTGACGCACATCGAAACTTTCTGGAAACACTTTGGTGTAAACTATACAAATGCTTCGTAGACTAAAATATTTGACATATAATATCGACAAAGAAGAATGAGGTTAGTATCTTAGTACCTCTCGTTTATCTCATGATTGTCATCATTGATGTCTAAAAATTAATTTCATGTCAAAATTAAATTCAAACCTGTCAATGTTACACTGTACCTTCTTCCCAAATTACGATTGCTAGATTTACCACGAATAAATGATTCTCAGTAAACCTTAAATGATTGAAAAATGATGCCAATAAAGTGGCACTCATTTCAGGAGGCGATAAATTTAAGACGATTCAGTCGTTTTGCCCTGATAACCTCATAGCACCGTCGCGACGGTTCCCACTCGATTTTGAAACAGCTGCGGAACCATTAAGCGTCTTACTGCGGAAACGGTAACAGTGGATATGGAACGACGACTAACAATTTGCCTTCGAAACATTAAGATTCATGATCGTGACCGCTTCTACCCTCTCGTGTCTGAATTTTAAACCGTCATTCATTCTCCAAGCAAATGCGAGTACTATTGAGTTGAGCGCTGTGTTAGAGCATGAAATCGATGGTTAGCTAAAGGTTACTGTGTTTGCAAACCATATGTTGTCCGAAACAGAAGAGAAATCCGCATCAGAATATTCAATCTTCGACTTACAGTGAGCCCTGAAAGTATTCGAACGGCCTATAAAACAGAATAACTTTTTTATAATTGTACCAAACGACCTGATCTTTTATAATCAATTAGAAGTATTGGTTTATGAAATGATATACAAAAAAGATTTTCCAAAAATTATAATTTACAAGGTTACATGCAAAAGTAAAAAAGGCATTTTGTATAACTTTTTTCTTTGGGCCCTTAATGAAGATTTAAACGATGTGTTTTTTAAACTCGTATGAATTACATTCGTTCTGGAAATCACATCGAAATTGGTTAAATGGTTTACAAATTATAAACGATCAAAACTGGTAAAAATTGCAATTTTTCATGATTTCCGGCCTTTTCACCACTTTTGGTAAAGCCACCACTTATCGACTCGATATGAATTATAGGAACTAATGCATATTCATAGGAAGTTAGGCAGAGGTGGGCATTATTTGGCGAAAAAAATATTTAAAATACTATTTAATATTTTAGATTTTATTTTGCTTAAAGGAAATAGTATTTTATTTGAACAATCTGAACCTCGAAATAAAATATTTCTATTTGAACAACTGAACCTCGAAATAAAATACTTCTATTTATTTGAACAATCTGAACCTCAAAATAAAATATTTCTATTTTATCAAGTTCATCCACAAAATAAAATATTTCTATTTTAATAATCTGAAACACAATGTAAAATATTTCTATTTTAATAATCTGAAACACAAAATATAATATTTTATTTTTTGCGTCGTTATACCTAATACTTTCAGAAATCGCATTACATATTTAATATTTCTTATTTTAGCAATAATTGAAAGACGAAATGGTACTTACTATAAGAAACTATATCATTTGCCACATTTTCGTTTTATTTTTTTGTTTGACTGCTGCTATTCGCATACAATAAGGTGCAGCGTTCCAAATTGGAATCTGTTAGGGTGCTCCTTCGAGGACAACTATAAGAAATTATATCATTTGCCACATTTTCGTTTTA
The DNA here is from genome assembly GCA_963966675.1 of Lasioglossum calceatum. Lineage (NCBI taxonomy): Eukaryota > Metazoa > Arthropoda > Insecta > Hymenoptera > Halictidae > Lasioglossum > Lasioglossum calceatum. Next base: position 1,352,127 of record CAXAAD010000078.1, on the reverse strand, counting down.
TTTTTTTGTTTGATTGCTGCTATTACTGCGTATATCCACTTCAGTTCACAGCATGTGTCTACTGAGGTTTGTTGATAAACATACAGTTGTAAGAGAGAAAATACTCAAGGAGGCTTTAAATAATTTATTTCGACCTTTCAATAGACTGTTCCGCAGAAGACTGCGCGCTCTTCGTACGGCGTTGCCCACGAAGCCTCGGCCGATCGCCTTTTTTAACAATCATTTGTTTAACGGACATTCACACACACATACGCACACATGCATTCTTCAGCGCGTTGGTCGATCGTCAATTTGTCAACGGACATTCGCGAGAGCAAACGGTCACTCACACATACAGACACGCCTACTCACATACATGCATCCCCGTCCTTATCCTACACAGTGTATCTTATCACCAGGAAACTATTTATACTCAGAAATCTATTGAATGCGAACCATTATTTTGTGCAATAATATTTAAATTGAAATTGAAAATAAAGACAAACTCCAAATATTTTCAATATTCATAAGATGCAATACTATTTTCAAATACTATTTTCAAAAATTACTGCATCAAATAAAATATTTTATTTTCAAAAATTATTGCATCAAATAAAATATTTTATTTTCAAAGTTGTACAGACACTGTAAAATAAATGGGATTATTTACAATTTACTATGTCAAATACTATTTTCCCCAGCTCTGAAGTTAGGACGTATATTATGGCATATTATTTTCTCCCGTATCATTTTTTTCTATTTTTACTTTTAAAAACGCAGTAACTTGTCTCAGTTACCAGAATCACCCTGTAAGGGTCGTACAATTCCACCACACACTGAATTTGTCAAGGACGCGTGCGAAAATATGATGATTCTTGTCCCCAGTTCTAAATCCGAAACGAACCTGGTCCCAAGTACGATCTACAGTTCTAGTGGTTCGGAGAAAATAACATATGTACTGTGACGTGGCAGTTTGGCCTACGTCCTTCGGAATCGAGTACCGAAAGACCGGGTCACCCTCTGGCAAGAGAAACGCGAGATGGGCAGTGGCGAGCGCTCTCCCTGGGCAAGATCGAGACCCATGGGCAGAGCACTCACGATTTTGAGCGTCGCGCCAATTTGTGCGACGCGATTTTGCAGGACAATAGCCGAGTCCCGGGAGGGGACCCGGCACACTTTTCTCACCGAGACGACGAAGGCGAACGCTATTGGCTCCGGCGTATTTCCCGCACCGAGACATCGAGAGATCGACACGGCCCAGGATAAACAACCTGGAGGCGCCGTCGAGGGCATCCGGTACCGAAAGTAACATCCACGCAGCCCTGTCGTCGCCTCGGCCGAAAAGAAGGGGAGAACGCGACCGGGTTGGCCAACGTCGATCGTCTCCGAGGGAAGCGGCCAACCACCGAGCATCGCTGCCGGAGAAGCCGCGAATCGCCGGAAGTCAAGACCCGTCGCGCAAGGCTAGGCCTTGCCAAGATCTAGTTTGCGATAGGCCAAAGCGTCGCGCGCGGGGGGAAAAGCTAGGAAAGCGGGGGACGCTCTGCTTCCGCGTTGCCGAGCCACGGCGTGGAGATCACTTCTTCGTTGGCTATAGTTGCGATCTAACGTTAATCATTGCGTAAGAAAGAAAGTTATTTGCGATAACCTTGCCGGATTGAGGGACAGTGAGGCGCCGTAGACCAGCAGCCGACAACCTGTTATCCGGGGTAAGCCTCTGTCAGATTCCCTTCGAATTAAAGTGATCTCCTTCGCGTTGGCTCGGTTAGCGTTTTGCGAGTCCGCGATCGCGTTGCCGAAATACCGACGAGGCTTCGTAGCTGCCGGTATTCGCGTCGAGGAAAGATTCGCGAACGGTAAGAATCCGTCGGGCGACGAGCGCGCGGGGAATGATATTAGCGGGTGCGAAGCACTAATTTCTTAGCGAGGATCCGCGCGTCGTCGTTCATTTCACGCCAACCTCGTTAGTCCTACGGTGGGACGCAGCCACGTGCCCGTGTCGTAATGTTGTGGCTTATTCCGACGAAAGCAGTCAGGTAATAACGCGTATTCCATCGGAATCCGGGCGTAAATCGCGCGAGAAGCGCGTACGACGACGCAAACATCGCGTTGCTGCCGGATTCGACGCGGATAATCGAACGTCCTTGAGGGACTCGAAGCGCGGGCGACAAACATCGGTCGCCGAAGAAGGTGTGACGCGCTGGCTAACCTTAACCACGCTGCCGGCTTCCACCGGCAGCTCGATTCTGTCATCTGTCGAACAATAAATGAATGTTAGCCAAAATATTGTGAGTGCTTCTTTCGTGAGAAACCTTCCCGCCGCGGGGAATGCCTCGTGTTCGGCCCGCGTAGTACCCTGCGCCCATTCGCGAGCTATTCAGGACGAATCTCGGTAGTCGCAGGCTCGAATTCGCGTTGTTCTAGACTCGCCCGTTGTGGCGAATCTTTAGCGTGGCACCGTCTGGTGCCTGGCGCCCGAATATCGTTAGAGTCCGAGTGAAACGACAAGCCTGCGAATACCTTTTTGCCCCGGGTGGACCGCGTCTCGTGCGGCCGACCGCGTAAATACCCGGTGTCGCTAGCGTTTCGCCCTTCTGACGGTTACGAATAGCTAGACGACGTGGCAGTACATACTAGTCGGGGCTGTTAGATATTTGGGTTTAAACTCAGTGGAATACTGTATAAAAATATCTTTATTACAAGATATGTAATACACGTGTTCGCGACGCCTTAACCTCACTTCTTACATTCCCATAAAATACGTGTTGCTGTAACGCTTAAAGTTTGAAGACGACTGTTGGTTTATGAAACAAAATTTTGCAAAATGCAAGTATTGTTATTTCTATCTGAATGCTTTTTGTTATATTTCAGTGTACTTCTTTGTTTATAATATTTATTAATTCTGGAGATAGAAACAAGAAAACCTTGGTGTCAACTTAATATTGGGTTGGCAAGAAAGTAATTTCGGTGTTTTAAGGTGAAATAATACCGAATATTTTTATTCAAGCAATGAACTTTAATCAATAAAATATTTTCCATTGTGTTCGATGATCTTTTGCCATCTTTCTGATAGCTTCATAAGTCCGCGCTCATCAAACTTCTGGTCCTTATCGGCAAAAAACTGATCCAAGTGCGATTTCAGGTCATCATCATTAGCGAATATTTTACTATTCAAAGAGTTTTGTAAACTTCGGAATAAACGGTAATCTGAAGGTGAAATGTCTGGGCTATATGGTGGATGTGATATCATTACCCAACCAAGCTCCAATAATTTTTCACGTGTTATCAAAGATGTGTATGGCAAAAAACAATAGTAAAACGCACTTGGTTCAGTTTCCTGCCAATAAGGACCATAAGTTTTATGCAACATTGTGGCGAAAGATCATCGAACACAATGGTAAATATTTTATTGATTAAAGTTCATTGCTTGAATAAAAAAATTGGCTTTTGTTTCACCTTAAAATACTTTTTTTCCGTGTGAAAATGCGTTACGCATACCCCGGCACCCTGGAGGGAAGCCGGGGTTATGTGGGGCTCAGTGTAGCCAGACGGAGCGGCTCCCAGGCCCCTTACGTCTCCGTCCCTCCCCTAGATGCTGCCTCAGCTATCTCCACTCTTACCACTACCGCTGACGCGACCGAGTCGGTAGCATGCTACCGCTCTCATTCTAGCACTCGGTCGCGCCAGCGGTAGTGGTAAGAGTGGGGATAGCGTAGGCAGCATCTAGGCGAGGGACGGAGACGTAAGGGGCCTGGGAGCCGCTCAAGCCGCTCCGTCTGGCTACATTGGTGGGGCTCCCTCGGGGAGGGGGTCGCCAAGCTAACAGAGCTTGCCGGTCCCCCCCCAGAGTACCCACTAAAAACACACGCCAACCTAAGCTAATAAGGAGGTGCCCGGATCTCGCGAGAACTCAACAGGCCACCTTAAAATACTTGCCAACCCAATAATTTCAGACAATATGTAACTAATGTAACAAGCTCCACAGAAGTAGGTGTTCATGTGACAAATACTGGGTGATTTAACAAATAATTGCACGATAAGAGGTGACAGATTAGATACCATTATCTCCCAACTGTTTCCTTGCCGTCCCCATGCGGGTTAACATTAATTTGTGCTAAGATCAATCGGTCTCAATTAAGAACTCTCATTCGTATTTCCCGCCGATCCATTTTCCCCTCTTAACTGGCTAATGTCTGAGGGCACTGTTTGATCTGTCAAAGACTTTTTCTCTGTCCGCAATATAATCAATTCTTAATTCTCCTATTAAGATTCCTCTTCCTTTCTCTATTGTGACGACAATGTATGTAGGGGAGATTGGGGTAAGATAGCGAACCTGGTAATATAGCGAACATTATCTGTTAAAACTTGAGAGCAGTGAACTGATATATATATATATTTGTTACTGTTGGAATGGGGTGCCGATTAATAAAGTCAGATACAATATTTGAAGAACAAGATTTTATTTAACAGCTCGGAACGAAACGTCTTTCCTTGAAGAGGATCTGCAGCAGACTAAAGAAAAACTGAGCTGGACGATACTTGACCCTCGAAAAGAAACGGGGTCCTATATAGTATATTTATGGGCCTCTGTCTTATTTAGTGGCCTTGGTGCGTCAAGGGTTTTTCCAGGCAACACCCTCTTACGACACATCTGGCTTGCAGCCCTTATACTGCCTTTGGTTATTTTAAGGAATTGTAAAAGTAGAGGCAATTTTGAAACTGTCGGTAAATCCAACACACCCCCTCAAAATTGACTCTACTATTGTGCTCAAGGTAATAATTGTTCCTTTAAAAAAAAACTCACGTCTCGTTCCTTGCCATTTCTGGGAGAGTACACGTGGTCCAACATTTGTTGCATAGGATTAGGAAAACCCAGAAAACCTAGTCAGATCCGATCGTAAAAACTTATAATACTACATTTACAATATTATATATACATATATATATATTTTTTTAAATATTTGTTATTCTTCCAGGCCCATCTTTGTCCTGAACTCCACAAATTTTATTGCTGGTAGAGGCTTTGTAAGGATGTCTGCAACTTGATTCTCTGTGGAAACATTTTCAAGTTTTATTACATTTTTCTCTATTTGCTCTCTTGCAAAATGATGTCTATATGTTTCGATTTCTTATGATTGCTAGGATTATTTGCTATACTTATGCAACCGTTATTGTCTTCATATGTTATAATCGGTTTTGATATTTCTATACTCATACTAACTATTAAGGACTTTAACCATAAAGCTTCTCTTACACCCTCAAAAAGTGCCATGTATTCTGCTTCAGTAGATGATGCAGCTACCGATGCTTGTCGTCTTGTAGACCAACTTATTGTGCATTTTTCAAATAATTGAAATGAATAACCTGTTGTACTTCGTCTATCATTTTCGTTATGGCCTCCCCAATCAGAATCAACGTAACCGATTATTATATTATTATAATTATCTCTTACATAGTTCAAAGTAATATTACTTGTACCTTTGAGATATCTTAATACACGTTTTAAATTCTGCCAAAGTTCTTTATTATTTTTGTTTGTATATCTACTTAAAATATTTACTGCGGTACTCAAATCAGGCCTTGTACATACCATTATGTACATTAAACAACCAATCAAACTTTTACATGATGCTTCACACTTTTCATCAGAATTCAATGCCAAATAATCAAGTTTACTTGGCAAAGGTGTGCTCACAGGCTTACACTCATGCATATTAAATCTTCTAAGATCTGTATTAATATAATTAGCTTGACTTAAAAATATTTTATTCTCTTTTCGTTCAATTTTTATACCTAAGAAAAAACTAATGTCCTTTAAATCTACCATATTAAATTTATTCATTAGGTATGTTTTAAAGTTTTCCATAGTATCCTCTTTTGCAGTAGCAATCATTAAATCATCCACATATAGTACGACATATATATTATTTACTATATTTCCTCTATCTAATATATATATATATACATCTGTCGACTGGTTAACTTCGGAAACCTTCATTTACAAGGCTTTTCTCAAATACTTCAAACCAATTTCTCGCTGCCTGTTTTAAACCATAGATGGCTTTATTTAATTTACAGACTTGATTGTGTTTGCATATAATTCCTTGAGGAACTCTCATATAAATTTCCTCTTTTAATTTACCATTTAAGAATGCTGTCTTCACATCCATATGGTGTAATAATAACTTGAATTGGTTAGCTATGGCAATTATGCATCTAAAACTTGCCATTCTCGCAACTGGTGCAAATGTTTCGTCATAATCAATTAAGTATTTCTGACTGAAACCGCGAGCAACAAGACGCGCCTTATATTTTGATGGATTTCCGTGTTCATCTGTTTTAATAGTAAATACCCATTTACAATCGACAATGTTTCTATTTTCTGGTTTTTCAACCAATGTCCAAGTATTATTTGTTAGCAATGAATTGATTTCGTCATTTATCGCATGTTCCCATTTAATTCTATCCTCTCTAGATTCAGTTTCCTCATATGAACTGGGAATCTTATTAATAAATGACTCTGCACACATTAAAAGATCATGCTGTGTGTCACGTTCATTATATGATATAGGATGACGTTGTTTAATCCTATTACTTCTTCTGGGTTCAGTATTGTTTTCAGTATTGTGATTAACGTTTTCAGATAGAGAATTATTGTGCATATCTGTTTCTGTTACAGATTTATTAGGTTCACCACCTAATTTCATTTCTGAATTTACTTTTTCTCTCGCCTTTGATATATCTGATTCATCATTATCAGATTTATGAGACCTTTTATCTATTTCTACTGATTTTGACTGTAAGTCAGATGCATCAGTTTTGTTATAGATATTCTCATCAACTATAACAGGTCTCATTACTGGTCGAGTTTTCAAGTAGTTTATTTCATCAACTATCACATCTCTAACAACAAGAGATTTTTCTTGTTCCACATCCCACACTTTGTACCCGTTTGGTTCATAGCCAATTAATATACCCTTCCATGACTTTTCATCGAACTTAGTTTTTCTAATCTTACTATGTATATATACGGTTGAACCGAAAATCTTTAAATACTTTAATTTGGGCTTCTTATTATGCCACAATTCGAATGGTGTTTTGTTTATACTTAAAGCTTTAGTTGGAGTTAAATTAATTAAGTATGTGGCAGTTAGTACTGCCTCTCCCCAAAACACTTTATCTAAACTAGCACCACTTATCAGAGTGCGTGCTTTTTCAGTTATTGTTCTAACCATTCGTTCGGAAACACCGTTTAATTGAGGGGTTCGTGGAACAGTTAAATGATAGCTAATTCCTTTCTGTGCACAATAATCCTTCATCTCATTTGATAAATACTCTCTACCATTATCACAATACAAGTTAACAATTTTAGAATTAAAATGTGCCTCACTTTTTGCAACAAAGTTTTGAAAAACCGAAAACACATCGGATTTGTATGTAATCAAATACGTTACACAATAATGAGTATAATCATCCACAAATAGAACAAAATAATTTTTATTATTTACCGTTGAAGGAGTAATAGGACCGCAAACATCTGAATGAATAACAAACAATGGTCGTTTGATATGGCTTTTATCTTTGGCTTTTTCAAAAGATAGTCTTGCTTGTTTGCCATTTATACAAGCTTCACACAAATTTTCAGTAGGTATAACCTTCTCAATACACTCTTTATCATCAACCATTTGTTTATTCTTCAATTCCAAAAATTTAGTTTTACCAATGTGGCCTAAACGTCTATGCTACAAATCATAATCATTATTGACACTACTGTAAGCTTGAAAATGATTAATCTTTTTTATTCCTTTTTCTATCTTAACTTCGATACCTATTAAAGAATTTAGAGTCTTACCTCTCATTATAGGTTTACCATTTTTACCTATTTGGACTCCTCTTTCGTTGAAAACAACTGTCAAACCGGCCTCTTGCATCCTCCGGACCGACAATAAATTGTGCGGCATCTCTGGACAATATAAAACATTTTCCAGCATGCCTCGCGTATGCCAATGTTGCTGATCACCTGTATACTTCCCCTTTTTGTTGCCATAATATATTCTCCGTTCTTCGCAACAGAAATCTTGAGTGGCGGCACCAGCTCTTCGAAGTTGAGGAACACGTTGTCTTTCTTGACGATGTGGTCCGATGCACCAGAGTCCAAAATAAATGTCATCTTTTCACCTTCTTCTATGTCACAATTTTCTTGACTGCCAGCCATAAATGCAAAACCAGGAGAACTAGTTCCTGGTACTTCTGGTTCTTCAATATGTACTGTTTGAACTGTTCTATTTCTATCAGTATCATATTGACAGCTCCTTTTGTAATAATAACAGTCACTTATCTTGTGACCCTTTCTTCCACAATGGTGACATTTTATGACTGCATCAGTTCTTGTCCTGTTGAATTGTTTTTTCACTTTATTGTATGGCTGTTTCTTCCACACATTTTTGATTTTTGAACCATTCCTCTGATGCTTCTTCATGTTGTTGTAATTTGCTTGAACCATGTTTATGTTTGGCAAATTTATCTCTGATTTTAATTTTATCTCATGGTCAAGTAATCTAGTTTTGACAAAAGCTAATGTTAAATTAGCCTCAGTTAAAGTCTCAATTGCCGTTATCACGCCGTCGTATGTCGTAGGTAATGTCAATAAAGGATGTGACACTTTGTCCGTTTCTTCTAGTTTCGCACCAGCTCCTGCCAATTCCGATATGAGGTCATCAAACACAGTGAAATGCTTAACTAGCGGCACATCACTTTGTAATTTAAGAATTAAGAGCCTTTTTCTAATAGCCAGTTGAGTGGCTAGACTTTTTCTCTCATATATCTTATCTAGACTCTTCAAAATTTCGGCTGCAGTGCTCTCGGGTTTTGCAAAACCAAGCAGAGAGTCGGATAGATATTCCACTATTACACTTTTAGCAACTCTTTCTGCCTTCTGCCATGCTTCAGTCTGCTTTTCAGGTGCTAGATTGTCAATCACCTTGATGACATCCAGTTCACTCAATAGTGCATGTAATCTAACTTTCCACGAACTATATCTATCACCATCAAATGGTTTGATATTCCTTCTTGCTTTTAAAATCTCCATAGTTTTTTTTCCACTGACTCTATTCACAGAAAACTTAAACACTTAACTAATAAGCACTGTTCAATAACGTTGTGCAGTTCAGCAAAATAGTTACAATAATCTTTGGCACTTAATATTACACTATTATATACAATAACTACACAGCTAAGTTCGATTACAAAATAGTTTGTTAACAACTAAAACACACAGTTACAACTAAACAAAGACCGTCTTTTTAAAATAAAAAAAACGCAAACTGGGCCCATAACCTGTTGGAATGGGGTGCCGATTAATAAAGTCAGATATAATATTTGAAGAACAAGACTTTATTTAACAGCTCGGAACGAAACGTCTTTCCTTGAAGAGGATCTGCAGCAGACTAAAGAAAAACTGAGCTGGACGAAACTTGACCCTCGAAAAGAAACGGGGTCCTATATAGTATATCTATGGGCCTCTGTCTTATTGTGTGGCCTTGGTGCGTCAAGGGTTTTTCCAGGCAAGACCCTCTTACGACACATCTGGCTTGCAGCCCTTATACTGCCTTTGGTTATTTTAAGAAATTGTAAAAGTAGAGGCAATTTTGAAACTGTCGGTAAATCCAACAGTTACAATTTTAATATATATGTATATACAGGGTGTCCCAAAATTCCTTCGACAGCCGGAAATGGGTGGTTCCTGAGATCACTTGAAGCAACGTTTTCCTTTGCAAAAATGTTATTCGCGGCTTTGTTTAGGAGTTATTAACGAAAAACACGGACCAATCAGAGCGCGACCTAGACGCGAGTTGACACAGTCGGCCAATAGACAGTTGACGCGCCGGGCCGACTGTGTCAACTCGCGTCTAGGTCGCGCTCTGATTGGTCCGTGTTTTTCGTTAATAACTCCTAAACAAAGCCGCGAATAACATTTTTGCAAAGGAAAATGTTGCTTCAAGTGATCTCAGGAACCTCCCATTTCCGGCTGTTGAAGGAATTTTGGGACACCCTATATATATATATATATATGTATATATATATTGTAATATTGTAACAAATACCCCACTGTGCGACAGCGGCGTAGGGCAGCGCCAAGGCCGCCACAGTTCCCCACAGACTTCGGACGTAGATACGTTCCTGACGAAACTCGCGCATGCGCGAAAAAAGCGCCTTACGCACCATCACTAATGTCGACCGTAAATACGGGAGGTTAGACAAAGCACGTCTGCTCCCGACTATTCAGGTTCACTCGTGTTCGCTCGCGTTCGTATGTTTTATTATACGCTCGTTCCAACATTATGTTTTTTCGCCTTACTTCGTAATATACACTCATACGCGAAAGATGTTGATGTAATATCCCACATACAGCAAGGGATGGGTCTCAAAACTTCATAAACAAAATTAGAATATAATTGAATAATATATATATATATCGTTTTTGCAATACATACTGTTACGTCCGAGATTGGGCATTAGGAAGGATTTTGCGAGAATTAGGAGAATTATGAATTTACGTTCGCGATTCGCGGCGACGTGGGGGAAGTATCGCGCAGATTCGTTCCGAAAGAGAGGTCGAAGTGAAAAGTGACGGCCTGTTTGTTGAGGGTTAGAGACCGGATTCAGAAATTCTCGGACGGCTAGACCAAGCCCGCCTGACCGTGAATGAGGAGGGTGCCCGAACGGCTAGACCAAGTCCGCCAAATTCGGAGTTGTGGATCGTTGGCTCGAACGGCTAGACCAAGACCGCCTAATTCGAGGGATGGAAAATATCGGGTCTGGTACACGATTATCACTTTCACTCTCGACACCGTATTCACGACACGAGGTGTCGAAGATGACTGGCTGAGATGACGATTGGAAATATCGTCCTGTCGATCATACTCTCTGAGGTGTCGATGATGACTGCTTGAGGAGTCGGTGGTAGCTCAGTAAGATCTCGATTGTAACTCGTTGAAGCCTTGATCGTAACTGATTGAGATCTCGATTAAAAACTGATCATTTCGATCCCGTCCCTCTTCTCTCGATCTAGATCTTGGTGGGGGTTGTCGCGCGATGGATCCTTCGGGGGAAGACAATAGGATCGCACGCTTGAGTGAGCGGCCTTGAAATTGTTATTCCCAAAATCGCTGGAGCTTGACGGATTTACATTCCAAAGCGATGACGCATTGATGGAAGACGTTTCTCAGATATTACTATTAATTTAGGAATATTGGTATTGCAAAAGCACGTAGAGAATCTGCTGATGAACGTCACAATAAATATACTGTAAACACGTACTAGACGTGGTTCGCAAAAGTATTCGAACTTTGAACAACTAACTAAGAATTTTCGATGCTAACAGAATGTAAACAAACAATTTCCGACGCTCACAGATTGGAAACAAACATTGCTTAGTTCACTAGCAATCAGTCCAGGCGAAACAGTGTTAAAAATTTCTGTCGCAATTTTCATTATAGACACTATAACAAAATGAATCGCAAGAAATCCTAAACAAGCAAATCAATCGGAGAATCTTTCTATTATATAAAATAGTTTTGTGATTTCTGAGGCCCTAAAACGCCAAGCGGGTTGCCTTCTGAAGGGGAACCGAAAATTGAGAAGCGGGTTGCCTCCCGAAGGAGAACTGAACATTCAGCGCCGTGACAGTGTGTATTTTTCAGAGAGAGAGAGAGAGAGGGAGAGGGAGAGAGAGAGAGAGACGCGATACACCATGCAAGATGCACATATAAAGTGAGTGAGAGTGTGTATTTTTCAGACAGGGTGAGAGAGCGCAAGTATACACTGCGTGTATACTGTACACCGTCAATTAAACCAGGCTCGGGCGATTGGTACTCCGAAAGTCGGTGACGTAGAATCGGCTGGAGCAAGTCCGGACAGGCCTCGCGCCAGCCGGTCGGGTGGGGGTAGCTGATACTACGTCATCGCCTCTGAGACCATCAATTTTCTAGGTCTGGATTAAACCACTAAACACAATTGAAATTATATCGTGTATCCTACATACCAACAATGGGACGACCAAAATTAGAAAAGACAAACGAAGAAATCTAAGAAAGGAAATTGCGGAACAAGGAACGAAAGAATATACGACAACGTAATAAAAGAAAGACTAAGAATAAACAAAGCCTTAAATCAAGAAAACGAAAAGAAATGTTGGGTCTCTATACTTCGATCGAAGCAATTGAGTATTTAGATTCTGGTGACTTGGAAAAGAAATGTAGCTTTTGCGGTGCCTTGACATTCGTCTCCGAAGCATCAAGGTCAAAACACAGTTGTTGTCATCAAGGGATAATTGTGTTACCGAAAAGTAATTCATACCCCGAAGAAATAAAAGAGCTTATATTCGGAACTGAAGAAATAAATCGTCATTTTCGTGATAATATCAGAATTTCCAACAATCTGTTTGCATTCCCTTCTTTCAACGCACAGAACGTGGACCTAAAAGGAAACGGACCATATTCTATGCGAATTGTTGGAGAGGCTACTGTGAAAGCGACGACGACTTCTTTGGAGACAAAATCTAGTGAGCCGCATTTCGGACAGATCTATAGTTACGAGGATGGTGAGGCTATGTTCGAGCGGTCCAAAAGATTGAAGCGTACAGATGTGCTGGAGATTATACAACCTATAATGAATCGTAATCCTTATGCGGAAAAATTTAGGAATCTGTACGAAATCCAAAGCAAGAAAATCGATAAAGAATATCATTTGAGCTTCTACACTCTGACAAAGGATCATCCGAGAGTTTACAATAATCCAACGCGTCAAGAATTGGCGGCTATCATATCATCAAAAGATGGGACCGTTGAAGATAAAGGGGACATCAGAGTTTATCCCAGAGCAGAACACGATTCTCGAATACTATCTTCCAACTCTCTTCATACCGATCCTCTGCTGTTTCCTCTGTTGTTTCCCAATGGTGAAACAGGATGGACTTATAATTTGACTCAACATAATTCCAATAAACGAATTACACCTAGCCAGTACTACGGATATAAACTCGCCATTCGACCCGATGATTTTAATCAATTGTTATGGTTTCAACGCCTGACTCAGCATTATATCATTAATTGTTACCTGAAAATCGAAGGTAATAGATTGTATTATCTGCGTTCGAATCAATCTCAACTGTGATCCGAACATATTCAAGGATTGATGGACCATATCCAAAATTCATCAATAAACAACTCTGATACATTCAAAGTTGGCAAAGCCGTGATTCTACCATAAGCTACGCCACTTTTTTGTATATCTGTTAATCAGTGAAGATCTGGACTCCTCTCAAATGTGGAACAGATTCAAGGATAGCCCGTATGAAGATTCGAACGAGGCTACTGCTTTATTGATTATCAGAAATTTGTTGGAAAAGGAAGGAATGACAATGGAACAATTCGGTTTAACAAATGTGATTAATGAAACAGATGTTTTATTTGGTGAAGTGTACAAAGAAAGTCTTACAATTAATGAACACAAAAAAATATTTGAACAATTATACAATCAACTGAATGAAGATCAATTGTCAATATTCGACAAAATAAAAAAAGCTATTAACGGTGATTCGTCTGATAAACTATTCTTCGTAGATGGACCAGGCGGTACCGGTAAGACGTTTTTTTATAAGTGCTTGATTCATTATTGTAAGCAACTGGAAAAAAAGTTGCAACGATAGCCTGGACTGGAATAGCCGCTATACTTCTTCCTTACGGGCGAACGGCTCATAAAACGTTCAATTTGCCGTTGAATGTCGTTGATGAAAACGCTACTTTGAACTGGGCAAGTAAGTTGAAACAAACTTTAGGAGCGGTGAAGATTATTATAGGGGATGAAGCTTCTATGATCCCTAAACACATACTGGCAATGATCGACCGAACATTCAGAGATATACAGTAAAAGCTCCTTCGTTGTCCAAAGGCCGGGTGACTGAGCGGACAACGAGCGTGCCCGGACACTATTTTTGATTTATGACTGCGTCTAGATATCGCGCCGACCGCGCCGAGCGAGACTTCAATAGGAAGCCGAACATAGAGAAGCACAGAATGAGATACGGATCGGGTGACCGAAGCGTGTCGCCGTCGCCGGCACAGTTTAAAGGCCCACATTGTTGCTGTTGCTCGTTGCCTTCGAAACTTTGACCGTCGATTAAACCACTAAATACAGTTGAAACTATATCGTGTTTGGTGTCACTTTAATCAGAGAAATGCCAGAAATAAATTAGTGAAAGTCCCATAAAGAAATAATGAAAATTAAGAAGTTTGAAAATTCGGTTTACTCGAGTCAATGTTGAGGTGTTCACACCGATATACCCGAGTCGACATCAATCGACGCCGCCTGCGGAGCGACTCGGCGTTGACAGGCAGTGGAATGGGTAGGCACTGGACAACGATCGTGCCCTTGATTTTGGACAACGAAGGAGCGATTACTGTATACCGGTCCGATGAGCCGTTTGCCGGAGAATATTTATCATGGGCGGAGATTTCCGTCAAGTTCTCCCGGTCGTGAAAAAGGGAGGAAGAAGACAAATATTTGAGGCTTGCCTTAAAAAAAGCCATTTGTGGTCGCGGTTCATCAAGACCAAATTAACAAGGAACATGCGAGCCGATAAAGATTCTGTAGAATTCGCTCAATGGTTGTTGGACATAGGGGAGAATAAGATAAAAATATTGGTGATTCCAGAAGATATGCTGTGTGAAGATTTAATCTCTGAGTTCTATCCTTCTAATATTAATATCCAGGAAATGGCATCAAGAACAATACTTGCAGCTAGAAATGACGAGGTCCGAAAAATAAATTCCACAATTTTGAACAGATTACCAGGGGATGTTGTCAGATGTCTTTCTATCGATCATGCTGGATGCCTTCGCTGGGACGAAGCCAACGATGAAAAAGTGAATTTACAATACACCGCGGAATATCTGTCTTCATTGACCCCATCTGGATTGCCACCAGCTGAGTTGAACTTGAAAGTTGGATGTATCGTCATGCTGCTCAGAAATCTTTGCATTTCGGACGGTCTCTGCAACGGTACCAGGTTGGTTGTTCAAAAAATCAATCGGATTATTTTGATGAGTGAGATTCAAACTGGAGATAGAAAAGGTGATATAGTGCCCATTCCAAAAATCACAGTGGATACCAGAGGTGTCCTGATCGTTACATCGACTGAGACGATATTTACACATGGACAGTTGTACGTTGCCTTTTCCAGATGTCGGTCGAGGGGGGGGGGGGGGTATCAGAATCGAATGTAATCTGGCGGATAAGAAAATAAAGAACATTGTTTTTGATGAAGCTTTGAATTAGAGTGAACCAATTTGGGTGTAATTTGAAATGGCAATACAAAAAAAAGTTTACATTCATCCTGATTGTTTTTATTTCATTAAGCTTATTCCTTTCTATTTTTCTTTCCATAATTTTATTCCAGAATTCATAATTCCATCATCCCATATGCATGAGCGGCGAAACCGCGTGGCGCTGCGGGGGTTGGCGAGCGGGGCGAGCAGCGGGCGGAGCCCCCTAGTTAATAATAAAATTGTATAAGGAAGGCAAATCAAACAGTGAAATTGCAAAACTTGTAAACAGAAGTAAGTCCACGAGCCATTATATTGTGAAGTTGAATACGCAAGGAAACATTAATACTAAGCCTCGTTGTGGACGTCCAAAAAAACTGACCGAAAGAGAAGAGAAAACAATCGTACGAAAAATCAGACAAGATCCTGTTATTTCTGGATCACAATTGGCATCAATGGTGGCTACATAGTTCCAGAAAGAAGCACATCCCGAATTGTGTCGTCGATTATTAGGAAATAATGGTTTACATGCAGGAGTTCCAAGGAGAAAACCATTTGTTAGCAAGAGAAATAAAATTATGCGTTTACAATTCGCCGAAAAGTTTATTTATAAAAGTATTTCGTTTTGGGACACACTATTATTCTCTGATGAGAGTAAATTCAACGTTTACGGTAGCGATGGGCGTAAAAAAGTTTGGAGGAAACAGAACACACAATTGGAATCGCGAAATCTACGGCCGACTATTCAACATAATGGTAGATCTGGATTAGTTTGGGACTGTATGGCATCTAGTGAGGTTGGAAACCTTGTGTTCATTAGGGATGGGATCAAGTACCTCGCAAACAGGTTCGAACCTTGATTGATGGAATTCGAACTCTCTATAAGTACTTCGAAAAAAAATAGTACTCCCAAGTATACTCGAACCTTTGCCAGACAGTTTCGGACCCTTTACAAGTTGTTTGAGACTGGCGCGTGCGAGCGCCATGTTAGTTTCGCGTCACCACGTGCGCCCGCCAGAAACGCGAAGATAGCGTATGTCGTCGAGATTCACGCGGGCAATCGATCAAGCGCGTGATTGGCTAATCCCGTTCTCGATCCTTCTGGAACGTTCCTGATCGCTCAGCCGGAACCACCGGTGCGTGACGAACTTCCAGGAGGATCGAGATAACAAAAGAGAAAGACAACGGTCGTCTCACTCTAGTTGTCGTGCTTGCTCTTCTACGATCAGCTGTCTCTCTCTTAACACAAAATACAAAGTCTGCTGTTTCAATTATCCGAGTTTATTCATCCGTTATTATACATTCATTATTTGACCATCATTTTGTTAGTGAAATACAGTTATTTATTTGTAGATCCAGTTATTCTTGCACTTTCACACATTTATACAGTCCACTCCGCTTCCATTCAAATTCAATTGTTTCACACTCATCCATCACAGTCTATCCACTCACTCTCTCGCTCTCTCTCTCTCTCTCTCTCTCTCTCTCTCTCTCTCTCTCTCTCTCTCTCACTCAGCGATCCTACCTCGCCTACGCTCTTCCACACCAATTTTGTGTAATTCCTTCCATCCAATCAAAATTCCTGTGAATTCTTGAATCTGGGGTCGGTCTTCCACACAAGTACTGTTGTAAACGTAAATAATACTTGCAAGCATACTCGAATCTTGGTCGAACAGTTTCGAAACTTTCGAAATTTTTATGAATATCGTTACGAATTTCCGTATTCTTGCAAGCCAGAGTTGGGTAAAAATTTAATCAACGATTGAAGACTAAATGTCTACTTCAATCGTTAATCGCAATTAACAATTAATCTCCTAGTTTAGTCGTTAATTGCGGTTAACGATTAAATACTTATTAATCGTTAATTGCGGTTAACGATTAAATACTTATTAATTTGATAAATTTGAAACTTGATTAAATACTTTATAAATTAAACTTATTAGGGCCGTTATAAAAGTAAACACACACATACACACGCGCGGGCGCGTTGGTCCAACTTCCTATTATATAAAACTTTTTTTACGGACAAGAAAGGGGGAGAACGACAAACTTCACCGAAACGTCACTTTATTTATTCCCGCGAAGGGATCGTCGCTCCCAACGAACTTGTACAAACTATTAGAAGTAAACACAACCGAAGCGCGATTGTGTACACAATAAAGAGAATTTAACCGAAGCTAAATAGAGGTAGCTTGATTAAACACCGATAATTCCCGATAAAGCGGTGAGGTGTCCACGTTTAGCGTCCGTGAATCCCAGATCGAATCGACTTTCTTGCGCGCGGAAACCGGTCAAGAGACGCGCGACATTTACCGTTCGCAAGAGTGAGCACGATTGACGATCGTTAAGATCGGAGTCGAACAGCTGGCAGTTTACCGTCACCGTCGAACGAATGATTGGCAGATCGATAGAGTGATCCGCCAATAGTAATCCCCCTATTGGGGTCGATAATCGATCCCAATCGAAGTCCGACGGTGTTGGTCTATGCTACAGCGAGCTGCTTATCGACTCTCGATCTCGCGGTTTCGCGATGATCCGCCAATAACGGGGCGGCGCGGTAGATCGATACGATCACGTTGTCGACACGCTCAGCCAATCCCAAACACTTTAAATTACACAATTTAAATAACTATTACATGTTCCGTTCGAATACTTTTGTGTGTCACTTCTAGTACGTGTTTATAATAAATGTATTGTATTGGAAAAAACACTATATGTTGTTGGATTATTTTCTAGTGTTACTTATGTAGTCTTAAGGCCCAGCCCTTGTTATATGTGGCAAATTACACAAAATATTTCAATGAAACATACATATTTCATTAGTTGAATGTTAGAATTGTAAGCGTTCGAATACTTTCGCGCATGAGTGTATATTATGAAGAAAGGCAAAACATAGTGTTCGCTATCTTACCCCAATCTCCCCTACATACATTGTCGTTACAATAGAGAAAGGAAAAGGAATCTTAATTGGAGACTGTTTCCTTGATCTCGATCGACAATTTGTTAATAACGAATAATAATGTTTTCAGCGCACTGGTTCGATCTGATGCTACTACTTAAGCAATCAAAGATAAAGTACCATTGGTAAAAAACTGCAATTTAGTTTATTCTATACCATGTAAGGGTTGTAACCAACTATACATAGGACAAACGTCTAGACTTTTGGAAACTCGGATCAGAGAACATCTACTTCCTTTCTAGTTACTTGAATCTTACTAGATTTCGGATCGAAAAAATGGGTTTGCGGCCAGACGTTGTTTGTCCTTATGCAAGCCTATTTAGGGTTGGGTGAGGGCTCAATCTAAAGAGGAAGATCCATCACAGTCCGCTCTGGTCATTACAGCAGTCAAAAAAGTCTTTAGTGGCAGAAAAACACATTGGAATCTGCGGGTATTTTTTCTCGATTTTTCCTCTACTTTGGACAGTCATATTATTAGATATAAACATAATCTCGTTATTGTCATGACCAGAGCGGGCTGTGATGGACCTTCCTCTTTAGATTGAACCCTCACCCAGCACTAAATATGCTTGTATAAGGACAAACAACGCCTGGCCGCAAACCCTTATTTCCACCCTTAGTCTAGTAAGATTCTAGTAAGTTTCTAGTTACAAATTTCAGTATCCTACCGCCTTAAAGCGATGTCCGTTGGGTTTCTCGATGAGGTGTTACGGATGACGAACAGGTGTTCAATATCATCTCTGGCAGGAACCGTCCTAGATAAACGAACAGAGCCACCCTAGATAAATCTACATAGGTTTTTAGTTTAGTTTAGGGCCCAAACATACGCGCGACCAACTGGTCGTTGACAAAATACGAATGTTCACTGAAAGGGTACTGACAAGTACCACCCGTCATTGCAGGGGTATATAAGCTCTTGCATTTCTACTCTCGGGGGCTAGTACTGTCGTAATCACGAATCGTGTCGCGTCGTGCTGCATCTCGGAAGTCAACTACCAGTGAGATCGGGCTAAAGTTCCCCTTCGAATTAAAAGTTAACCGTATAGATTCCGCGAGTTCGGTGTAAAATCTATTAGGCAGTGATAAGGTTGCTCCGAGACCCCCGCATTGCCAGTGCGTCAACACCGTGCATCTAGTTTAGGTAATACACTTCTACTTTCAATTCTTTCTATTCCAAACTCAATTCATTCGCGACAATTACACAATTGTAACACTAATTCTTATAATCAGAATATATCTGTGTTCTTTGATAATTAACGCAAATTCATTAAACCCATAATTATCGTCCAATATCCTAATCGAGTAATTGAACGTCCCCACATGATACAATCTTACCGCTCGAATTGTATCACTAAATTATACTAGTTACGAGGCTTACTAACTCTATCCTAACAGCTCCCTGATTTCGCATCAGGTTCGTTTGTGCTTTTATCCAAACTCCTAGCGGCTCCCCAGTTTCGCATTGGGTTCGTCCGCGTCGTTCTACAACTTCCTAGCAGCTCCCCGGTTTCGCATCGGGTTCGTCTGCGCTTGACTCCATTCCTAGAGGCTCCCTGACTTCGCGTCAGGTTCGTCCTCGCTGTCTATAATCCTAGCGGCTCCCCAATTCCGCATTGGGTTCGTCCGCGTACCTTTAACTAACAAACTGATACCATATTCCTAGTGCAACAACACTTCGCCGGCCACTCGTGCTGCTCGCGGCCCTGGCTCGTAACAGAGGAAATAAGATGCACTGATTGGTTCCTGCAGAAGGTTGCATTTCCCAATCGGAACACTTTTGACGATTAGGACCTCCTTCCTATACCTCTGAATGAGGCCCTGGGAAGGAGGAGTAGGGCGATATCTAAACTCGGGCGACGACGGGTCCTGGTAAAGGTCCTTGCCCACTAGACCGTACCGTCGGCGGAGCGACGCGGTCGTTTTGGATTTCTTCTGTGTATTTAAATGGGAGTGCGCCTACTTTGCCTGCACAACACAGCAACTCGTCGACAGAAGGTATATCCTCGGCGAGGATATACGCGCAGCAGCACTCAGCAGCACTTTCTCGTGCACCGTTATTTCAACGTTTAATGTTATATTGTTATAGGTCGTTGAATTCGTCTCGATACTAGTTAGAATATTATGAAATAAAAAATACATGTTAATATTTATAAAATTGAGGTGACCCCTTCAGTTTTTTATAAAAAATAATTTACTTTCAATTTTTTATATGGTGATTTGTAGAAAAGTGAATACTGAGCAACTTTTGTTGGAAACATTTTTTTGTCAGCTCATCGGATGTAGAATATTTGGAAAATCGCGTTAGCAATGCTCATTTGTGGTGAAAATTCAAAGTGTCAAAGCGGCAAAGGAAAATTTAAAGTAGTTAAAAATTGTTTTTTAATATTTTGTCATTTGTTTGTCGTTGGGCGAAGCGGAGCTTTTCACCCCGTTGTGGGTAAAAACTAAAATTTGCCTAAAATTAAATGGACAAACATTTCAAAGCTGCTTTGCCATAATCCTTTCTTGATGCTCATTAAAGACGATTCTCTTTTTTTTGTATCCTATTGTAGTCTCTTGTCCATCTTTTCGTTTTTTAAGAAATCGGAACAAAGTCAGGTGGCAGATGTTGAAGTTTCTCGCGATTGTTGTTAATGAAAAGAAAAGATGCATACGCATACATTTGCTGTGGGGCAAGTTGTCACGGAACAGTGTCTTATGAATAATTTATGTAAATACGAATTTTGGTAAATTTTACAAATGACAATGTCACGTCTGCCGACGTGTTGCCATAGGTTATAAGCATAGTTAATAAGAGTAGGATATTGTAACAATAATTATTAATAATATTCGTTAGATATAAGTAATCATACTCCGCTCCGATCACCACATCCTATTCTCACGTCATACCATACCTTCATTCTTATCTTAACCCTTGTATAATAATCATATCTTAATGTATTCCCCGTAGCCGTATCACGTAGCATTCCCCGTAATCATTAATCGCACATCTCATAACATCCGACACATAGCGTAGACCATAAGACACCTAGAAATTCAACCCTCCGATCCCAAAACGAGTTCAGTTGTTCAGTTCGATTCAGACAGTCAGTCTGACACTCTCGTCAAGACTCCAGCGAGGCTCGTCGCCTCCTGGATGTCCCGGTCAGGACTCCGACGAGTCCTCGCTCTCATCCGCCTTCTTACGCGCTTCCAATTCATTGTAATCTCAATTCGTACGCTACAAATATAATCCCAGTATTAATTTAATAAGTGAGTCTCGCTTAGTTCACCTCCTTACATCCTCGCGGTTGTGATACTCTCCTTTCGATTCACGTTCTACCTGTTTCTGCGTTTCCAACTCGCACGTCTGAGCTTACCCAGGCTCGGTGCATTCCTCTGGTTTCAACAGGAAACGCAGAAGCCTCTCTTTCTTTCAATATATCAGTTCGACGCATTCTCTAACACGAGTATCACACGCCGCGCCGCGCCGGTCGTCATTATCAATCGCGGAAGCTCGCGCGCGTCAACGAACGCGAAACGGAGGACAGCAGCCACGAGGTATTCCCGTCAGCCGAGGACCGGCAGCTACGTGATCTTCCCAGAACGAGTGTGGATCATCGTTTTCCCTACAGCGGCCCAGCCGATTCGATTGCAGCCGTCAACGAGCAACGAGAGCAGTTCTCATCCGATTGTCCGATAAGTCGTTAAACATTTCCCTGCGAAGATTCGCGCCGTCCGAATTGTCTAGCTCTCGTCCGCCGCTTCGGGCGAATCTACTACCTGTAAGCGTTAAGTAGTATCCGCGTGTCCGCGAAAGTCGTGGTTCCCAGTCAGATGCCGGACGTACGTGCCGCGTGGACAAAAGGTTGTATCGCATTTGATCGTCCAGTAAGGGGAATGGGTCGCCGAACGATAATTTCGCGTAAGCCAGACTCCGGGACGTAACAACAATAAAATATATTTATCGAACATACTTATTATGCGTTTTTTCACGAATTTTATAATATGAACTTGTTAAAATTTTAGTAAATATCAACGAGATGTCTCGCGTACTGTCGCGAAGCAATCGTGGAAAACTATACTGAAACCAAGAAACTAGTAACACATTAATTTTCCACTGATGACGTATGAGGAGGGAGAGAAATGGAGATGGAGAGAGAGGGGGAGAGAGTGTGTAAGACAGAGAGAGAAGGAGAGAGAGAGAGAGACTTTAAACCAGTAGACACAGTCCGAATTCTATCGGGTTTAGACTTTTCTTCATGGGAAGAAAGCCACAAACTGGCTCGTGTCACTTCCGTGAGAAAATTTTGAGAAATAAGCAAGTTTAGCATTCACTTGTTAGCTGTTTCATGCCGAGATACCTGGAGATAGCTGGCCGAGGGATTGCCCGGTCGTGTTTATTGCACTACTATTGTGTTCTGGGCTCAGGCCTCGGGGCTCGACCCTCGGGCCTCGGTACGTGTTCATTGGAGTCTCGAGCTGGCCGAAAGCATTCGTGGATGTATTCGGTCTTCGAAAATTAAATATTAAATACAAATTGTATTCGAAGCTTCGAATACATTCTCGGCGAAGACAAAAGTAGTTACATTTTTTTCGAATATAAGATACTTTTGTATTCGAACCTTCGAATAACGAATTCAAATATTGTATCTTATATTCGAATCGGTATTTAAATAGTTTTGTATTTAAATTGCCCAACTCTGAGAGGGACTATATATACTTTATCTCTATTTCTTCTCTATACAGGGTGCCCCAAAATTCCTGCACATCCCGGAAATCCTGCTTGTAAAAAATCAAAACCCTATAAAAAAATTGAAAGAATGCAGATGTCGCATGAAGGTTCTAAAGAGGCATCAGTTATATTTTTACAGTGCTGATATATTGTTATAATTATTGTTCATCAAATATTTTAGATTTTATGGTTTGGTGCGCTGTAGCTAAAAAAAATGAAAACCGATTTTTTCGACGTTTTTTCCGCGAAGAACTAAGCTAACCTTAAAATTGTTGCGTTTCATTTATTCTGTTAGTCTATTAGGCACTAATAAACCTTGAACTCATTATCAGTTTGATTAGTATTTCTACAGCATTAACATTACATCTGAAAATATTATTGAAGTACTCGAAAACTAGGTTGGCTGAATCCGTTTGGCGTTTGACTGTGGACCTGCGTATACTAAGTTCGAGCCCGGTCGTAGATTATATTTTTTTTAAATTTGATTGATTCTCTTTCTTATTAGCAACTATACAATAGTAAATGGTATTTTTTAGAAATTCTTTTAAAAGCAATATTTGGATACTTAAAAAATAGTTTAAGGTAAAATACGCAATAAAAATAGTAGTCATGTCGATTTTTTTGAGGTATTTGATTTTTTACAAGCTGGCTTTTCAGTTTAAAAATCTGAAATCAATTGCAAAGTATGTATTTAGGTTCTTGACATATGGCAGATTTTTTTCAGAATTTCTAAACATCATGAACTAGGGAAAATAGGCTAAATTCTGATTTTTCCTAGCCCTGGCCACGTCGCTCCGCCGCGACGCGCCGCGCCGCGCCGTGTCGTCTAGTGGGCGACAAAACCACCGGCGTGCCGAGTGCAGTGTAGCCAGACGGAGCGGCTTGAGCGGCACCCAGGCCCCTTACGTCTCCGTCCCTCGCCCAGATGCTACCTCAGCTATCCCCACTCTTACCACTACCGCTGCCGCGACCGAGTGCTAGAATGAGAGCGGTAGCATGCTACCGACTCGGTCGCGCCAGCGGTAGTGGGAAGAGTGGGGATAGCGTAGGCAGCATCTAGGCGAGGGACGGAGACGTAAGGGGCCAGGGAGCCGCTCAAGCCGCTCCGTCTGGCTACACTGGCCGAGTGCCTGGCCACGCCGTGCCGAGGCTACGGTCTAGTGGGCAACGACCTTAATTGATCCGCGAGTTGTTGTTGTGTTTGAGCGTCATCCTCATCCAACAATGCTTGCAGATCGGTGTCTTCAAACTTTTTCGGTGGTCTTCCACGTTCTTCGTTTGTCACATCAAAATCGCCATTTTTGAATCTTTTAAACCACTCGAAGCACTGTGATTTACCAAGAGCTTGCTTACCGTAAGCTTCGACAAGCATTCGATGCGATTCTGCAGCAGTTTTCTTCAAATAGAAACAGAAAATCAATGCTGCCCCTATACCGTAGTTTCCAGGCACAAAATTCGACATGTTCAACGTAATTAAAAACTATGCTGTTGTATGAAACTTGTATGGTTGTGAGTTGAAAATCTTTACCATATGTGAAACAAGAAAATGGCGTCAATGACGCGGTTTGACGGTAACTACATTGACAGCTAGAGCCACCTATGGGCAAATTCCGGTTTCATATTTACATACCTGGTATATGTATAAAAAACGAAACACTACGCAGATGCCTCGACTAGTCGCCAAATTCTAATAGTTTACTTAATCCTCGAAGAGGATTTTTAGTCACGAACGTAGGATAAATATTATCCGAAAGGAAACCCTTTGTATGGTTCCTACGCGACGGAACAGGGCAGAGTTGGGCAGTAATTAATTACATCTTCAATTACATGTGCACAAATGGACTATAACTACAATAAGAAAACTGTAAAATGGTCCAAAACATAAAAATTAGTGGTTTAAAAGAACAATTACACGGAAGTAATCGTTAGACTCAATTACGACTGTAATTGTAATTGTGGTCAGCAATTACAATTACTGGTTGAGCCAAAGTAATTGCAATTACCAATTACAATTACATGTAATTGTAACTTTATTTCTGCAATTCCCAAGTAATTCTAATGCAATTACAAATAATTGTAATTGGTAGTTGCAATTACAAGTAATTGTAACTGGTAGTTGCAATTACTTTACAACAGACGACGCTCGCGCGTGAACACTCACACGCCGCTAGACCACGTATACGTACGCGAGGATTGCAAAGGTCCGGGATTCCACTTCTGATTTCTCGATAATGCAAAGACGGGGTTTTTTTAGTAGTCAAAATCGCTAGATGAAAGATCACTCTAGGGCGCTGTTTGCCTCAAAAGTCCTTCTTTTACGTTTCCGAGCAATGGTTTTGCAATATTTGGCTACATGTTGCCCGTCGGAGAGGCTACTACGCCGGCGCACAGTGGTCAGGTAGCTCGTTTTTTGTGGCCAAAACTATTGTAGCGTTATTTCAAGGTTTATTGTTATATTATAGGTCGTTGGATTCGTCTTGATACCAGTTAGAACATTATGAAGTAAAAAATATATGTTAATATTTAAAACATTGAAGTTACCTTAATTTTTTATAAAAAAAGACATTTTTCTTTAGATTTTGTATTGACCTTTGTAGAAAAGTGAATACTGATTAACTTTCGTTTGACACATTTCTTTGTCAGATCATTAGAAATATTTGAAAAATCTTGTTAACAATTCTCACAGTGCATACTATTGTCTAGAAATCGTGGAAAAGTAGCTAAGATTGAATTCTTCATAGGAATTATACGAAAAATCTAGTAATGAGAGGTTCTCGGGGTCTCTGTCTGGCGCAGAGAGAACATATGTACATACATTGTAATTCCAAGCTGCTATGCAAGATTCAAGTGGAACTGCGTATCCAGGCGTTGAATAACCGCGGGCCCGTATTTGTTAAATTCCGTTTATAGTTCAAGATTGCGGGAGATTACAGTTAAAATTTACATGATCTTCTTAGTAAATGTTCAAGCTTTCATATAAAACAAGTCCGATGCTTAGCGGTCTTAAGCGTTTTTGTATAATTCTTTTCAAAGTTTGAAATGCTATTAATTTACGCTATTCGTATATGGACTAAACAATGCTTAAATATGGATTAAATATTTGAAATGTGCTTACTAACATGTATATAAAACCATCATTAAAATCTATTTTCTGATATTCGATGATTGAAATCTAAAACGTTTTATTTTACTTTGAATTTTCTGACTTTGTCTTTAAAACGCTGTATCTCATTACAGAATTATCTAAAATGAATAATATTTTGGATTTGGGAGCTTTGAAGGGTTGTTACTTTATAGGAAAAAATTTTTTTCAATGTATTAAAGTTGAAAAAGTGAATTTTGGCCACGAAAACAGGGTCTCCAGACCACTGTGCGTCGTCTGTTGGAAAGTAATTGCAACTACCAATTACAATTACTTGGGAATTGCAGAAATAAAATTACAATTACATGTAATTGTAATTGGTAATTGCAATTACTTTGGCTCAACCAGTAATTGTAATTGCGGACCACAATTACAATTACAGTGATTCGTCAAGTAATTGCAATTACCAATTACAATTACATGTATTTCTGCAATTTCAAATTACAGTAATTGGTGAGTAATTGTAATTGTAATTGAAATTACATTTTGCCCAACTCTGGAACAGGGTACCTTCTTCATCGTGAAGAAGACTCCTTATCGGTCTATGGGCTGATTTCAATGACGTTCATTGATAACGCAAGGCGATGCGTTGATTGGGTATTGCCGAACGCTGCATTTCCCGCTCAACGCACCCTTGATGACTCGTCATCCTCCACGTCTGACCCAAGCAGCCTTCGGGTGGAAGGAGAGAGTGAGAAAGAGAGAAGTGCGATACAACTCTAGTGGACGGTCCCTTGCGATCGAACAATAATAAATAAAAATCGCAATACGTGGTGATTGTGGAAAAAGTTCGGGACGCTTTCCAGAAAAATGATTTTGAGAACCTCTAATTCTAATTCATTAGCTGAACAAAATTATCAAATAAATAAACGTGATTGAACACCAGGAAATTGTGATTGGTTTTGTGAATTGCGATTCTAAGTATTCTAACTACAATGGAATACCGCTGCTTGCTGTAGCATCACCGACAAGAGAACAAGGTATTTAATTAGACCTTCGGCAGATCAAACGTACTACATTCCATCGATCCCTACCTCCGAAACAATTAACCGTGACACATAATCGTTTATTACTATCATCATTGAATTGGTATCCGAAGGTACCAATTCAATACCAAAATGCTATTGTCAGTGTATAGGTCAACCGTAATATGATCGAAAATGTGACATTCTTACATTTTTTTTAAAGAAGTTTGATTTGCTCATTTGCAATTCAACGCCTTGAGACTAATTTCAATACTTTATTAAACAATTTCAGATACAAACTTTCTTCCATGAATATAACATGCGATATATACAGGGTGTGTCACCTACCGTTTACACCTCGAATATCTCTATTTTTTTCTTTAGAAATCGAATACATTTCCTCTGTTTGTGGTCTTGATTGACCTTGAGTAATTATAGTCACAGAATTCCTAATGAAAGGGACTATCGTTGTAGGTGTATACAAGAGAGTGTAACTTTCAAAAAATGGAGGTGACCTTGAGATCTCTAAAACAAATAATACAAAAACGAATATTTTTATAGCATCGTGTGAGCCCCATTGAACACCATCTCAACACTTTTGATACTCGTGGCATTATTAAATTGATGTGACAAATAAAATTATATCAAAAACAAGAATAGTAAAAGTTACAAATACACTCCTCAAAAAAATTAAGGGATCACTTGTGCGAACCCGAAAAGTTACTACAACTTTACATACTCATAACTCCGGCCAAAATTGCTGTATCGATATCGTTAAACCATGGTTTGAAAGCCTGAAACCTCTAGTTTCAGATTCTCTGTTTCAAATTTTTGCTATGTTGTTTTTTTACAAAGTTATAGCGAGATAAAGACAACCTTGACGGTTAACAAAAATTTTGTGCAACTTTGTAACATCACACGGGGTTAAATAAATTTTTTTGATAAATCGCGTTAACATTATTTGAAAGGGCTATCTTTCCTGTGTAAAATGCGTGGTTGTTGAATAGTGTGCGATTTTTTTTATTCGAGTTATTCAACATTGAAGGAAATGTTGGCCTTTTAACTTTAACTGGCTCCAGAAGGTGCAAAAATTATCGTAGAATCTTGTGGAAAAAAGCAATAGAAAGAGCGTTTCTTTCTCTTCAAGGCACGTGTTTCGTTTTTTCAATTTCGTTGACATTTCGATATACCACTACTTTAACTATAATACGAAATACTTTAATACTATAGTACAGACATCTTAATTACAGTGCAAAATTTTTGACAAAAATTTAATAAAATTGTCTAGAATTGTGTTCAGAGCGTTGTGAAGTTCAATTGCTGCTGGTTCAGGAGCAATAAACGCTCTAAGCTATGCAAGGAATGCGTACACTAAACACTCACTAATATGAACGTTGGAAAACGGCCAACGTTCAATCGTTCACAGTTCAAAGTTGAAAGTTGAAAGTTGAAAGTTGAAAGTTGAAAGTTGAAAGTTGAAAGTTGAAAGTTCAGTTCATAGATCGAGGTTATAACATCGGGTTATAAAAGTTCAAATAAAAGTTCATAAAAAGAGGTTCATAATAGAAGTGTATTGTAAGCTTCATAAGAAAGATCCATGGAGTTCATAGAAAATTGCGAGAAAGTTCAGAGAAAAGTTCATAATAAAGTTCTTAAATTTACAAGTAATAGTTCATAGAATTCGTAGAATAGTTCAGAGAAGAGTTCACATTTCACGTCACAGTTTAACTTCGCAATGCCCGTTCACAATTCAAGTTCGAATCCGAATTAATGCTATTTTATGACAAAAACGCTTCGTGACATTCCACGGATTAGTATATCAAACATAAGGTTCGTACTATTCTCTCAAAGGCCCGTAAAGTTCTGCCTGCTGTTTCTCCTGCAAACCCCTACCAGGACTCCGGACGGGATAGTTCCTTTGGTAGGGATAAGCAAGGGATCAATCACCAGTTCGGGGCATAATCTTAAATTTGTGGCACGCCTACTAAACCCGTGATTTTGTTTATCACGCAAGCCTCGTAAATAAGACTAGCCTATGCACAAGGATCTCTTGTTCAAATATCTATACCCAAACTAGTGTCGCCTTTCCGCTGTTTAGTTAAAACAAAAACGTACGCACGACCAACTGGACGATGACAAAACTCGAATGTGACCCAGGAATACTGGCAAGTACCATCCGTTCATTTCAAGGGCACTGGCAAATACCACCCGTCATTATTTCTGTTCTCTGGGGCTGGTACTAGCGTAGTCACGAATCGTGTCACGACATGCAGCATCTCGTACAGTCAACTTCCACTGAGATCGGGCTAAAGTTCCCCTTCATATCAAAATTAAAACATCGTAGATACCGCATTGCTTCGGTACACCCGGTAAATCTATCCGGCATTCTCGAAAGTTACTTCGCGACCTCTGTGCTTCAAGAGATGCCTGTGCGTCAACATTGTGCATCTTTAGGTAATAAAATTTTCATATCAATTCCATCTTATACAGTCGCGACAATTCCAATTGTAAGACACTTCTTATAATCAAAACATACTTCTGTTAATTGGTAAATTCGTGCAAATCACTAAACCCATAATTATCGTCCCAAAATCCTAATCAAGTAATTGAACGTCCCCACACAATAGAATCTTCCCGCTCGGATTGTATCAATTAAATTATACTAGTTACGAGACCCACTAACAATAACCTAGCGACTTCCTGATTTCGCATCAGGTTCGTTCGCGACATACCAATCGTCCAAACACAGATTTATCCAACCTAGTGGCTCCCTGATTACGCATCAGGTTCGTCCGCATCCTAACAGCTCCCCGATCTCGTATCAGGTTCGTCCGTGCCGTTCTACAACCTCCTAGCAGCTCCCCGCTTTCGCATCGGATTCGTCTGCTCGTTGCTCCTAGTGAATCCCCAATGTCGCATTGGATTCGTTCATGAAGTTACACTCTCCTATCTGCTTCCTCATTTCGCATCAGGTTCGTCTGCGCTTGACTCCATTCCTAGAGGCTCCCTGACTTTGCATCAGGTTCGTTCGCGACATACCAATTGTCCAAACAGAGATTTATCCAACCTACTGGGTTCCCAATTTCGCATTGGGTTCGTACACGAAAACTTGTGACGTGGCAAAATAACCACGTCACTTAAGAAAGTAGAAAGAAAACCCTAATATAATATTGGAAGGACCGGACCGCCCTCTGGCAGGTTAATTACGAATTAAATAAGCAATAAGCGCTCTCACTGGGAAGTCTTGTAAATTAAGAACTGAGACTGTAAGAATTTTGGAACGTCGTGCCTATTGGCACGGCTGGAAATTACAGGATCGTAGCGCGGGCTCAGGGAGCCAAGCTAATTACTCGCTGCCGATAGGAGAAGCCAATGCTGCCGTCGCAAGGCACGCCTCGTATCACCGGACCTTTGGGATAACCTCTGCAGAGGAAACTAAAGGGACTTCAAGCCCAGGCCAACCAACCTGGAGGCGCCGACGTGGGACAAGGGGACATGACGAAACA
Organism: Lasioglossum calceatum; assembly: GCA_963966675.1. Lineage (NCBI taxonomy): Eukaryota > Metazoa > Arthropoda > Insecta > Hymenoptera > Halictidae > Lasioglossum > Lasioglossum calceatum. The sequence goes on along the minus strand of CAXAAD010000078.1, from coordinate 1,321,539 downwards.
TCGGAAGAAAGTCCCGTCGACGTCTCGCCCCCGCTATTCAGCAGTCCCCTGCAGGAGCGGCTTGAGCGGTCCTGGAATGTCTCACACATTCCCGGTGGTCGGAAAGCCATCGTTAAGGAAACAGGAAAATGGCTAGGTCCGGGGCCCTCCTGGCGAGCGCCGGCCCTACTTAGTGGCGACACCGCGAGCGACAGTAATTGGCGGGCCTAAAACCGAAAGAGTGGGGGACGCCTCACTTCCGCATCCTCGAGCCACCGAAAATCCAAGGCACTGCTGCGTAGGCTTCCGTACAACCTAGTCATGTATTATCGAACATTGTAACCGCGTGTGCGTAGCACTAGGTCGTAATTCAGATTGTAAGCTGCCGTAGATCAGCTAAGGGAAAATCATCGCTGCCGGTGGTAAGTGCCGATCAGGTTACCGTGTTATATTTTGTGGATCTTTTAATTGTGGCTCGAGCAGCGTTTCGTGAAATTACTCGGTTGTACGCGGATCGTCCTTCCGACGATCGCGTGTTTCGTGTACGCCGTAGTAACAGCTGCCCATTTGCGTTCCTTGAGCGAGTCCCCAGTGAGAAGCGTAAAAGCGAGAAGTTCATTCTATCTGTACGTGTTCGCAATTCTAATTGTTCGCTGCCGCGCACAGTCAACTCTCATATTTCGTCAAAGTCATCGTGACTCCGCGCCGGCCTCACTCTCGGACGGCTGCCGACGCGGGTTAAAGTAATTATTCCGAGAAACGCGTATTCCATCCAAAATCGGTTTTATATTCTTCGCTGTGAACGCGTACGACCGACCGACGCAATACCGATTTCGACGCGGCCATCTTGAAACAGCGAATCCGCGCACGTGTCGGCCTTCTGCCGAACACGTTGATTGTTCGACGTTTTACACTGGTTAATTTACTTTGTTAATTTTTCTCTGTTATTCATATCTTCCGCTGAGTATTCACTCGGCCGCGTGTACAGTATTATTAATCGAATGATATTAATAGTAAATTATATTTTCTCAAGTTACACGAGTGGAAATTATTACGAGGCCCCTTCCCGCCGTGGGGAACGTTCTGTCCGATCCCGCGTAGAATCCTGCGCCCATTCTGAGCTATTCCATCTTCGCGTTCTCCTCGGCTTCCATTATTCGAGTGACATCTCCGGATGTCTGGAGCCCGAAATAAGAACATTAGATCTCTTTTGCGTACGTATCGAAGCTGAGGAAGACACTGATTATCACGGGCGGACTGTGTCCAGCACGGCCGGACCCAGCCCGGCTACAGCGCCGGTAAAGACCCGAGGACGCTTCGTTTCCGCCTCTCCTTCCGAGACCCGGAAAGAAACCGTGTGATAAACTATATTATCCTAGCGGCACCACAATTTCGCATTGGTTTCGTCCGCATCCCAACAGCTTCTTGATTTCTAATCAGGTTCGTCTGTGCTCTCATCAAACCTCCCAGCAGCTCCTCGGTTTCGCATCGGGTTCGTCTGCGCGACGCTCCTAGTGACTCCTCAATTTCGTATTGGGTTCGTTCACGAAGTTACACCCTCCTATCAGCTTCCTGATTTCGCATCAGGTTCGTCTGCGCTTGACTCCATTCCTAGAGGCTCCCTGACTTCGCATCAGGTTCGTATGCGACATACCAATTGTCCAAACAGAGATTTATCCAACCTAGTGGGTTCCTAATTTCGCATTGGGTTCGTCCACGAAAACCATACTATCCTAGCGGCACCACAATTTCGCATTGGGTTTGTCCGCGTACCTTAGCTAACAAATAGAGATCACATTCACATGGTAACTAACCGTCGCCGGCCACTTGTGCTGCTCGCGATCCTGGCTCGTAACACTACGAAAGAAATTATCTCTTCCCGAGCGTTGGGAGGGAATTGCAGGAGAAGTAGGATTTTAGAATTCATAGAATCTTCGACGAGAATAGTATGAACCATCTACAAGAGCATTCTGATCCATAGAATGCTACAAATCTTGGTTTTAGAACAGTCTTAAATTTGGATTTGAACTTGAAATATGAACTTGAATTGTGAACTTGGATTCTGAACTTGAACTTCGAAATGCAACTTTGAAATTTAATTTTAAACTGTTACTCTGAACTTTAACTTTGAACTTTCGACTTTGGACTTTGAACTTGGGAATTTGAATTTGGGACTTTGGACTTTGAACTTTGAACGTTTACTGAACGTTATACCATCACGAACGATATGTGCGTTTTACGAATGTAAATTACACGAACTAGAGCGTTAATTGTCCCTTAACCAGCGGCACTCTTGTACAGGACAACTCTCGAAACAGAAATCGTGTGTCATTTATTTTGAAATAGAATTAACGAATCTTCCGTTCAGGGAAAGTTGCTCAGATCATTGATCTCGACAATATATTTCAAGGTCAAGGTCATCGGAGCTGGATCCCCTAAACAAGAGTTTCGTCCATTTCATCTTTGTTGACACATTCTAGATATATTAAGAGATAATTATTAATTGTAGACCGTAATTCCTACGTGATATGTAATTAATACGTAATTGTAGACCGCGTGTGTATACAATGTTATCATCGATGTTTTTGTTTTTTTGTTACAGTGGTTATGGCGTAATGAAAGGAAAAGAATACACAACAGTAAAGGAGGCTAGATGAGCCCCAACATTAAGAAAGGTGCATGCACAGATTACATCCAAGTCGCACACGAGTCACCACAACGCACATCTCTCAGAGAAACCAGAAGTGGCAACAAGCACGTGTGTGGAACGATACGCGGTCCATCCTTGGCCCGCCATTTTGGCGGCATGGTCCTTTGGGCCACTATACTATTCCTTCAAGGAGCTAGTTTCGTCGGTAAGCTATCCACTACCCTACCGCAATAATGCATTGTTAACGTCTCAAATGTCAGTTTATTAATTTTGTCAACACCTGTGTTAGGATTTATTGCTTTGAACTTAGTTGACAATGGAAAATACTCAGAGTATTTTTTTATTAAGCACAGAAGGAAACTTGCTAAGGAAAGTTGTTTACAATAGGTTTACATTAGATTCTGCACCTCTAGATAGGTGAAGATTTGTTAAAAAATCGACCGCAGAATTAACCTTGACCCTTTTTCAAGGTCAAAATTTTGTTTTATTACACCCCATAGTACTTGTCGCGGCGAACAAAAGTCTCAAAGGAATTATATTTTAAAGGAACTTATAGGTTAAAAAGCAACATTAAAGTTTCGTAAACATTTTAATTCCGTATGTCTACAGGGTGACCTCCAATGGTATAAACGTGGAAGGGATGATTCGACATGAGAAAATAAGTCGAATATATAGAAAACATTTTTTTCATTTGACGCGTCGTTTTCGTGAAAATTTACTTTAAAAAATCCGTCAGGTCTATAACATCTTGGGACGCCGTAAAGGCACGAAGTAAAATAATTTACGAAACTGTAAAGCCGTTTTCTAAGAGAACAGTTGACATGAGATACATAACTCCTTTGAGACTTTTGTTCGTTGCGATGAGTACTATACGATGCAGTGAAAAACACTTTTGACCCTAGGATTCAATGTTAAGATCAATTTTGCGGTCCATTTGTGTAACAAATCTTCACCGATACAGAGGTGCAGAATCACGCTATAGTGGTCACGAGTCATGAGGGTTGCCATATTTTATCCCCTCCGGCCCCTTACCCTTCCGTCCCTCGCCTAGATGCTGCCTCCGCTATCCCCACTCTTACCACTACCGCTGCCGCGGCCGAGTGCTAGCATGAGAGCGGTAGCATGCTACCGATATTTAATAGAGGATATTGCTAAAATGTATACAGGGTGTTTCAAAATTATATCTCGTGACTATATATATATATATATATACATTTTAGCAATATCCTCTATTAAATTCTCAAAGAACTGTCCTATTAAACAACCTAAAAAGATATAAGATGCAACCACAATTAGACACGAGATTGCTACTACATGGACCAAGCTCTGTGACATGTTATCAAGTGTGTGGTGCCATCTAGCGGTTCCGCTCGTTAAAATCGCTCAACTTTAAACACCTATAACTTTTGTACCAGTGAATTCCTAACATTAAAACTTGAATTTACAGTATTTTCTCGTCAAAATCTATAGGATTGTTTTAAAAAAGTAAAAAATTTCTGAGTCCCCAAGATGAAGTTTAACCGAAATTGCAGTTACAGTAAAAGCTCCTTCGTTGTCCAAAGGCCGGGGGGTTGAGTGGACAACGAGCGTGCCCGGACACTATTCTTGATTTATGACTGCGTCTAGATATCGCGCCGACCGCCGAGCGAGACTTCAATAGATTGCCGAACATAGAGAAGGACAGAATGAGATACGGATCGGGTGACCGAAGCGTGTCGCCGTCGCCGGCACAGTTTAAAGGCCCACATTGTTGCTGTTGCTCGTTGCCTTCGAAACTTTGACCGTCGATTAAACCACTAAATACAGTTGAAACTATATCGTGTTTGGTGTCATTTTAATCAGAGAAATGCCAGAAATAAGTTAGTGAAAGTCCCATAAAGAAATAATGAAAATTAAGAAGTTTGAAAATTTGGTTTCCTCGAGTCAATGGTGTGGTGTTCACACCGATATACCCGAGCCGACATCAATCGTCGCCGCCCTGCGGAGCGACTCGGCGTTGACAGGCAGTGGAATGGGTAGGCACTGGACAACGATCGTGCCCACGATTCAGGACAACGAAGGAGCGATTACTGTATTTCGAATAGATCGATATTACTTTTATTTTCAAATAACAGTGTTGGGTTGAGAAACACGGTATAACAATTTGCCCATGTTTGATTCATCGACATCAGTCAATAGTGATTAATAACGGATATTTATGCATTTATGACTTCTCAAAATTCCCAAAGAGGGGTGGAATATAAAATTCGACAGTATTTAGTACAAATTTTTTTTTAGATCTGCAAAGGCTACTGATATTTTATTCCAATTTTTTAAAATTCGTCCAGAAAAATTGAAAATTATCTTGACTCTGTTTTTATTGCTGGACAAATATAATTGCGATATTTTGGTACGAATTCGTATCATATGTGTTTTGGTCGATGATATTGTTAGAAAAGTAGCTTGAAAACTACTATTCTAGAGAGGTGAATTTAAAGGATAAATTCTGAAGAAGACTGTTTATTCTTGTCAATGACGAACGCCTTCACGAACTGCTGGAAACTGATCCTTTTGGAACCATATTCTTCTTCGTAGAAAAACTGACAGGTGTAGCGAGACCTTTACCAACTATATTACAAATATTTAAATAAAACTCTTTCCTTAGATTCAGTCGAGTTATCTTTCAAAATCTAAGCCTTGCAAAATAATCTGATAAAAATTTGATTATACAAATTGGTGAAGTTTTCGTAGAAATAATGAGCTGAAATTGAACAAATCCGATCCAATAACATCGTGTCTATCAGTGTTAGTTTCTAATAAGTATCTAGCCAATCTTTTTCGTTATCCTAATTGATTTCCGAATTACTTAATTGCAGAATCCATTGAAAATTAATCTACTTTGTTACATTGAATTTTTTAGTAGTTCAGTCTTCATATTTTGATTCGGTCAGTGATTACACTGTCCAACAGCCAAAAAGTATTTCGATTCCCACTATGCGATTCTTGTAGAGTTTTTCGCGCTGATTCCGAATCTGGCCTTAATTTTTCTCCTATACGTACAGTTTTTGAGAAAATGGAGTTTTAAAAAAAGACATATTTTTCAACTTTGAACAAATATTGTGATGTTTTTATAAAAGATATTGAATTGTTCTTTACAGCAAAAGATTCCTTAGACTTTCCCGAATACAGTGATATATAATATTAATGCATTATGATTGTTTAAACATGTTTAAACAATCATTAAAGACGGAGAGACACCACTTTCGCACCAATTTTTGACGATATTTTTGAATTTATCTAAAAAAATAAGGGTTCAGCGGAAAATCGAACTATACCACGCGATAGAGCAGACTTTTATCTTGAGAAACCCCCCCTTGAAGTTTTTGCGAAATCGACGGTTTTACCGAACCAGAAAGCAAAATATCTTCGCCCGACATGCGTTGACGCCAGTGGCGCTCGGGACGGGATACAGCGCGCGACGGGATCGGAGCGGCGAACGACCGTTCTAGTGGTGAGCGCCACTGGCCGCAACTCATGTCGGGCGAAGATATTTTGCTTTCTGGTTCGGTAAAAACGTCGATTTCGCAAAAACTTCAAGCGGGGGTTTTTCAAGATAAAAGTCTGCTCTATCGCGTGGTATAGTTCGATTTTCCGCTGGACCCTTATTTTTTGAGATAAATTGAAAAATATCCTCAAAAATTGGTGCAAAAGTGGTGTCTCTCCGTCTTTAAACGTTGTTTAAACATGTTTAAACAATGATAATGCATTAATATTATATATCACTGGATTCGGGAAAGTCTACAGAATCTTTTGCTGTAAAGAACAATTCAATATCTTTTATAATAACATCATAATATTTGTTTAAAGTTGAAAAATATGTCTTTTTTTAAAACTCCATTTTCTCAAAATCTGTACGTATAGGAGAAAAATTAAGGCCAGATTCGGAATCAGCGCGAAAAACTCTACAAGAATCGCATAGTGGGAATCGAAATACAAAAAAAAAGTTGAAATTTGTTGGACAGTGTTATTCAACTAGTTGTGGGACCGCGTGAAATGATTTTAGACCGGTTCGCGTTCGTATCACCTTTATTCCTGCGGAGGACCTACGTCCGTCCGATATGCCCGTTCGAGTTCGAATGTAGGCTCGTGTGCCTTCGACTGTCGAATATTCGATTCGACAGTCAACTGTTTGGCAAACGACGATCGTCCTCGGAACCGATCTTCGAGTGTTCCTCTGTGGTTCCCCGAGGACGATCGTCGCCACGATACATTGTATGTCGGCGGTCCGGCGGCGTGCTCGTTGCACGGGCCGCCACATCACCCCCCTTGGTGAAATTAGGGGTACGCTCGCTCTTAACCTATCGCTTAAAAAAAAATTTATTTACAATAATGTACAACTGTTTGCTTACAACTACTTACAACTAACTAATCCTAATGGGTCGCCACGTAACGGTCGGGAAAATGAACGCGCCTTCCCGATCTTGTCGAGCGTTCGACATGCTCCCCCGTACTGGGGACCGGAGCATCGCTATCGCTGTTGACCCCCCGCGGCGGGGGCCTGTTCGGTCTATCCTGCTCGTCGTCGTGCAGCAGGTACGCGGGTTTGAGGCGATCTAACGACACCGGAACCACTCGATCTTTAACACGGATGTTAAAGTGTTTCGGGTGCCGCTCGACCACCTCGTAAGGACCGTCGTACGCAGGCTGCAAAGCACCTTTACGTGCCCCGTGCCTCACAAACACCTGTGTCGTCGTGTTCAGGTCCTTAAACACGAATGTTTTTTTGTTTCCGTGGCGCGCTACAGGCGTCGGACGCAAGCCACGGAAATGCTCGCGTAATCTCGCGATGAACGCCTCGTCGTTGACGTTCGCGGTTCGCCGATCGAAAAATAACTCGCCTGGTAAGCGAATCGGTTCGCCATATACCATTTCGGCGGCGGTCGCTTGAATATCTTCCTTCCAGGCCGCTCGGATGCCCAGAAGGACGATCGGCAACGCGTCGGCCCAGCTTTCCGCGTGGCAAACGATTGCCGCTTTCATTTGGCGGTGGAATCGTTCCACCATGCCGTTCGCTGCTGGGTGGTACGCGGTCGTACGCAGGTGCTTTGTACCGATAAGATGCGACAATTGCTTGAACAACGCAGATTCAAATTGTCGTCCTTGATCGGTAGTGATTCGGTGGGGTGCACCGTATCGGGCGATCCACCCCGAAAGTAACGCGTACGCCACCGTCTCGGCGGTAATATCTTCAACGGGGAACGCCTCCGGCCAGCGCGTGTAACGGTCGACGCATGTCACGCAATATCGGTATCCCCTCGAAATCGGCAGCGGGCCGACTATGTCCACGTGGACGTGTTCGAAACGCGCGGAAGGGATCCGGAAAGTACCGACCGGAGCAGACACGTGTCTACTTGTTTTCGCCCGTTGACATTGTACGCACGCTCGTGCCCAGGCTTTGCAATCTTTTTGCATACCCGGCCACACGAATCTTTGTGCAATCAATTTCGCGGTCGCCTTGGCACCGGGGTGCGCAAGATTGTGTAACGACGTGAACACGTGTTCTCGGAACTCCCTCGTTACGAATGGTCGTAACGCGGAAGTCGAAACGTCGCAGTACACCTCGATATTGTCGCTCGGTAAAACTATTTTGTTAATATCGAGAGAGGAGTCGGGTGATCGCAGGAGCGTTCGCAGCTCCTCATCCTCTCGCTGCGATTCCGCGAGTTTCGCGTAATCTATCGCGGTCGAGATCTCCGCCACGCGGGACAAAGCATCGGCGACCACGTTATCTCGGCCGGCCACGTGCCGGATGTCGGTCGTAAATTGGCCGATCAGGTCCAGGTAGCGGAACTGTCGCGGCGTATGTTTCTCGGGGCGCTGCGCGAACGCGAAAGTTATCGGCTTATGATCGGTGAAAATCGTGAACGCGCGACCCTCGACCATATGCCGAAAATACCGTACGGCTTTATAAATCGCGAGTAGTTCCCGATCGTACGGACTATATTTTCGCTCGGCCGCCGTGAGCTTCTTTGTAAAGAAGGCTAACGGCTGCCACCCGTCGCGTGACCGCTGCTGCAACGCAGCGCCTACCGTAAAATCTGACGCGTCGCTAAAGATCGCAAGGGGCAGCGTGGTGTCGGGATGGGCCAGAAGAGCTGCATGCGCCAGGCTTTCCTTGCACCTGCCAAACGCCTCGATCCGTTCCGGAGTCCATTCGACCGGTGCTCGTCCTTTCGCGTTTCCCTGCAGAGCTGCATTGAGTGGCGACTGCAACTCGGCGGCCCCTCGCACGAATCGTCGGTAAAAGTTTATTACGCCCAAAAACTGTCGCAGTTCTTTCACTGTTTCTGGGCGCGGGTAACTTCGAATCGCTTCGACTTTTTCCGGGAGCGGTCGGGTACCGTGCGCGGACACTGAGTACCCCAGAAACGTCGCCTCTGGCGCACCAAACACACACTTCGCGCAATTGACGAGCACTCCGTACTCGTTCAGGCGGGAAAAAAGTTCGCGTAGGTGCCTTTCGTGTTCCTCGACTGAGCTCGATGCGACCAGGATATCGTCTATGTAAACGTAGCACCAGTCGAGGTCGCGTAACACTTCGTCCATAAACCGCTGGAATGTCTGCGCCGCGTTTCGGAGCCCGAAAGACATCCAGGGAAATTCAAACAGACCAAACGGGGTCGTGATCGCTGTTTTCGCAATGTCTTCCGGGTTCACCGGTATTTGATTATACGCGCGCACCAGGTCTATCGTCGAAAACACACTTTTCCCGCTTAAGCGCTGCGCGAAATCCTCGATGTGGGGCACCGGATATTTGTCCGCAATTGTCCTCGCGTTTAACGCACGGTAATCACCGCACGGTCGCCATTCGTCGCCTTTCTTCGGAGCCAGGTGTAGAGCCGATGACCAACAGCTTTCAGATCGTCGGGCTGTTCCGTCCCTCCCCATTGCTTCGAATTCTGCCTTCGCGATGCGGAGTTTATCCGGCGCCAGCCGACGGGGCCTGCATGACACCGGCGGGCCAGGCGTCGTCCGGATGTGGTGCTTGCCGGGGATCCCGCGAGAATCCTGTGGAAGGTAGATTCTCCGGAAATCGCCTTCACGCTCCCGGCACAACACAACACCACGCGGCCGGCCGCTGTCAGCGTCGTCACACCGTCGGTTAGTCTTTTCGCGCGCATATCGACGAGGAGTCCGTAATGGCTCAAAAAATCGGCGCCGATTATCGGAGTGGTAACGTCCGCAACCACAAACCGCCACGAAAAGCCCCGACGCAGGCCGAAGTTCAACGTGAACCTCACGGAGCCGTACGTCGTGATCGTTGAACCGTTCGCGGCGTAAAGTTCATATGTCGTCCTTTCGCGTGCCCCCTTCACACGCGAACGCGGAAAAACGCACAGGTCGGATCCTGTGTCCACCATGAAGGTGATTTTCGTGCTGCGGTCCGTCACGAAAAGGCGGCTTGTAGACGGCGCGGAGTCGTTCGCCGCCATTAACGACCGTCTCGCCGGTTTCCCGTCGCGTGGGAACACGGGTCGCGGCACTTTCTTGCGGCGGAACCGTGCTTCCAATGGTACCAGCACCTGCCGTCACCAGGTGGTACCTCGTCATTTCGGTCTCGCGATTTCGACGCCCTTCTTCCGCGAGGGCCGCGAGATTTGGACCGCGCGCGGCGGGTGTCCCTTCCGACGCGAAGAGCGGCGATTTCGCGGCGGAGTTCCGCTATCACGGCTTGGGTGTCGTCCGTTCGGCTTGTCGATGCGGCTGCTACCTGCGGGCGAGACGACACCTCGATGACGGTATCGGCGAGGGCTGCGAGGTCGGGAAGCGGGTCCTTCTGCCGCGTCACCAGCACTGTTTGTGCGTTCGTCGGCAAGCGTGACATCCACAGCGTCTTGAGGAACTCGTCCGTCACAGTCCCGCCGGCGAGGCTTTGCAGGCGCCGTAGGAACACGGAAGGCTTCCGGTCGCCGATCTCCTCGTGCTCCAGGAGGTTCCGGATGTCCTGCTCTGCTGAGTCGGCTATCCGTCGGATGAGCTCGGTCTTCAGGGTCTCGTACATGTCAGCCGCCGGTGGATTCCCGATAATATCGACCACTACGTCAGCGTACTTGTTTTCCAGGTTCGCTGTGACGTAGTGGTATTTCGTGGCGTCCTGTGTTATCGCGGCCAGGACGAACTGGGATTCCAACTGCTGGAACCAAATCCGCGGATTCTTCTCCCAAAACGGCGGGATTTTAATAGCAACACGCGCTACGCCCGCCGCCGGTGCGGCGTTCGCTGGCGGATCGGCCATCGTCGCGTCTCGGATTTATTCGCTTAATCACTCCGGCTACACACGATCGCGGTTCTCACTGCCTTTGCGCGGCAGATCACGTCGGGGTCACCAATTATGTGGGACCGGGTGAAATGATTTTAGACCGGTTCGCGTTCGTATCACCTTTATTCCTGCGGAGGACCTACGTCCGTCCGATATGCCCGTTCGAGTTCGAATGTAGGCTCGTGTGCCTTCGACTGTCGAATATTCGATTCGACAGTCAACTGTTTGGCAAACGACGATCGTCCTCGGAACCGATCTTCGAGTGTTCCTCTGTGGTTCCCCGAGGACGATCGTCGCCACGATACATTGTATGTCGGCGGTCCGGCGGCGTGCTCGTTGCACGGGCCGCCACATAGTCATCTTAATATTTCAGTTGGGTCCATGAACTCAACAAAAAACATCGTTATACTTTTATAGTAATTTAACTTTCTTGAAATTCCTTAGTAGCTAAATTCTCGGTGGATTTGTAGAAAAAGGATTCTCCTCCGATTCAATGACCTTGAAATATGTGGTCAAGGTCACCATTCTGAATCACATTTCCCTTTAAAGTTTTTATCGGTCGGCTTTAATTTGCGAGATAATTGCAAAAAACGTTAATTGTGAACGCATAGACTAGATTTGGGTTAGGTCTGGGTCAGGTGCCCAAACCTAGTTGTGCCAAGAACAGGCGTGGTTTCGGGCCGGTAGAAATACCTCCGCTGAATGCGGACAGCGGGACAGCGGGACAGCGGGACAGCGGAGGTATAAGTCTCCGAAAATAGGATGAGCAAAAAGTCCTGTAGGCCCTGGATGGTGAGTGGGTATGGCGGAGGCATAAGGCCATATAATCCACCCAAATTCCACCTTAGGGGAGAACCGAGCCTCACACTACTCTCTCCGACTACCATCGGAGGAGAGGGTGTGCGTAAGAGCATTTCCCCACCGCCCTTAAACAAAAAAAGGTGCCCAAACCTAAAGGTGGTTCGGAACCCATCTTAATAAACTGTAGGCCCCGTCGTTAATGACCATTAGCAGTTGATGCGACGTGAAACAAAATAATAAAAAAATAAGGTCCTCACACCTAGGGTGACTGACAAGAACAGGTGTGGAGAGGATTCGAAGTTGTAAGCCTGGTAGTATTGCGGAAAGCAAGTCATCGGACTTATGTGGCCTTCGGACTGGGAGGCGACGAAAGGGTTTCGGCAGCTAATAAGACCTGTCAACAGCTGTAAATGGGGGGTTCCTGACGTCATTTGAAGCGACATTTTGAGACAGCCAATAGACAGTTGGCGCGCCGGGCCGACTTTGCCAACTCGCGTCTAGCTCGCGCTATGATTGGTCTGTGTTTTTCGTTAAGAATTCCTCAACAAAGCCACGGATAACATTTTTGCTAAGGAAAATGTCGCTTCAAATGACGTCAGGAACCCTCCATTTGCGGCTGTTGAAGGAATTTTGGGACACCCTGCATATTTTAAGGTCATTGAAATCAGAGAGGAGGTAGCACACCGACAATGGGATTTATAAGTAAAGTGTGTTGCTAATATCTCGTAAACCAAAGACGACCGCCAAAACTCTAAAGGGAAATGTTGTTCAGAATGATGACTTTGTCATGTATTTCAAGTTCTTTGAAAGCGGAGAGGAGGGGTAGCACATCGAAAAACACGGACCAATCAGAGCGCGCCCTCGCTCGCCGCGCCGACAAGCGAGTGTCGGTGGTGCGCCGTGCATCGCAACGAACAAGAGTTTCTCTCGATTATGTGAATCTTCTCCAATTTCGATGAGCTTTGGATATGTTTTCAAGACCATGATTCTGAACAACATTTCCCTTTAAACTTTTTGGCGATCGGCTTTAGTTTACGAGATAATCGTAAAAAAGAGAAGAAGCAGAAACTGTTTGAATGAAAAACTCACGTATTCAGCCGTAAATCAATTTGCTGCTTCGAAATGTGTGTCACTGGGTCACTCGGTGACGAACTGCACAGATGTCTTCAGGTATACGACAGTACCGAAAGCTAAGGGACGTACGGCCAGGTCGACGAACTGCACAGCTGCTGATAGATTGTTGGTATACTAAAACCTAAGACCTAAGGCGTAAAGGATGCGCGGTCAAGTCGACGATCCAGAATTTCACTTTCAGTTTCGAATCGATAAATAATTCGTATGTTTATTTCACACAGATGCCTTGAAATTTTACCACACTCACGATCACTGTTCACATTTGTCAACACATAATTATGCACTAATAACAATTGCCATATCCCTTGTAATGCTGCACAAATCACAACAATCAGGTAATGCGATCACTAGACTGCGGATTTCATGCATTTGCAGCAAAAATGAGTAGGTGCATATTAAGACAGTAGAGAGATGAAAATAATTTAAAAACACCAATGTATTATTTTCAACTTTTTAAAATGATTACAGTAAGAATCAAATATCTGTCTGGTTCCTGTCCCTTGTAACATCAGCAGGCAACATCCATTTTGCATAAAGATGCGCAGTCTAGTGATTAGTTTAAATATCACTATGAAAAACACAGCTAACAGCAACCGTTAGCTTTGAAATGATACGTCCTTGAAGATGTTCTCTCTATCGCGGCACGAACGACACTGATTTTCCGCAAGATTTTTCTGAAGAATTTAGGAAGGGCATTATGCGTGTCGAAGTTCGAAATGCACGCTGTAGCACGTTTACCCAGCATGAGATAAAAATGTCAGGTCAACGTAGCATCCCTATTGTTCTACACCTCCCTTAAGAAACTTTCTGAAACAAGGATAGACGACGTTTTCGAACGGTTACCTATCGACTCCGCGTACTAATTGCAGGAAAAACTAAACATGTGATTGCCATAAATCTTACAGCGGTCCTTCTCGTATCCTGTTTTTCGTCTAACCGTCCCGTCGTTTTCGTAAACGTGCTACAGCGTGCGTTTCGAACTTCGACACGCATAATGCCCTTCCTAAATTCTTCAGAAAAATCTTGCGGAAAATCAGTGTCGTTCGTGCCGCGATAGAGAGAACATCTTCAAAGACGTATCATTTCAAAGCTAACGGTTGCTGTTAGCTGTGTTTTTCATAGTGATATTTAAACTAATCACTAGACTGCGCATCTTTATGCAAAATGGATGTTGCCTGCTGATGTTACAAGGGACAGGAACCAGACAGATATTTGATTCTTACTGTAATGATTTTAAAAAGTTGAAAATAATACATTGGTGTTTTTAAATTATTTTCATCTCTCTACTGTCTTAATATGCACCTACTCATTTTTGCTGCAAATGCATGAAATCCGCAGTCTAGTGATCGCATTACCTGATTGTTGCGATTTGTGCAGCATTACAAGGGATATGGCAATTGTTATTAGTACATAATTATGTGTTGACAAATGTGAACAGTGATCGTGAGTGTGGTAAAATTTCAAGGCATCTGTGTGAAATAAACATACGAATTATTTGTCGATTCGAAACTGAAAGTGAAATTCTGGATCGTCGACTTGACCGCGCATCCTTTACGCCTTAGGTCTTAGGTTTTAGTATACCAACAATCTATCACCAGCTGTGCAGTTCGTCGACCTGGCCGTACGTCCCTTAGCTTTCGGTACTGTCGTATACCTGAAGACATCTGTGCAGTTCGTCACCGAGTGACCCAGTGACACACATTTCGAAGCAGCAAATTGATTTACGGCTGAATACGTGAGTTTTTCATTCAAACAGTTTCTGCTTCTTCTCTTTTTTACGATTATCTCGTAAACTAAAGCCGATCGCCAAAAAGTTTAAAGGGAAATGTTGTTCAGAATCATGGTCTTGAAAACATATCCAAAGCTCATCGAGATTGGAGAAGATTCACATAATCGAGAGAAACTCTTGTTCGTTGCGATGCACGGCGCACCACCGACACTCGCCTGTCGGCGCGGCGAGCGAGGGCGCGCTCTGATTGGTCCGTGTTTTTCGTTAATAACTCCTAAACAAACCCGCGGCGGCCATGATTGTTAAGGAAAATGTCGCTTAGAATGGCGTCAGGAACCACCCATTTTCGGCTGCTGAAGGAATTTTGGGACACCATATATATATATATATATATATATATATATTTTCAAATAACGGTACACCATATTTTTTATTGTAAATAAAAATCAAATCGTTTTATTTAAATTTTAATAAAAGCATATATTTAGAAAGAAACATAACATAACATAACATGACATAACACAAATTGTTAACCATATACAGTAGTCGCGTGATAACTGTCGTTCGAAACTTGTCGAGCGCCTACTCATTCCACTGCCGGCCAACACCGCGCCGAGACGCACGGCGGCGATGATTGATCTCGGCTCGGGTATATCGGTGTGAACACCACACATTGACTCGAGTGAATCGAATTTTCAAACTTCTTAATTTTCATTATTTCTTTATGGGACTTTCACTAACTTATTTCTGGCATTTCTCTGATTAAAATGACACCAAACACGATATAGTTTTAACTGTATTTAGTGGTTTAATCGACGGTCAAAATTTCGAAGGCAACGAGCAACAGCAACAATGTGGGCCTTTAAACTGTGCCAGCGACAGAGTTGGGCAAAATGTAATTTCAATTACAATTACAATTACTCACCAATTACTGTAATTTGAAATTGCAGTAATTGGTAATTGCAATTACTTGACGAATCACTGTAATTGTAATTGTGGTCCGCAATTACAATTATTGGTTGAGCCAAAGTAATTGCAATTACCAATTACAATTACATGCAATTGTAATTTTATTTCTGCAATTCCTAAGTAATTCTAATGCAATTACAAGTAATTGTAATTGGTAGTTGCAATTACAAGTAATTGTAACTGGTAGTTGCAATTACAAGTAATTGTAACTGGTAGTTGCAATTACTTTCCAACAGACGACGCACAGTGGTCTGAAGACCCTGTTTTCGTGGCCAAAATTCACTTTTTCAACTTTAATACATTGAAAAAAATTTTTTCCTATAAAGTAACAACCCTTCAAAGCTCCCAAATCCAAAATATTATTCACTTTAGATAATTCTGTAATGAGATACAGCGTTTTAAAGACAAAGTCAGAAAATTCAAAGTAAAATAAAACGTTTTAGATTTCAATCATCGAATATCAGAAAATAGATTTTAATGATGGTTTTGTATACATGTTAGTAAGCACATTTCAAATATTTAATCCATATTTAAGCATTGTGTAGTCCATATACGAATAGCGTAAATTAATAGCATTTCAAACTTTGAAAAGAATTATACAAAAACGCTTAAGACGTGATATTGTTTTATATGAAAGCTTCAACATTTACTAAGAAGATCATGTAAATTTTAACTGTAATCTCCCGCAATCTTGAACTATAAACGGAATTTAACAAATACGGGCCCGCGGTTATTCAACGCCTGGATACGCAGTTCCACTTGAATCTTGCATAGCAGCTTGGAATTACAATGTATGTACATATGTTCTCTCTGCGCCAGACAGAGACCCCGAGAACCTCTCATTACTAGATTTTTCGTATAATTCCTATGAAGAATTCAATCTTAGCTACTTTTCCACGATTTCTAGACAATAGTATGCACTGTGAGAATTGTTAACAAGATTTTTCAAATATTTCTAATGATCTGACAAAGAAATGTTTCAAACGAAAGTTAATCAGTATTCACTTTTCTACAAAGTTCAAGAAAAATGTCTTTTTTTATAAAAAATTAAGGTAACTTCAATGTTTTAAATATTAACATATATTTTTTACTTCATAATGTTCTAACTGGTATCAAGACGAATCCAACGACCTATAATATAACAATAAACCTTGAAATAACGCTACAATAGTTTTGGCCACAAAAAGCGAGCTACCGGACCACTGTGCGCCGGCGTAGTAGCCTCTCCGACGGGCAACATGCAGCCAAATATTGCAAAACCATTGCTCGGAAACGTAAAAGAAGGACTTTTGAGGCAAACAGCGCCCTAGAGTGATCTTTCATCTAGCGATTTTGACTACTAAAAAAACCCCGCCTTTGCATTATCGAGAAATCAGAAGTGGAATCCCGGACCTTTGGAATCCTCGCGTACGTATACGTGGTCTAGCGGTGTGTGAGTGTATCCCAGCGGCACGGCGTGTGAGTGTTCACGCGCGAGCGTCGTCTGTTGTAAAGTAATTGCAACTACCAGTTATAATTACTTGTAATTGCAACTACCAATTACAATTATTTGTAATTGCATTAGAATTACTTGGGAATTGCAGAAATAAAATTACAATTACATGTAATTGTAATTGGTAATTGCAATTACTTTGGCTCAACTAGTAATTGCGGACCACAATTACAATTACAGTAATTGTGAAAGAAGTAATTGCAATTACTTAACACGATTACCGTAATTGTGAAAGAAGTAATTGCAATTACTTAACACGATTACAGTAATTGTAATTGAGTCTAACAATTACTTCCGTGTAATTGTTCTTTTAAACCACTAATTTTTATGTTTTGGACCATTTCACCGTTTTCTTATCGTAATTATAGTCCACTTGTGCACATGTAATTGAAGATGTAATTAATTACTCATGTAATTAATTACTGCCCAACTCTGGCCAGCGACGACGACACGCTTCGGTCACCCGATCCGTATCTCATTCTGTCCTTCTCTATGTTCGGCTCTCTATTGAAGTCTCGCTCGGCGCGGTTGGCGTAGTAAACGCAGTCAAAAGATATACCCCCACTCGATACCTGTCGCTCCAGCCCCCGAACGTTCGACAGTTAACGCGCGATTACTGTAATTTTTTACATTTTTAAATACTATTAAAAATTGTGTATTATTGCACAAACAATTAAAATTCTATTATTTTGAAAATAAAAGAAGGTAACATCAACTATGGTAAAAACACAAAAAAACCTTTTATTCTTACTTTCAGTTCTGCAAACTTTTTTATTACATTTTTTAAATTTACTTTATCAACAATTTCATGCTCAATTGCCAAAATGGTCAAACCATTAAGTAGATTTTGTGTACTAGTCGAACGTAAAAAGTTCTTAATTAGTTTTAACTTGGAGAAACTCCTTTCGCCACTTGCTACAGTCACTGGTATCGTTAACAATATTCTTAAAGCAATAGTAAGGTTTGAGGCAAAATTTAACTTTGAAATTAAGCTCAGTACATTGCTTAGGCTTTCTTTCCTGTCCAAAAGCGCAGATACTACCGAAATTTCTTCTGATAATTCTACCCCGTTTATGTCAACAGAATCACCATCAGTTAAAATACATTCTAAATTCTTACAGTGTTTTAGTAGCATTTTTTTGGACATGGTATTTAAATCGTATATATTATATAAGAATTGAAAATAGTTACTATGATTACTAACAATAAGTTGTTCAAATCTAGCATCTAGTGCATTTAGTGCTTGATCGATTGTAAAATAAAAAAATCTATTTTATATTTTTTTTTTATTTTTCTCACACTTATAGCCAAAATGGCGCCCCGGGCGAATGCCCGGGTTGCCCCCCTCCCCTAGAGCGGGCCCTGCTTCCACTTCTGACCTGAGAACCGTTAGAATATACAAGGACACTGTTAGTATCCTTCAACACTCGACTTATGTTTGCAGATATTATTGATTGATTTATTATTGATTGATTTATTATTTATTGATTTCATATTGATTGATTTATTATTTATTGATTTCATATTGATTGATTTATTATTTATTGATTTATTATTTATTGAGTTATTATTTATTGGATTATTATTTATTGATTTATTAATTATTGATTTATTAATTATTGGTTTATTATTTATTGGTTTATTATTTATTATTGATTGATTTATTATTTATTGATTTGTTATTTATTGAGTTATTATTTATTGATTTATTATTTATTGAGTTATTATTTATTGATTTATTATTTATTGATTTATTATTTATTGAGTTATTATTTATTATTTAATGGTCCACTTCCGAAAAGGTAATAAAAATTATAGTTTTTTATTTATTTCCGTAAATAATGGGAATTTTTAAAAATACTTCAGATAAAAGTTGTAGACCTCATCAAAGTACACATGTTTTATCGTTTTGACTTTTGTCATAAAGGCAATAGTTTCTGATAAAAATGATAGATGAGAAGAGTTATGTGGAGTTTTTAACATTAAATATCGTTTTTCTCCAAAACTATTGCCTTTATGACAAAAATTAATAAGACATAAAATGTGTATTTCGATGAGACCCGCAACTTTTATTTGAAGTATTTTTCAAAATTCCCATTAAAATCGGAGGGGTACCTTTTTTAAATAATTATAGTTTTTTGCGAATATCTCGGCAACCGTTCATTTCCGCAACATAATTCTTTCCGTTTCGTATTACCCCCTTCCCCCCTCGCCATACGCGCCTAACACCCACCACCGCAGGTGTTGTCACCATACTAAACTCCTGCCATATTTTTAATCCTTAAATAAAAAGAGGGAATCTAACACAAGCGGGATTCTAATCCGTGATCTTGACGTTCATAGCTAATCAGTTTCCGAAATCAACCATGAAGACCTCCGACTTTTTCTAATCTCCATACGTTATATTGGTTCGGGGGATCCAGATCCCACATATTTGACACGTGTTTTTTTCCCTGAATGATCCATATCTAAGGGGTGAAAATAGCCAACACCACCTATAGAACAAAGCCAAACAGCTTCGCTGTGACGTCATCGCTAAGAGGCGCGACGTTCACGATTTACTCGGAATAGTAAGATTCACTCAAATAATATACATATTTATAAGCAATAACTTCATTTAGTTACAATAACATAAAAAAATAAAATATTCAATCCTTTCTAACTATTACAAAAGATAATACAAATTATCTGCTTTTTAATAACATTATGATATATATTACATATAATTATCACGTAAAAAGTACACAAGAAATTATAAACCTATATTTCGACTATACGGAACAATGTTAACACAGGCAAGGAGGTCTTTTTAAGATAAATTTTAACATAACATTTTAACATAAAATAGAATATGAAATAATTAAACATGAACGTGTAGAACATAAAATTTTGTTTTCACAGAACCTTATTCGAACGCACTATCTGCCAAATTTGACGACTGCTGCGTCCACTGGTGCCAGCACGGTACTGGCACCGAAAGCGGGCACGGTGCCCCGGTTCAGGGGGCAGCACGGTCGCACTAATGTGGCGAATGCTCATATACACACGACAGGTCGCACTAACACAGACATAACGTTTTAGTGTGTGCACTAATGTGGCAGATGTCGGTAAAGTAAATTTTTATTGTGCGAACGTGTAGCAATCTACCATTTTACCGACAAAATGAATATGTATTTATTTAAATTCATATTGATTTTCGAATACATATATGTACTGTGACGTGGCAGTACGGCCAATGTCACTCTAAGGCTCCAGCGAAGGACCGAGCCACCCTTTGGCTAAGCCACACGTTGAGAGTCACGGCGAGCGATCTCCCTGGGCACGAGCGAGCCCCAGAGTAAGCGTAACTAATATTTTGAATGTCGCGCCGAACGACGCGACGCAGTTTTGCAGGACCGTATCCGGGTCCCGATAGGGACCCGGAACTCTTTCTCCCACGGAAAGGAAAAGTAGACCTCGAGTAGAAGCAACTCGCGGGAGGGAAAAGGCAAAAACCCGAACCAGTCCAACGAGAGATCAAAGAGGCCCAGGACAAGCAACCTGGAGGCGCCGACAAGGACATGCGGAAACGAGGAGACCATCTCATCCATGTCGTCGCCTCAGCCGGGAAGAAGATAGTTCCGCAGCCGGATTGGCTCTCACCGATCCTCTCATCGGGAAGCGGCCAATGGGCGAACACCGCTGCCGGAGAAGCCGCCAGATGCCGGAAGCCACTCGCCAACGCACGGGATTCGCCCGTGCGAGAATACTAACAGCAGAGAGTATATGAGAGTGCTCACGCTCGGGTTTTGCCCGTGCCCATTATAGTGCTGCCCCCTAGTCTAGTGCTTAGCCTGGATAAGAATCCGTTTCGACTTTCAATCCGGGCAACCACCTATACCGACTTTCAGACCGGACAAGAACCCGTTTCGACTTTCAATCCGGGCAACCACCTATATCGACTTTCAGTCCGGACAAGAACCCGTTTCGACTTTCAGTCCGAACAAGATCTTACATCATCTTTGGCCTTGATCAAAACGAAAAGACTATATTGTTTGATTCGCTGCACCCGTATTATATTCTCTTTCGTATCAAACAATATCCTGTATCCAATATCATGTATTAAAATAATTGCAAAAAATAATTATTTAATAAGGTGAAATAAAAGAAAGGATCGCAGAAGTAGACACATTGTGCGGAATAACAAATTTTATTTAAACAAAAAAGAGATCGAACTACATTTCAGCTCTACTTCCAACAAACTAGAAAATGTATAAGGTACTATTTACAATTTCTTAGGACCTTTAGAAATTATGTTCAGTTTGGACTGTGAAATGGGAAATAAAAGAAAGGCAAAACATTTCATTCTCTCGTAAATATTCGTGTGCCGTTTGATAACTGATTGATCCCATACGTCCGGAGTTGTGCAGAATTACAATTGGATTACTCCAGGAATTATAATTACGATGTAATTGAATTACATTGTAATTCAGTCATATTGTAATTTATAATTCAGATCTTCATTCAATTAAATTACAATGTAATTCGTAATTGCAATGGAGTACAATTATAATACACGTTGTTATTATTACAATGTAATTCGTAATTGCAATTGGATAATATACTTATAAAATACTTTGTAATTAAATTACATAAAATAGCGTTACGTATTATGAACGAGGACGAGGAATAGAAACTACGCCGCGCCGCACAAACACTATAAACAAGTATAATGAAAGAAAAACATAAAAATATGCCGCAATTCTTTATTGTTCTGTGCTATAATTTGGAGAGCTGTATTTTAATTATATTGTATTTCAATTACACATCTGATTAAATTCTTAGTAATTGAAAAAATTAATTGTAAGGTTTGAATTATTAATTCAGTTACGACGTAGTTGAATTTCTATACAGGGTGTGCCAGCTAACTTGACTACCTTGAATATCTTTGTTGTTTTTAGAGATACGTCAAATGTATGAAGGACATAGTTGAATGGCAAAATGGGGCTCATACGATACCAACAAAATTTTTGCTTTTATGCAATTTCTTTTGGAGATATGAATAGGAGACATAAGTAAGTAAACGCTAACGTCTTAGTACGACCGCAATGGTATTTTAGAGTTATTTAAATTGAAATATCTCCTGAACTACTAACTTTTCGACATACATAGGTTAGTACTTTTTATAACGAATGTCCAGCTGCATCGATTGATGTATTAAACAATACCTCATTCCATTTAAAAAAAATGAAGGTGACCTTCATATCATATCTCTAAAAAAATTACATGAAAACAAAAATTTTGTTGGTATCGTACAAGCCCCATTTTACCATTCAACTTCGTCCTTCAGACATTTGACGTATCTTGAAAAACAACAAAGATATTCAAGGTGGTCAAGGGTGTATCCCTTGGGTCCCATTCTAGCTGGGACACCCTGTATAATTGAAATATAATGTAATTCAATTGCGTAATTGAATTAGCACAACTCTGCATACGTTCATCTGCTTCCATCCGACGAAAGTTCTAATTACAATTGATTTCCCCAAAATGAACATTTTACTATTTTCCTGTGTATATCTGAAATAAAATTTAAATCATTCATATTTTCAAAGTTGTCCCCCTTCGGTGTCCACTCTTTGTAAATGACAATCTCTCAGTAATAGTTCTATGTTGCACATTACAGCGAATCCCATCGTCGACCGATTTGCACGGATGATGGTAATTTTCCAAACGCAGGGTTTTCCCCACTCATAAAACTCAACCGTCCTCTTCACTCTCTTCTCTCTCATCCTCTTTCTTTCCTTTCTCTTATTACAACCGTATTCCTACCAGGGCTTCGGAGTCGGAGTCGTGGAGTCGGAGTCGGAGTTTGAGAGTAATTGCTGATCACTGGAGTCGGAGCCGGAGTCAGAAAAAGCTATATATCGACTCTCGGAGCCGGAGTCAGAGTCGGAAAAAAATATATCGACTCCGACTCCAACTTTGGCTCTTCTGTTTATAAATCATTAATAGGTTTATATATACATAAATAAATTGCTAATATTCGATCTGCAGCACAAACGTATTGTATATGTAATACATATTTATATACCTCGGCACTCGGCACTATGTAAAGGAGAAGCAGTTAAAGTTATGGAGTAGTATTTTCTAACTATTTCCTGAAAGTGAGAAAGTAACAGTCGTGTTGTGTTGTATCAGAGTTATCTGTTCCATATTCTTAGACTTTAATACAATATTTCAACTATTTATTCAGTTTTAATACAACTCTTAATTATTTTGAGTACATATTTTTTCAATTTGGAGAGTCGGAGTCGGAATCGTTGTCGGAGTCGGAGTCGAAATCGGCGTCGGAGTCGGAGTCGGATTCGGAGTCGGAGGTAAAAAAAAAGAGGAGTTGGAGTCGGAGTTGGAGTTAAGAATTTTGTCTACCGACTCCGAAGCCCTGATTCCTACAACACTAGCCCATCGTTGACACAGATAGACGAAAACCAAACATCCACGCTAGCGTACCCCAAAATTATCCTTCTAAATTTTCGTCGAAAAATTTGGTTTTCATGTTGTTCTAGTTCTAGACTTTCATTTTTCTAGTGTTTTTTGATAATATTTTACCAAAAAAAATATATGTTTCTTAATATCGGTATTTTGCATACATATTTATTTATATTCGGGATTTATACCTCAGGATTTTGCAAAAAATCGATTTTTGTTAACAAATTATCTAATTCAAAGATCCTTCAAGATCCTTTTGACCAACTCGAGGCTTGAATGAACACGTACCGAGGCCCGAGGGTCGAGCCCCGAGGCCTGAGACCAGAACATAATAGTAGTACAATAAACACGGCCGGGCAACCCCACGGCCAGCCAGGTATATCGGCATGACACCACTAACAAGTGAATGCTAAACTTGTTGATTTTTTGTAATTTTCTCACGAAAGTGACGCGAGCCAGTTCGTGGCGTTCTTCCGATTAAGAAAAGACTAAACTCGATAGAATTCGGACTGTGACCAGTGGTTTTACTCGTGAAAATATCTTCGAAATTTGTATTTGAATACAATTTCAGCCCATCCTCCGTGCTAGGGCGACGAAGTGACGATGGCCCCGTCGCCTTGGTCAAGTGGTGCAATAAAAACCGCCGGGCAATCCCCCGGCCAGCTAGGTATTTCGACATGAAACCGCTAGCAAGTGAATGCTAAACTTGTTGATTTTTCGTAATTTTCTCATGAAAGTGACACGAGCCAGTGCGTGGCGTTCTTCCGATTAAGAAAAGACTAAACTCGATAGAATTCGGACTGTGTCCAGTGGTTTTACTCGTGAAAGTATCTTCGTTTGTATTTATAGATACAGTTTTTGCCCATCCTCCGTGCTAGGACGACAAAGCGACGAGGGGCCTCGGGGCTCGGGCTCGGCCGTGTTTATTGCACCACTTGGCCACGGCTCCCGAGGCCCTCGACGCTTCGTCGCCTTAGCCAGCAGAGATGGGCAAAAATTGTAATTAAATACATACAAATTTCGAAGATACTTTCACGAACAAATCCACTTAGACACAGTCCTACCAAATTTCATCGAGTTTAGTATTTTTGAAGTGAAACGTCTCTGCTGAGGGGCTACAATTTTCTAGCATTACGGAAGTGGGTTACGGAAATTGAGTGTGACGAAACTGGTCCTCCACCGTCGCCTTTCCACCCTTCTCCGAGCTCGCGTTTCGGTGGACCGAGTAGCTGAAACGCGAGTCAGGAGAAGCTAAGTCAACGATGGAAATGATCGAGATCCGCTAATGTAAGTTTAATTAATCATTTACAATTCAATGAAATATATTTTTCATTTGAATGTATTAGGTAATCAAATATTTTATAAATTCAATTTTTCCTGTCTATACAATCTATTTAAACAAGTACAGTTTTTAAATATGTTATATTAAATTTTGTAACAATCGTTTTGAGACGAATTAAGTTTGAAACAAAATTTTTTTATTAGTGTACATCCTTTTTTTAAAGGCAATCTGCAAGACAGTAAAATTGTTTAAACAAATATAATTATTTAAACAAAGTATACTTTCTCACAAATAATTTCTTTAATAACCATCTTTTTATAAACAGAATTTTCCGGACAAATAAAACTGTTTAAACAAACATATGAATAATCTGTATTTTTTAAAAATGGATTTAAATAGATTATATTTAAATAAAGTAAAAAAAAGCCTTCAAATTGAATAATAAAATGCATTTTCCTATTTGCAGAGTCATCGCTGTCATCGCTAGCAGTGCTGCCTGCCAAAAGGTCACTACTTCCTCCACCGGCATTCACCTATTTAATTGTTGTTAAATTCCTATTAATAGTTGCTATGTATTATAATAATTATTTATTTATTTGTTTTATAATATTTGTATTATATTTGTCTATATGTATTATAATATTTGTTTTTATGTGTGTAATAAATGATTTTTGTTTTTCGATTAATTGTTTTGTTTCGATTTTCTTTAATTTACCATTCCACAGTTAAATTCCGATTTCCAAACTGAACATAATTTCTACAAGTCCTAAGGAATTGTAAATTTGTACCTTTTATAAATTTTATAGTTTGTTGTAAGTAGAGCTGAAATGTAGTTCGATCTCGTTTTTGTTTAAATAAAATTTGTTATTCCGCACAATGTGTCTACTTCTGCGATCCTTTCTTTTATTTCACCTTATTAAATAATTATTTTTTGCAATTATTTTAATACATGATATTGGATACAGGATATTGTTTGATACGAAAGAGAATATAATACGGGTGCAGCGAATCAAACAATATAGTCTTTTCGTTTTGATCAAGGCCAAAGATGATGTAAGATCTTGTTCGGACTGAAAGTCGAAACGGATTCTTGTCCGGACTGAAAGTCGATATAGGTGGTTGCCCGGATTGAAAGTCGAAACGGGTTCTTGTCCGGTCTGAAAGTCGGTATAGGTGGTTGCCCGGATTGAAAGTCGAAACGGATTCTTATCCGGACTAAAGAATGATGGCAGCCAAAAGTGGCACGGGCAAAACCCGAGCGTGAGCACTCTCATATACTCTCTGCTAACAGAGAGGATATGAGAGTGCTCACGCCCGGGTTTTCGATGCCACCGGTATAGTGCTGCCCCCACACAAAATTCTAGCCTGGATCAGATCCTACACCGATAGTAGAGCGGATTTCCCCCTCCCACTCTTAGCCTGGATCAGATCCTACACCGATAGTAGAGCGGACGGTTAGCCTGGTTCAGATCCTACACCGATAGTAGAGCGGATTTCCCCCTCCCACTCTTAGCCTAGATCAGATCCCACTCCGACGGTAGAGCGGACCCTTAGCCTGGATTAGATCCTACACCGATAGTAGAGCGGATTTCCCCCTCCCATGCAAGAGAAATTAATAGTTTTAAAAACAATCTGTCTCTCTCTATCTACTTCTAGATTTAATATACATACAACTCGGAGAAAAGTTCCCAAGAGTTAGAACACATTTTACTCTTAAATTAATTTATATTTTGCGTAGTTCTCTGCAAAACTTAGCATAAAAATAAAAGTTGGCGAAGTTTCCGATTACGTCCATGCTCAGAATTCGATGAAATTTTGGAAATAGGTTCATTTTTTACTAAAATGATTGTCAGAAGGATGTTTGGCGACTCGAAAAAAAATTTTTTACCATTTTAATGTCACTCTCTACCTCACCGACTGTTTGGATCTTCGTTGATTTCCGTTCTGCGGAAATTTGAAGTTACGATCCGGCGAAATAGCAGGAAAATAAATATGTTGAAATAATCGGAATTGTGGGAGAGCGTTTTGATTTATTGTTTGACCACCGTCACTCGCGATATTACAAAAACCCGTCGATCTCGGCTTACAAGGGTCGGCTTGTAACGGTCGATACGCGACAAGAATGATTGTAAGAAATAGACTTTTCGATTGTGCAATTCGTAGAAGAGAGAGCGAGGACCCGACCGATTGTTGTGTATATTGTCGCGGCTCGTTCCCCTCGCCGCGCACCCCGAACTACTCGGTCCGCCCGAAGTGTGCGGGGAGGGAGAGACGAACGACGACAACGGCCGAGTCCTCGTACAGATACATTTCGGCAGTTGACACACACACACACGAGCTCATTACGGTACGTCACGCGAGTGTATTCGTGTGTTCGCGCGGCGATACCGAACGGCTAATCATTTTGTGCTCTAACACCGACACTACTCCAGAATTTTCGTTCGCGTGGACAGCCCCCCACCACGTAACTCAAACTCATGCTGATCGCATAATCTTCTTATTGTAAATATTCAATTAATTGGTTTAACAATTGGAATTTTGGAAACATTTCATATTAATTTTCAGAATATACATATTTGATATCTTCAACTAATTGCAACAATGGATCATTACCAGCTTTGTTGACCTAATAGCGCACCATATCTCATCACAGATGACAATCGCACCTACGCCTTTGTCAGTAAGGTAGAGAGTGACATTATAATATTTAAAAAATGTTGTCGGTAAGATAGGGACTGACATTGAAATGGTAAAAAAATTTTTTTCGAGTCGCCAAAAGTTCTTCTGACAATCATCATTTTAGTCAAAAAGGAACCCATTTCCAAAATTTCATGAAATTCTGTGCATAGACGTAATCGGAAATACAGCCTAAAGGTTAATTTAATATTTAGCATGGGAGAGATTATACCCTAGTTGTATGACATAATTCAAACCGTTTAATCAATTTGATTGCTGGTAATTACGCTAATCGTGAATGTAGTTGAATTACACTGTAATTGAAATTTGATGTATTTGGAGTACCTACAATGTTTTTTTGTTTGATTGTAACTATAGAATGTAAAGGAATTATTCAGAACCAGACTTCGAAAACTGTTCAATATCGATTTCGGATCCTAGAACAGTTATGAAGAACTTTTATTTCGACAAACTATTTTACGAAAAACCGAAAGGGTTTTTCAGGATACGCATGTCCCTGAATTTACGCGAATATCCGTTCCACGTGGATTAGTGGATTGAATAAAAAATCGTGTAAATTGAATCTGTATACTTGATAAGGTTCCAGAGGCCACACTACTAATGTTTTCCTTCCCTTCCGCGTAAATTGAGGTAAATTTGGCGCGTAAAACAAATACTCGCGTAAAAAAGTGCCGCGTAAATTGAGGGACGGGTGACGGGTGTATGTTGTAGCCATTTGAAATTAGGGGGACTTTAAGTCATCATTTTGCCGATTTCGAATTTTATTAGAAATGACAGGCCTTCGAAATTTTTACAATTTTTGCCCATTTTGGCGAGAACGGGCCTCACTTACGAATTTTTATCTCAGGAACTGTTTGTCTGTTTTCAGTCGGAAAGAATTGGGCTATTATAAAATAATATTTTCAACATCGATAATCAACTTCATAATGTCGAAAAATTTAAACAAACTCTTTTTGTACGTTTTTTTCGGTGGGTGCCAGAGTGATTTAAATTTTGAAAAAATATATGGTTATATTCCTTGCAGTTTTCCCATTAAACTGAGCCCTAGACTGGTGATTTAAAAATTGGCGACACAATGAGCTGGTAAAGGACGCCGTGTATCCCCGTTTCAGGTAGAAGCGAGTCGAGCGCACCGCTATTATGGTCCGTTGTCTATACCGCAGATCTCGGCAAAATACCAGCAGACTGTATACGACTACATGACCAGTGTGGCCAGACGAGTCCGACCTTGAAACTCGCGAGGGGAATACAGTACCCCTTCTCTGATGCCCAGCAATATGCGCAAGCGCGACGGGGATCGAGTAGGGCGCATGGGAGACATGTTGCGCAAGCGCGACGGGGATCAAGTGGGGCGAATGACGACGCGTGGCGCTTGCGCGATGGGGACGCAACAATGACACATGACATATTACAAGTTTTAGGTTATTGCCGCGTATCGAACCTATTACCTACTTAATGAAATGAATCATATGAATCGTTCTAGATATTATCAACATTCTTTATTATAAATAAAATGAATTGTAACATGTGGGAGTTTCAGTTGTGAAATGAAGTATGCTTATTATGTATAATATGTATGTTGAAAAAAATGTTGAAATCTGTACTATTGAATTACATTCCAGTAAAATTATAAATGTCCTAAAAATAAATCGTAATCTATTTTAACACTTTTAAGGAATGGACATAGCAAGTTTTGAAACTACCTTTTTCAATGCATATCTTAAAATGTTTAGTATTGGGAAGATGACACAAATTGTAGAACTAAAAATATTGTCTGTGTGTGTGTGTATGAATATAATAAATATATTATACATAATACAATAATACACAATAAAATTGTAGGACAATATAGCCTATCAGCTAGATATATAACCTAAAACTTGTAATATGTCATCTGTCATTGTTGCGTCCCCATCGCGCAAGCGCCACGCGTCGTCATTCGCCCCACTTGATCCCCGTCGCGCTTGCGCAACGTGTCTCCCATGCGCCCTACTCGATCCCCGTCGCGCTTGCGCATATTGCTGGGCACTAGAGAAGGGGTACTGTATTCCCCTTACGAGTTTCAAGGTCGGACTCGTCTGGCCACACTGTACATGACCCTCTCTTAATGTCTTGAGAACAATATTAGAAACCACTCTTGGCCTACGACAAATTTTTAATGAAAAGTTAAGAAAACCCTGAAACCCTCATCGGTTTCATTCTCAGTGGAATAAAATCTTAAATCTTGTTAGGATCTGGAAAATATGCCAGAAGTGTGGACATTACTAAAAACAGATTATAAGATGTAAAAGAAACCTTCCCAAGCAAACCAGCTGACACTATATTATAGGCGTTCATTTTCGTTGCCTTTCAAGTTTTTAAGTTTATTTTATTACTATATTCCTTTTTCTGCCGACTCTGACAGAATCTGAATATATAGTAAATATATATAGAAGGTATGGAGGGGTTTCCTATACATATATATTCCTATAAATTTTCGTATCGTACACTTCCAATTATCTAATAATAAGAGTCAGTGAATTATCGGTAATGGTGCGTCGAAAGTGTTGTAAGAAAGGATTATGGCAAAACACCATTTGCAATGTTTGCCTATTTATTTTTGTCTTCTTCCAGAAGAAGCCAGAAAATTGGCGTTCGAATGAGTAAGAAAATTTTACTTCCACAACATTCTACCTTACTTGTCACCTTCTTTGTACCAGTATTTATTAGGGCGACGACGAGGCAACGAGGGCCTCGGTCCCCGTGGCCAAGTGGTGCAATAAACACGGCCGGGCAACCCCACGGCCCAGAGATGGACAAATTTTGTATTTAAATACAAATGAATAAAAGATACAAAATTTGTATTCTTTATTCGAAGGTTCGAATACGAAGGTATCTTATATTCGAAAAATATTTAAATACTTTTGTATTCGCCGAGAATGTATTCGAAGCTTCGAATAGAAATTGTATTTAATTTTTGTATTTAATTTTCGAATATTAAATACATCCACGAATACTTACGGCCGGCTCGAGGCTCCAATGAACACGTACCGAGGCACGAGGGTCGAGCACAAAGGCCTGAGCCCAGAACACAATAGTAGTGCAATAAACACCACCGGGCAAACCCTCGGCCATCCAGGTATCTCGGCATGAAACCGCTAACAAGTGAATGCTAAACTTGTTTATTTCATATAATTTCCTCACGGAAGTGACACGAGCCAGTTCGTGGCTTTCTTCCGATTAAGAAAAGTCTAAACCCGATAGAAATCGGACTGTATGTAGTGGATTTATTCGTGTGAATTTCTTCGAAAAATATATTTATATACATTTTCGCCCCTCCTCTGTGTTAGAGCGACGAAGCGACGAGGGCCTCGGGAGCCTTGTCCAAGTGGTGCAATAAACACCACCGGGCAAACCCGCGGCCATCCAGGTATCTCGGCATGAAATCGCTAACAAGTGAATGCTAAACTTGTTTATTTCATATAATTTCCTCACGGAAGTGACACGAGCCAGTTCGTGGCATTCTTCCGATTTAGAAAAGTCTAAACCCGATAGAAATCGGACTGTATGTAGTGGATTTATTCGTGAGAATTTCTTCGAAAAATATATTTATATACTTTTTACCACTTTTGATCGTTTATAACTCCTAAATCAATTAACCAATTTCAATAAAATTTTCAGAGCGCATATAATTTATACGAGCTTACCAAACACATCTTTTAAACTTTCGTTATTGGCCCAGCTAAAGAAGTAGTAAAAATCAATTTTCACTATTTTTTCACAATTCCGACAATTCCAATTATTTATAAGACGTCATTTACTAAACTAATTCTTCTAGCCTTACAGAGAAATTGAAGTCATTTGGTCCATTCTTAAAAAAGTTATTTTGATTTAAAGTGTGTGTGAGTCTATTTTTATTGTGATTTTAATTGTAATTGCAATTTTAATTTTTATTATGTTTATTGTGATTTTAATTGCAATTATTTTTTTTTATCATAGTTTTTATGTAAATTCCGCACGCGTTCTTCTAATAAAGCTATTTATTAATATTAAATTTATTAGAATTATGTGGAATTATTACCGCATCGAATTTTAGCAATTTCCGATACATGGTTATATCGCACGAAGCATCTATTGAAGGTAGTTCTAATTTATGCCACAGGCTAGTAAAGGTTCTGTTTCATGCTAAAACGGTGTGGTCTCTGTTTCGTGGTAAAAGTGGGATCTATCCTCGGTGTAGGAGCTGTTCCGTGCTAAGCGTGAGCGTGCCAAAAAGTGGTGGCAACTCAGACCCGGGCGTGAGCACTCTCATATCCTCTCTGATACAAATTTGCGATAGGCCGAAACTTCGCGCGGGAGAAAGAAGTAGAGAAAGTGGGGGACGCCTCGCTTCCGCGTTCCCGAGCCACCGCGTACGTCGTCACTGCTTCGTTGAATCTTGTCGGGATCACTTGTTAACCATTGCATAAATCTCTGTAACATTTGCGACGGCTGCCTAAGAGGGGCGATTAGGGATTGCTGCCGTACATCAGCGGAACCTCGTTGCCGTGGGTAAGCGCCGATCAGGCTTTCGTTAACGATTCAAACAGATGAGATATCGTGTTGGCTCGGGTAGCGTGTCGGTCGAATAGAAATTCGCGTCGCCAGAGTGAACGACTTGCACGGCCTTCGTATTGGCGAATTTTCGAAGGGATTTCAAAGTATGGGAAACACGAGTCCTCCGAGCAGTTTGCGGGATATCGTTTTGGCGATCTGAATCCGGTCGGATAGCGGGGGCCGTGGGACCGTCTTGTTGCGGTTGTCCAACGCCAGTCGAAACGCGAAGTCGCGGATTCAGAATGATTAAACGAAGCCGTCGTTCACTCTTCCTAACCTCGGTTCGTTCCATGGTGTGACGCAGTCGTGTGCGCGATTCGTGTTCGAAAGTTCAGCTTCGTCGGAGCAAGTCGAGGAAAGATCGCGTATTACATCCGAATTCGGTCGAGTCATTGCGAATAGCATCTCCGCGCCGTAGAACATCGCGTCGCTGCCGAATTCAACGCGAGCGGGAAAAGTAACGGTGAAGAGAAGCGCGTGCGATTAACATCAGTCGCGATCTTGCATATGACGCGCAGGCTACCTCTGTATTCGCTGCTGAACCGGTCGACAGCCTAAGATCGTCGTGAAATAAACGAATTGTTAGCCTAAACCGTTGTTCAGTTCTTGTGTGAAACCTTCCCGCCGCGGGCAACGCCACGTGCTCCCCCGGCGTAGGACCCTGCGCCCGCTTGTGAGTTATTCAGGATATCGTGATCTACGCTGCCGGCTCGGAATTTCCGTCATTATAACGTCTTCGCGAGGTTGTGTTCAGTAACGTAACACTTGCGAGTGTCTGGCGCCCGAAATTGATGACTTTCCGATAGCGGAGATCCCGAGTTTGCAGGCGTATTTTGTCCCAGCCGAACCACGTGCCGTGCGGCCGAGCGTGGCTCGGCTGAAAGTCTCTAAAGACCCGGAGTCGTTTACTTTCGCGAGAATCCGGTCGAGATTTAGGAAAACGACGTGACAGTACTTAGTGCAACGCCAGGAGGGGAAACGAAATAAGAAACTCCATATGTTAAATTTTATTTGTTACAGTATTCTTAATAAATTAAATGTAAACTAAATTAAATCTAAGTTTTGAAGGAGTAATAAAGAGAGTACACACTTTAAATGTCTAACTTTTTAATATTATATCGAATATTTTTATTTATAATGAATAACTTATTTTTTATAACTGTACCAAACGACTTGATTTTTTATAATCAATTAGAAGCATAAGTTTACGAAATGATATGCAAGAAAGATTTTCCAAATATTATAATTTACAAGATTACATGCAAAAATAAAAAAGGGATTTTTTAAAACTTTTTTATTTGGGCCCTTAATGAAAATTTAAACGAAACGGTTGACACAGGAAGAAACGACACGCGGTCCATACCCTAAAGTCCTCTTGCTTCACCTCCTCGTGGTGGTCCCTGGGGCACGGCGCGGCGGGCGCTGGTAGGTTTGGCAGCGTTGTGTGATAACGAAGCAAGGGGTGAATGGGACGCCAGTCGATGCAGAGGCTGGTCGGCTGGTAACCTTCAGGAACGATGGACCTGGGTGAAGATAAAGAAAATTTAGTTTACAATTTTCTATTTACTTGATAATTGCTATTATTTTAAGAGGAATTTTGTAAATTTAACTCTCCCATATACACTTAAGGAGTGTGATACATTGAAACGTAAACTCTTAATTACAGTAATGGAGCATAACTGATTCCACACACTTTAAATCAGAATAACTTTTATAGGAATGGACCAAACTACTTCAATTTCTCTGTAAGGCTAGAAGAATTAGTTTAGTAAATGACGTCTAATAAATAAGTTGAAAAAATGCATTTGGTCGGAATTGTGAAAAACTATAATAAAAATTGATTTTTACAATTTTTTCAGCTGGGCCAATAACGAAAATTTTAAAAATGTGTTTTGTCAACTGGTATAAATTATATACGCTCTGAAAATTTCATTGAAATTGGTTAATTGGTTTACGAATTATAAACGATCAAAAGTGGTAAAAAGGCCGAAAATCTTGAAGAATTGCATTTTTACCACTTTTGATCGTTTATAATTCGCAAACCAATTAACTAATTTCAATGAAATTTTCAGAGAGTATATTATTTATACCAGTTAACCAGGCACATCTTTTCAATTTTCGTTATTGGCCCTGCTAAAAAAGTTGTAAAAATCCATTTTTACTATTGTTTTTTACAAAAAATTATAATTATAATTATTACTTTTGAAAAGATGAATGTTCCTACATTGTCATGTCGGCGGTGGGATGCGACGTCGGAGGCGGGTTGGGGAGGGACGCGGGGGGGGGGTCGAATGTATAGATGCGGAGGAGGGGTTGCAATACTCGGAATCATCGCCCTCCAGGTCGAGGAGTAACCCTCATCGTCGATCTCAGCATCCTCCGTCATTCCATCCATCGTCGATCTCATCTATCCTCTTCGAGCGTGGTTCCTTCTGAAATGTATGAATTGTAACGTTGTCCCTTTTTCACACGGTTTTTGAGCCGGCGAAAAGGGTCAACTCTCGGGAATTTACAGTCACGGAGGACGGGCCGTGCGCGGCCGTGCAGGCACGGTCCTCCCGAGACAAAGGCGATCGGCGAGAAGGTTCGCTCGGACACGAAATTATGTTCGGGCGCCAGGTACTCGGAAGTACCACACTAAGTATCACCAGCCACTGTCGAACGTTCTCGTTACGCGAACTAACCTCGACGACACGAACGGCCAGGAGTTCGAACACAGAGGATAACGGGGACAGCCCTCACGGCAGGACGGGTCTCGCAGGTCGGAAATAAACTCGGCAGATAGGGCTCGAATTCGTGTATTCGTTGTCAAACGTAAAAGATTACAGGTGAGCGGCCACGAGGCCGCGACCCGGGAGCCCTCGCTCCTAGTACACTTTAGCGAGAGTTGTTCGATTGCGGAGCGCGTTAGTCGATATTTTCTCAATCACGAAGATACGGTTCGACGGTACAATACTCGTCCCTATCGAGACGACAATTCGCGAAGCGCGGGAGGACGGCGCGAGTTTCACGGACCGTCGCGAGATTGACGAGCGCGGCTACGGAATTCACAAACGCCGAGCTATCCTTTTCCGACGCGGCTCCTCGAGGAAGACTTCCGACTACACGAAGGGGGAGACTGCTCTACGGGACTCAAAGCGTCCTCGGAAGGAACGCGAGCACAAAACACGAGGCGCTAAGCGCCTCGGCGCACCAAAGGCTCGAGGACGACACGTGCTCGTCTCGTCCTCGCACAAAACAGCGAGCCAGCACAAAATAGGGAACCGAGAATCACTAGTCGACTTACCGTAATCGGGAGTTGTTTGCCGGATTCCCTCGTCACACGGAACTCTAACGCGGAGAAACCACCCGCGACGCGTACTACGTTCAGTTCTACGGAACTCGGAATTACAGAGTCTAACGAGACTCGGAAAATGACGACTTTCTTACTCGACAATCAGCGCGACAGTGATCCGCGGATCCGCATCGATGGAACGCATCGATTCTCGGTCTCCCCACTCCTTTCGTCCTACCGAAATTCCCTATGGGCGCACCCGCAACGCAACTACTTCTAGTCGCAGGACCGAACCTTCGGAACAGGTCTTCGGGCCCCCGACCTATCACCAAGTTACGATCGCCACGGACGACCGGGGAGGATAAATCCTCCCAGGCGCTCCTCCGCACCACCCTTGCCGGGGTCAGTTGTAGGCGGGATGAGACGACGGCGGGACCACCAAAATGCCCGATGTTCTGCAAGTGTGACCCCTACGTCCCACATCGTCGCCTCCGGGTTAGTCAGCCCGTGTGCGGCGGTGCCCTTTTGCACTTCTCCGGATCCGGAATGGTTTTTGGTTACGGCCAGTCGTTTGTCGTCCGGTCGATCCTTTGATGCGGGGCGTCGTTACGGTGATCGTCGCTCTCTAGGTGCGTTTCTGTAATCGGCCACTCTCGGCGCGCGCAATAGATGGCATTAGGATCGATCTTTCAATTGAAGTATCTTCCTCAAGGAGTGCTCAAATCCGCGGGTGGTTCACTTAATCACCAACGGTCGGTCCGGTCCATTCACAATACGGTTGTCTGACCGTTTCTCAAACGGAGAAGTGACGTCGCAGGCTTGCAACGTCACAGAATATTGAATAACATTGAAAAGAAAAAAACGCGAGTTGGCACGGTCGGCTAATAGGCAGTTGACGCGCCGGGCGTTACTGGTTCGGCCGCGTATGCGCGTGAAATCTTGCACAATATCTCTGCTCTGTTTTTTCAAAACTTAATAGACTTTAGGACTAAATATAAGTATTATCTGAAACTCACCGAATGTGTGTCCGCCTAGACGTGCTCGACGAAAAGACCGGATAGACCCAGCGATTCGCTGGGTTTGTGTTTGCAACCCATGGTTTGGTCTGGATGCGCAATTGTTTAAGAAGGAATAAACGGGCGCGAACAGATGAGAAACGCAGAAAAATACGAACCAATCAGAACGCGACCTTCATAGACGCGAATTGGCACCTCGCAAACCCAGCGAATCGCTGGGTCTATCCGGTCTTTTCGTCGAGCACGTTTTTCACTTCGGCTCATTTTTTATTAATGGAAGCAAATTTTAATAGTGTTAAGCAGCTTCGGTCGGGCACTAATCGTTTTGGCAAGGTATAATATTGAACTAACTTTGTGTAAAAAATCTCGGGCAACTTTGAACAACCTTGGCCGAAATTTAAGTTTATATATCAACTTTTAGATTTTCCAAGAATGAATCGCGCGGAAATTACGATTATTTGGGGTTTAATGTGAAAATTTTTAAGGAATATTTTTAAATAATAAAGAAAAATGTGAAATGTATATGATTTATTTATCCTTCCTTTGTATAAAAAATTTTAATAACAATTTTTTGTATTATATAAATTATTTTTGTAGAGGTCACTATATATTGTCAGAAAAATGCCTATTGAATTTTTGTGACAGTGGTCGCACATTGAACGAAAACTTTGTTTATTTAACAAAAAATTGTAATAACAATTTAAAAAAGAAAGAATAAATATCCTTTTAATTATGAATTTCAAGATTTTTTTATTATTTAAGATATGCCCCTTGAAAATTTCACATAAAACATGAATTTTTACTCCTTGAAAGTGATACATTCAAGAATGCAATGTACGATAAAACGTATCACGCGGTGGAGGAGCCGGCTGTGCGGGCATCAATCTATCCCGCGGTTCATTTTCCGGGTCTCAGAGCGAGAGGCGGAAAACAATCTGTTTCAGGTGTTTTACAGACAAGGCAGCCGGGCTGGGTCCGGCCGTGCTGGACCCAGTCCTCCCGTGATAATCTGTGTTTTCACAGGCTTTGGTACGTACGCTAATCTAAACGGTTCTTTCTCCGGGCGCCAGACATCGAGAGATGTCACTCAAAATCACGCTAACAAATGAAGCCTGTGAAATCACGATCGCGAAAGGTAGAATAGCTCAGAATGGTCGCAGGGTTCTACACAGGATCGGACAGGACGTTCCCCACGGCGGGAATGGACCTCATAAATAATCTCAACTCATTTTAACCAAGAAAATATAATTGGATACCAGTGTGACTCGACTAATAAGGCTGTACACGCTGTCGGGTGCATACCCGGCAAGATAATAGTAACAGTGTAAATCGACGGAAAACTACGTGTTCGGCGGAAGGCCGACACGTACGCGGATTCGCTGTATCTCAAAATGGCCGCGTCGGAATCGGTAACTCGCCGGGTGATCAGGCGCAGTAACTGCGGTAAAACAAAGTACCGATTCTCAATCTAATACGCGCTTCCCGGAACAATGAGAATAACCCGCGTCGGCAGCCGTCCGAGATTTGGTCCGGCGCGGGGGTCACGATGACTTTGACTAAATAACGTTAATTGACTGTGCGCGGCAGCTTCCAATACGATACGCGAACACGTGATTATTTTACGGAACTCGCGCTGGTCGCTCCCACTGAGGAACTCGCCAAAAGGAACGCAAACAGGCAGCCGTTCTACGACTTACACGAAACACGCGGTCGTCCTCAAGACGAACCGCGAGCAACCGAGTATAATTCACTAAATCGCTGCTCGAGCCACAAACGAAAGATCACGAATCAATATGATATAATATCGAGGCAGAAAACCTGGTTAGTCCTTACCACCGGCAACGCTGAATCTTTGTAGTTTAACTACGGCAGCGTACAAAGGATCTTACTCATTACGACGCACACGCGTTTACAGAGTTCGTGAGTAACGCGACTATCTCGCACGCGACCCTACGCAGCAGTGCCCAGGATTTTCGGTGGCTCGAGGATGCGGAAGTGAGGCGTCCCCCACTCTTTCGGTTTTAAGCCTGCCAATTACTATCGCTCGCGGTGTCGCTAATAGTTAGGGCCGGCGCTCAACAGGAGGGCCCCGGACCTTGCCGATTTCCCGGTTTCCTTAACGATGGCCCCTCGGCCACCGGAAATGTCGCGAGACATTCCAGGACTGTTCGAGCCGCTCCTACAGGGAACCGTTCATGTTGCAGGCCAAGGCGTCAACGGGACGATTCTTCGATATCAGTTTTGGTTCCCAGGTCCCACGTCGGCGCCTCCAGGTTGATCCGCCTGGGCTCGAGGTCCTTTTAGGGTCCTCGCCCACTAGACCGTAACCTCGACGCGGCGCGGCGGAGCGGCGCGCTGTTTCTTTGTACTCTGATCAGGTATCGTGGGCGCACTCACATTGAAATACACAGGAGGCAATCCAAAACAGCGCGCCGCTCCGCCGCGCCGCGCCGAGGTTACGGTCGAGTGGGCAAGGACCCTTATTCTCCTCTGCAGAGGTATTGATGGTCCGGCGTTACGAGGTGGGCTTTGCGGCGACAGTATTGGTCTTTCCTTGTTTTAGCAGCGAGTAAGTAGCCGGGCTCCCTGAGCCCGCGCTACGCTCCTGTAATATTTCGCCGTGCCAATAGGCACAACGTTCCGAGATTCTTACAGACATTGATTTTATAATACAAGACGTCCCAGTGAGAGCGGTTACTGCTGCTCTATTCGTAATTATTCTGCTCAAGGGTGGTCCGGTCCTTCCGATTTTAACCTCAGAGTTTACTTTCTATATTCCAAAGGGACCTGGTTAATTTGCCACGTCACAAACGGTAACGTTAGTTAGTTTGTAACAAGTCCGTTTTCTGGTGGTCGTTGGTATCGCGGCGGATTCCCCTCGTTGCTGGTTAGCTCGCCGTGCCAGGATCCTAAGTCGGCGAGGAGAACGGTCGGGATTCGGGAAGGACGTGGTGCGTCGGGTTTTGAAATAATGACACGTGGATTGTAGTTATTTTGCGCTCGCTGCCGGCGAGTGAATAATTATCGTGTTCGCGAGTTTTCTGTATGTGCATTTAACCTACAATGTTCGCGGAGACGTGGTGCATCGTGCTTTGATATTCGGGAAGATGACGGTACATCGTGTTCCGGAAACTCGGCGTTCAGGAGGGTGATGATATACCGCGGTCAGGAGGCAGGAAAACAGCTGGTGAGACACCGTGGCTGTAAGAGTGGCGGCACACCGTGCTCTTCAGGGTTCAGGATTCAGCTGGTGACACACCGTGGCTGCAAGAGTGGCGACACGCCGTGCTCTTCAGGATTCAAGATTCAGCTGGTGACACACCGTGGCTGCAAGAGTGGCGGCACGCCGTGCTCTTCAGGATTCAGGAAGATCATTCTCACGAGTCGACTCCGAGGTATCCGCTAGGCGAAGTTAGCTCGTCGTTGCCGGTGTGAGAAGAATCGGGGATTCGGTATGAACCTGGATATACTTACGATGAAGCTTGGTGACAGGAACGATCCGTACCGGTGAGTGTCTCTGGCATAACTAACGTCCCGAGCTCTGGTCGTGACGGCTTTTATAGTTCTCGATTGCTGACGAGGGGAGGTAGCGCGGTGCGGTACTTCGCGGTGTGGTAGCGGGGAAACGCGCTGCGGTAGCGAGAATATGACAGTTCGAACCGGTTTGAACTGGTTTGGTTTGGTTTCTCGTGGCTCGACTCGGTTCGCGTCTAGCTAGTAACAGGCCTGCGAGGTACAGGTCTGTTACAAGTTTCATCTTTACGGATTTTTTGCCACCTTTTGGCAAAAACAGAGATCTAACGAACGAAAACTTTGTTTATTTACAAGGAGAACCCCCGCTCTGTCCCTCACGGATTTTGTTCAGACTTTACAGACTTATAGATCTCGTTCCCCTGATTACGAAAATACCCCATTATAGGCG
This sequence comes from Lasioglossum calceatum, assembly GCA_963966675.1. Lineage (NCBI taxonomy): Eukaryota > Metazoa > Arthropoda > Insecta > Hymenoptera > Halictidae > Lasioglossum > Lasioglossum calceatum. Next base: position 1,281,252 of record CAXAAD010000078.1, on the reverse strand, counting down.
CAGACGCTCAATAGTTTTCGAGATATTTGCAATTAAAGTTTCATAACCGTAAAATATCAGTTTAGTTCAGATTTTTACCAAGCAGCGGTTTGGCGTAAGAGCAGCGAGCTGAACTGTTACGCCGCAGGCCCGGGTTCGAATCCCTTCGTGGTGAATTATTTTTTATTGTTTTTTTTCATGGAAAATGGATTTTCAATGTTAAATAAATTTTAAATTAAATATTTTTATTCGCTAAAGGACTAATTGAAAATGATACTTATTATTTTATAGAAGAAACTCTAGATCTATTACTACATATACAATAGATTATAAAACAATAATAATATTAAAATAATAATACATAACAAACAACAAATATAAATATAAATACAAATACAAAATAGAATAAATTTGTTATTTGTTGTTTGTTATGTATTATTATTTTATAATTATTATCTTTTGTATATGTAGTAATAGATCTAGTGTTTCTTCTATAAAATAAATATCATTTTCAATTAGTCCTTTAGCGAATAAAAATATTATATTTAAAATTTATTTATTTAACATTGCAAATCCGTTTTCCATGAAAAAAAACAACAAAAAATAATTTACCACGAGGGGATTCGAACCCGGGCCTGCGGCGTAACAGTTCAGCTCGCTGCTGTTACGCCAAACCGCTGCTTGGTAAAAATCTGAACTAAACTGATATTTTACTGTTATGAAACTTTAATTGCAAATATCTTGAAAACTATTGAGCGTCTGCGCCTATAATAGGGTATTTTCGTAATCAGGGGAACGAGATCTATAAGTCTGTAAAGTCTGAACAAAATCCGTGAGGGACAGAGCGGGGGTTCTCCTTGTTAGCATAAAAAATTATTAACTTTTTTTATTTAAACAATTTATTAAAAACAATTAATTTAAACAATTCACTGTAACTAATTGTACTAACTAATATAACCTTAAAAATTTTTACCCTAAACCCCAAATAATCGTAATTTCCGCGCGATTCATTCTTGGAAATTCTAGAAGTTGATATTTAAACTTAAATTGCGGCCAAGGTTGTCCGAAGTTTCCCGAGATTTTTTACACAAAGTTACTTCAATATAACACCTTACCAATACAAGTAATGCCATACCGAAGCTCCTTAACACTTTTAAGATTTGCTTCCATAAATAAACAATGAGCGTAACGTAAAGAGGTTTTCGATTAATCCATATTAGTTAATGTTAAACAACTTTATTGAAAAATTATTTGTGCCAGTTAAAATAGTTTAAAGCATGCGTAATAACCCCTATAAATTGCAGAGCTATAAGTATTCAATTCTAGACGCAATAATTAAATAACGATGGCGCTGAAAACTGGTGAATTCCCAAGAGAGAAAAATAGGTTGCTTGCCATGCCTATATCCCCGTAAAAAAAATTTTTTTTAATCGGACTTTGGCACATTATACATTCACTATTTGGTAATACATTGTAACAAGTTCGTTTTCTGGTGGTCGTTGGTATCGCGGCGGATTCCCCTCGTTGCTGGTTAGCTCGCCGTGCCAGGATCCTAAATCGGCGATGAGAACGGTCGGGATTCGGGAAGGACGTGGTGCGTCGGGTTTTGAAATAATGACACGTGGATTGTAGTTATTTTGCGCTCGCTGCCGGCGAGTGAATAATTAAGGTCGATACAGCTTGGCACGAACGATCAAGCCCGGAAAATGGACACCATACAGCTTGGGCCTGAGCCTTCCTGACAGTAATTTGAGCCGTTTCCCGAGGCTCGCACAAAGGCCAAGCACCTAAAATCGTGTCTAACCGCAGGGGTTCGCCGGCTCACCCCAGGGGTCCCCCAGAACCTTCCACTCCCCTCTACACCCCAGGAGATGCCTATGGTAGATGCCGTCCGGTCAACGGGAAAATTCCGTTCTCTTCAGAATTTTTCTGGTGATCGGTTACAGGCAGGCCCGACTCTACCATCAAGAAGAATATAACATGCTGTAATTATTTAAAAAGCTGTTAACTAGAAGTTTTCAGAGTTCGTCGTGCCAATGGCGAATACGTTGTTAAGGAATTTAAACGTTATAACAAAAAAATAAGAATAGGTTTTTGATTTCGTAATGTTACAGCTGACGATAATAAGCGAATTCAACGACCTACTACATTATTACGTTGAGCCTTTAAATAACGCCAAAATGCGGTACGGAATCGCAATACATACTACATAAATATGTAGAACACGCGTAACTGTGCAATAAGTCAATAAGTAAATAATATTATTTCACAGTAACAATAAGTAATAATTAGACTGCGGGAAGTGTATGAAAATTTTATGTCAGAATATGCAAATATTTCCTTCGTACCGTTGATATTATTAAGTTTAAACAATATTTCAAACCGTAGATTTTCCTGAAAAACATTTATATTTTGCTCTCACTTTTTCTTGGCAGCCAATAGGTACATTATCTAGATTTTGAGCAAAATCTGTAACTAATTTAATTGAATCTTTTATTCCTAACTTAAAATCGGGAATCGGAATAGGTGGCCCGTTCGGCAAATGAATCGTACTAAAATTTTCTTTCCCAAACCGATGGTCTACGGCCTTTTACTTTTAATTCAAACACTGCGTGTGTCAAACGCACTACAAATATGATTTCTTTAATCACTGCGGAAGCGCTCGGACACGTAGCTTCTACCGAGAGGTACAACGATCTTCTTTTACAAACACGCTAATCTCTAAAATTCTGTCTCTGTTCTCGAGTAATCGAATCACGACAAACGACAACTGCCGATCCGGAGGATCGGATCGACACGCATGGGTAGGTCGCATCCCCATCTCTTACGATAGGGGTGAGCCCAGGTTACACAAAATCTCGGGTGAGCGAAAGATGTCGACGCCGGGCTTTCATGTTTTTCTAATAATTACTATCTGCAAGATTGCACATATACCTTGGACATTCGCGATTTGCCAAAAAGTTATCATATGCCAAATCTTTATCGGTTTGTTAGTGCAGCCGGTATAAACACAATGAAAAAAGGTAGACAATTCACTTTGCAGGTATGTAGAAAACAGCGGACATTTATGACAGGGACGACTAAACACACTACTTTTTAGATTTCTCGGATGTAGCATTTTCGCCGGAGTATTCGGTACCTACACAAATTACTTTACAGTAAACAGGTGTTGCCCGAAAAAGTGCCGACTTCCAGCTGAATAGTAATGACCTGTCATAAACCTCTCCATAGAGAACAGCCCCGGCGGGAACGGCACATAAACAAAGCGGGCCTATCGCTAGGTCTGCCTGCCCCACCACAGCCGCGCCTGTAGCCCCAATGTTTGGACTTTGACGTTGCACGCTACGTAGATGTATGGCTGCTGTAGCCAATATTTCGACGCAGCCGAAAATGCGTGTGAAACGAGGTCAGCCTCCTCCGCTCTGATCCAATCGGCCGCGCATTCGTTCCGTCACCGTGATCCTCCCTGGGAACCTTCTTCTCAGGTTCGCATCAATACAATGTCACCAGTTCGGAGTTCGGACCCATACGAGATGGCGCCTTGCCATCCCCTACAATTGCGTAGCAGTGGGCAGTAACGGTTTATAATATCTTAACCCACTGCTCTGTTCCGCTATCGCTCGTAAGGGGCAGTGTATTCGACTACTTGTTGGACATAAACAAATTGAAAATGTTTTTTCTCTACGTGAAAAGTGTAATATTAGGACAAATGCCGTCGACCCTTATTTCAGAATGTCTAAAGAATATTCAGCAATTGTATGGACACGAAATAACAAACAATTCAAACCTAACAGCTGTTTGTAATTACTGGAGTGTTTCACATCTCATGTGTGCCGAGATGATACATGATGCGTACAGTTGCAAAGTATCGTAATGGGCGAAATGACACTATTGGTTTCCCTAAAATGAACATTTTATTATTTACCGGTGTAACTGAAATAATTGTTGATATCATTTATTAGTTTGTGAAAGGAAAGTTCTGTCGCGTTTTGAATAAGCAAGTAATTTTGCTTGTTACCTGAATGATGGCAACAAGTTGTTACAGATAATTAAAAAAAAAACGGCATTCCAAAGAGCAAGAATCGTAGAATACGACCATATATTTATACATTTTTTTTCACAGTAGATCCGGTGGAAAAATTTGCAGAACAGAGATATGTGTCACTAATATATTTTCTAGTAATTATTTAAAATCATTATTTAGGAAGAATTCACCAAGCGGCAGGAACGTTTCCTACATGATGTTGAAAAGGAGAGCTACCGACAGTTTACCTAAGGAATTGTGAAGCCCATAAAAACCTTTTTTTTTGTACCGCGCACAGCAGGCAGCCCTGACCCCCGTCGAGAGAGACGTCGTTGCCAGGAAAGGCCAGGCGAAAAATAAATTCCGTTGAGAAATCCGGCCCGAATTTCCGTGACCGGGCTCCCTATCCTTAAGCATTGGTGACCGGTGCTTTCCTGAGCAAGCTGTATCGACCTTTATCGTGGTCGCGAGTTTTCTGTGTGTGCATTTAACCTAAAATGTTCGCGGAGACGTGGTGCATCGTGCTTCGATATTCGGGAAGATGACGGTACATCGGGTTCCGGAAACTCGGCGTTCAGGAGGGTGATGATACACCGCGGGCAGGAGGCAGGAAAACAGCTGGTGACACACCGTGGCTGTAAGAGTGGCGACACGCCGTGCTCTTCAGGATTCAGGCTTTCAGCTGGTGGCACACCGTGGCTGTAAGAGTGGCGACACGCCGTGCTCTTCAGGATTCAGGATTCAGCTGGTAACACACCGTGGCTGCAAGAGTGGCGACACGCCGTGCTCTTCAGGATTCAGGATTTCAGCTGGTGACACACCGTGGCTGTAAGAGTGGCGACACGCCGTGCTCTTCAGGATTCAGGATTTCAGCTGGTGACGCACCGTGGCTGTAAGAGTGGCGACACGCCGTGCTCTTCGGGATTCAGGATTCAGCTGGTGACACACCGTGGCTGGAAGAGTGGCGACACGCCGTGCTCTTCAGGGTTCAGGATTCAGCTGGTGACCCACCGTGGCTGTGAGAGTGGCGACACGCCGTGCTCTTCAGGATTCAGGATTTCAGCTGGTGACACACCGTGGCTGTAAGAGTGGCGACACGCCGTGCTCTTCAGGATTCAGGATTTCAGCTGGTGACACACCGTGGCTGGAAGAGTGGCGACACGCCGTGCTCTTCAGGATTCAGGAAGATCATCCTCACGAGTCGGCTCCGAGGTATCCGCTAGGCGAAGTTAGCTCGTCGTTGACGGTGTGGGAAGAATCGGGGATTCGGTATGAACCTGGATATACTTACGATGAAGCTCGATGACAGGAACGATCCGTATCGGTGAGTGTCTCTGGCATAACTAACGTCCTGAGCTCTGGTCGTGACGGCTTTTATAGTCCTCGATTGGTGACGAGGGGAGGTAGCGCGGTGCGGTACTTCGCGGTGCGGTAGCGGGGATACGCGGTGCGGTAGCAGGGATGCGCGGCGTGGTAGCGAGAATATGACGGTTCGAACCGGTTCGAAATGGTTTGGTTTGGTTTCTCGTGGCTCGACTCGGTTCGCGTCTAGCTAGTAACAGGCCTGCGAGGTACAGGTCTGTTACACCATAAATATTTTTTTTTTAATCGAAAATTTATAAAATCGATTTTTGGCCGCCTCGGCACCATTGTGCGCCGTGCCCCAGGGACCACCACGAGGAGGTGAAGCAAGAGGACTTTAGGGTAAGGACCGCGTGTCGTTTCTTCCTGTGTCCACCGTTTCGATTAAATTTTCATTAAGGGCCCAAATAAAAAAGTTTTAAAAAATCCCTTTTTTATTTTTGCATGTAATCTTGTAAATTATAATTTTTGGAAAATCTTTCTTGCATATCATTCCGTAAACCAATGCTTCTAATTGATTATAAAAAATCAGGTCGTTTGGTACAGTTATAAAAAATGAGTTATTCATTATAAATAAAAATATTCGATATAATATTAAAATGTTAGACATTTAAAGCGTGTACTCTCTTTATTACTGCTTCAAAACTTAGATTTAATTTAGTTTACATTTAATTTATTAAGAATACCGTAACTGTTACGAGCCAGGGCCGCGAGTAGCAACGAGTGGCCGGCGAAGGGTTGTCACCCTGGGAATATGGTATCAGTTTGTTAGTTAAGGTGCGCGGACGAACCCAATGCGAAATCGGGGAGCCGCTAGGATTATAGACTGCGAGGACGAACCTGATGCGAAATCAGGGAGCCTCTAGGAATGGAGTCAGACGCAGACGAACCTGATGCGAAATCAGGGAGCTGCTAGGAAGGTGAAACTTCGTGAACGAACCCAATGCGAAATTGGGGAGTCACTAGGAAAGACGCGCAGACGAACCCGATGCGAAATCGGGGAGCTGCTAGGAGGTTGTAGAACAGCGCGGACGAACCCAATGCGAAATTGGGGAGCCGCTGGGAGGTCGGATAAGAGCACAGACGAACCTGATGCGAAATCAGGGAGCTGTTAGGATGCGGACGAACCTGATGCGAAATCAGGGAGCCGCTAGGATGGTATAGTTTTCGTGGACGAACCCAATGCGAAATTGGGGAGCCACTAGGTAGGAAAAATCTCTATTTGGACAAATGGTAAGTAGCGAACGAACCTGATGCGAAATCAGGGAGTCGCTAGGACAGTTAGTAGGCCTCGTAACTAATATAATCTAATTGATACAACCCGAGCGGTAAGGTTGTATCGTGTGGGAACGTTCAATTACTAGATTAGGATATTGGACGATAATAATGGGTTTAATAAATTTGCTCTAATTACCAAAGAACACAAATATATTCTAATTATAAGTATCTGTGATACAATTGTGTAATTGTCGCGAATGAAATGAACTAAATGAAATAGATAATAAAAAGAAGAATTACCTAACAAGATGCACGGTTTTGACGCACTGGCAATGCGGGGGACTCGGAAAGAACTTTAACACTGCCTAATAGATTTTACACCGAACTCGCGGAATCTATACGGTTAACTTTGATACGAAAGGTACTCTAGCCCGATCTCACTAACAGTTGACTTTCCGAAATACAGCACGACGTGACTCGATACGTGTCTACCGAAGTACTAGCCCCCGAGAGTGAGAATCTAAGGGTTTATATACCCCCTACAATGAATGAAATGCTCTGTTCATAATCTAATCGTGCTTAGGGCTTAGGGCCAGACTAATAACTCTAGTTTTTTGTCACTTTCAATTAAATCGGGCCAGAGCTCGGTCTTCGTTAAAAGGTTCAACTACGATATGAAAGGTTATCTAGGACGCTTCCTGCCAGAGACGATCTAGAAGAGATTCCTGTGAGAGACCGAACGGGAATCTATTCTCTATCCGTAACATAACAAATAAAATTTAACATATGGAGTTTATTATTTCGTTTCCCCTCCTGGCGTTGCACTAAGTACATATGTGTATTCGAAAATCAATATGAATTTAAATCAATACATATTAATTTTGTCGGTAAAATGATAGATTGCTACACGTTCGCACAATAAAAATTTACTTTACCGACATCTGCCACATTAGTGCACACACTTAAACTTTATTTCTGTCTTAGTGCGACCTGTCGTGTGTATATGAGCATTCGCCACATTAGTGCGACCGTGCTGCCCCCTGGACCGGGGCACCGTGCCCGCTTTCGGTGCCAGTACCGTGCTGGCACCAGCGGACGCAGCAGCCGTCCAAAATCGAGCATTTTGCTTACTGGGCGTTTATTTAGTTTTTCGCTGACAGTAGTTAATTTCCCATTTCTCTTTTTAACAGTTTTCTTTGCAAAAATTTGCAGCTGTATTATTATTGGTAACTTTGCAGTAATTGTTTAGAATAATATTGACAATAATAATTTGGAATAATATTTTTTAACATTTCTTAAACCATCAGCTCTGCATATTTTTCAATCAGTACAAAAATATTACACAATTAGAATTTGTTTATTTAAGCTTACCCAGACCCCTAAATGGGGTCTATACAGCTGAACGTAATTTACATTATGTTACAAAGTACAGTTGGAATAATATTATCGTTTACTATATTGATTTTAATATTTTTTATTCTTGCGAACACCGACACAGCTCGACGTTCGAACCATATAGTCCGCATGAATCTCATCTGTAACGTGACAAAAGTCAAAATGAATAAGGGTCGATTCATAGCTCAACGGAACGATAACACTGTTACGAGCCAGGGCCGCGAGCAGCACGAGTGGCCGGCGAAGTGTTGTTGCACTAGGAATATGGTATCAATTTGTTAGTTAAAGGTACGCGGACGAATCCAATGCGGAGTTGGGGAACCGCTAGGATTATAGACAGCGAGGACGAACCTGACGCGAACTCAGGGAGCCTCTAGGAATGGAGTCAAACGCAGACGAACCCGATGCGAAACCGGGGAGCTGCTAGGAGTTTGTATAAAAGCACAGACGAACCTGATGCGAAATCAGGGAGCTGTTAGGATAGTTAGTAAGCCTCGTAACTAGTATAATTTAATGATACAATCCGAGCGGTAAGATTGTATCGTGTGGGAACGTTCAATTACTCGATTAGGATATTGGACGATAATTATGGGTTTAATGAATTTGCGTTAATTATCAAAGAACACAGATATATTCTGATTATAAGAATTAGTGTTACAATTGTGTAATCGTCGCGAATGAATTGAATTTGGAATAGAAAGAATTGAAAGAAGATGTGTATTACCTAAACTAACATGCACGGTGTTGACGCACTGGCAATGCGGGGGTCTCGGAGCAACCTTATCACTGCCTAATAGATTTTACACCGAACTCGCGGAATCTATACGGTTAACTTTTGATTCGAAGGGGAACTTTAGCCCGATCTCACTGGTAGTTGACTTCCGAGATGCAGCACGACGCGACACGATTCGTGATTACGACAGTACTAGCCCACGAGAGTAGAAATGCAAGGGCTTATATACCCCTGCAATGACAGGTGGTATTTGTCAGTACCCTTTGAGTGAACATTCGTATTTTGTCAACGACCAGTTGGTCGTGCGTATGTTTGGGCCCTAAACTAAACTAAACAGCTATGTAGATTTATCTAGGGTGGCTCTGTTCGTTTATCTAGGACGGTTCCTGCCAGAGATGATATTGAACACCTCTTCGTCATCCGTAACAACACTGTCCAACAAATTTCAACTTTATTTTTGTATTTCGATTCCCACTATGCGATTCTTATAGAGTTTTTCGCACTGATTCCGAATCTGTTTTTAATTTTTCTCCTATGCGTACAGTTTTTGAGAAAATGCAGTTTAAAAAAAAGACATATTTTTCAACTTTGAACAAATATTGTGATGTTATTATAAAAGATATTGAGTTGATCTTTACAGCAAAAGATTCCTTAGACTTTCCCGAATACAGTGATATATAATATTAATGCATTATGATTGTTGAAACATGTTTAAACGATCATTAAAGACGGAGAGACACCACTTTTGCACCAATTTTTGACGATATTTTTGAATGCATCTCAAAAAATAAGCGTTCAGCGGAAAATCGAACTATACCACGCGATAGAGCAGACTTTTATCTTGAGAAACCACCCTTTCAAGTATCGAACGTGGACGTTTTTTCGAACCAGAAAGCAAAATATCTTCGCCCGACATGAGTTGCGGTCAGTGGCGCTCGGGACCGTATACGGCGCAGCGACGGGATACGGAGCGGCGAACGACCGTTCTAGTGGTGAGCGCCAAGAATCGCATAGTCCAATATTAACAAAGTTATCGTTTTTTTTTTAGAGAACGTCCGAATATTAATGGGAGTCACTGTATACTTACAATTAGATATCTTTTTACGCAACGATCTGTGCAAATGTGGGACTAATTCCTTTTGCACTATGATTACGAACCTTTATCGAATGTACTATCAGAACATTTACTGTGGCAGATACCAACTGACACAAATTTACTAAACGTACATTTTAAATCGGTCACAGGTGTATATGAAAAATTTGTAAAAAGAGCAATGTTCATAATTTAGAGAAGTCGGGGTGCCTACAAATAACTTGATAGTTATCACGAGCTGTCCGAAAAAGTGCCGACTTCCAGCTCAATAGTAATGACCTGTCGTAAATCTCTCCATTGTGAACAGCCCCGGGAACGACACCTAAACAAATCGCGCCTATCATAAAGTCGCCGAATCCCCACCACAGCCGCGCCCGTAGTCCCAATGTTTTGACTTCGACGCTGCACGCTACATAAAATGCATGGCCGCTGTAGCCAATAAAAGTCGACAACAGTCGAAAATGCGTGTGAAACGATGCCTGCCTCCTCCACTCTGACACAATCGGCCGCGCATTCGAACCTAGACACGTCATCGTACTCTTGCCTGAGAAGGCTTCTTCTCTATCAATACAATGTCACCAGTTCGGAGCCATACGAGATGGCGTCTTGCCACCCCCTACAATCGCCTAGTAGTGGGCGGTAACGCTGTTCCCCTATCGCACGTACGGTGCAATGTATTGGACTACTCATTGGACATAAACAAATAGAAAATGTTTTTTCACTACGTGAAAGATGTAATTTTAGAACAAACGCTGTCGACCCTTATTTCAGAATGTCTACAGAATATTCAGCAAGTTTATGGGCCCGAAACAACAAGCAAAATTCAAACCTAACAGCTGTTTGTAGTTATTGGAGTGTTTCACATCTCATGTGTGCCGTATGACATTTTTAGGCGAAATGACACTATTGGTTTCCCTAAAATGAATATTTTATTATTTTCCGGTGAATCTGAAATAATTTTTGATATCGTATATTAGGTTCGAAGGAATGTTCTGTCGCTTTTCAATGCTAACACTGTCCAACACCAAATTTGTTCCCAATATACTGTTGGGCCCTTCTTATAGAGTTTTTTGCGCTGATTCCGAATCTGACCTTAATTTTTTTCCTATACGCACAGTTTTTGAGGAACATGGCTTTAAAAAAAACATATTTTTCAACTTTAAACAAATATTATGATGTTATTATAAAAGATATTGGATTGTTCTTTACAGCAAAAGATTCTGTAGACTTTCCCGAATCCAGTGATATATAATAGTAATGCATTATGATTGTTTAAACATGTTAAAACAACGTTTAAAGACGGAGAGACACCACTTTTGCACCAATTTTTTAGGATATTTTTCAATTTATCTCAAAAAATAAGGGTCTAGCGGAAAATCGAACTATACCACGCGATAGAGCAGACTTTTATCTAGAGAAACCCCCCCTTGAAGTATTTGCGAAATCGACGTTTTTACCGAACCAGAAAGCAAAATATCTTCGCCCGACATGAGTTGCAGCCAGTGGCGCTCACCACTAGAACGGTCGTTCGCCGCTCCGTATCCCGTCGCGCACTGTATCTCGTCCCGAGCGCCACTGGCGTCAACGCATGTCGGGCGAAGATATTTTGCTTTCTGGTTCGGTAAAAACGTCGATTTCGCAAAAACTTCAAGGGGGGGTTTCTCTAGATAAAAGTCTGCTCTATCGCGTGGTATAGTTCGATTTTCCGCTAGACCCTTATTTTTTGAGATAAATTGAAAAATATCCTAAAAAATTGGTGCAAAAGTGGTGTCTCTCCGTCTTTAAACGTTGTTTTAACATGTTTAAACAATCATAATGCATTACTATTATATATCACTGGATTCGGGAAAGTCTACAGAATCTTTTGCTGTAAAGAACAATCCAATATCTTTTATAATAACATCATAATATTTGTTTAAAGTTGAAAAATATGTTTTTTTTAAAGCCATTTTCCTCAAAAACTGTGCGTATAGGAAAAAAATTAAGGTCAGATTCGGAATCAGCCCAAAAAACTCTATAAGAAGGGCCCAACAGTATATTGGGAACATAAAAAAAGTTGAAATTTGTTGGACAGTGTAATTAGTCATTGGGATACGGGAATTGACAGGTTACCTGAAAGATGGCAACAAGTTGTTAAAAATAATGGAAAAAACGGAATTTCAAAGAGGAAGAATCGTAGAATACGACCATATTTTTAAAAATATTTTTCTCATTTGAACCGATGGAAAGCAGAAAAAAGATATGTCTAATATATTTCCTAATAATTATATTAAATCATTATTTAAGAAGAGTACAACAAATGGCAGCAACGTTTCCTATTCCCATCATGTTGTAAAGGCGAGCTGCTGACAGTTTACCTAAGGAGTAGTGGATCCCATAAAAACCTTTTTTTTTGTGCCACGCACAGCAGGGAGCCCTCATCCCGCTCGAGATATAGGTATGGCCTCACCGACTCGAAGAAAAGAATCGTCGCCGAAAAGTCGTTACCGCTCAGATATGAACGGTTTCACTTAAAACCTGGGTAAGAATATCGGTCCGTTTATCGTTATCGGTGAGCTATGAATCGACCCTAAACTGTTGCAACATGCAGGGTGGACGATTTATCTGAAGACATTGAAATATCTCGAGAACTATGTATCGGATCAAAACAAGTGGGCAATGAAAGTTGTTCGTCGCGAAGGGGGACATCCAATGATACCAAACTGGACCCCTCACCGCCACCCCCTGGGGGTGGGGTTGGGAGAAGATAAAAAACTTAAATGGGAACCCCCATTTTTCCTTGCAGATTTGGATTCTCCAGAAAAAAATACAGAAATTTTATCTAGGAGTTTTTGCATTTTGGTTCACAGATGGCGCTGTAATCGACAAAAATCAAAATGGGTAAAAAATCGACGAAAATTGGGGATATCTCGGAAAATACATATCAGATCAGAAAAAGTAAAGTAGACGTATTTGATATTTTTGAAAATGATATTCATTAACACCATAATTGACCCCCCACACCCACCTCCTGGGGGTGGGAGAGGGAATTATTTCAAAATCGTCAATGGGAAACCCTTTTTTTATAGCAGATCTTGGTTCTTCATTGATTTGATGTTACTGGTGTAATTTCTTTCACAGATCTCGCTGCAATCCAAAGCAGTTGGAAAAATTCATTGGTTTGTTTATCAGTAAATCAAAAACTACTTTTACAGGAACAACGACGTAGATGTAGTATTTTTCTGTTCCCTTTGGGGAGCTTGTTTTAAGTGAGTCCCCTTGTCTCGTGAAAGAAAGTTCACCAATAATATCAAATCAATGGAGAACCAAGATTTGCAATTAAAAAAAGGGTTTTCCATTGAAGATTTTGAAATAATTCCCTCTCCCACCCCCAAGAGGTGGGAGTGGGGGGTCATTTATGGTGTTATTGAATATCATTTTTAAAAATATCAAATACATCTACTTTTATTTTTCTGATCTGATGTGTATTTCTCGTGATATCCCCAATTTTCAACGATTTTTTACCCATTTTGAATTTTGTCGATTACAGCGCCATCTGTGAACTAAAATGCAAAAACTCGTAGGTCAAATTGGGATACTTTTTTCTGGAGAATCCAAATCTGCAATAAAAAATGGGGGTTCCCATTTAACATTTTTAACTTCCCCCACCCCCAGGGGGTGGCGATGGGAGGTCGAGTTTGCTGTCATTAGATGTGCTCCTTCGTGACGTACAACTTTCATTACCCACTTTTTTTGATTTGATGCATAGTTCTCGAGATATTTTAATGCCTTCAGATAAATCGTCCACCCTGTATAATACATAAATTCGTGTAATTGTGTATAATTTAAGTTAGAGTCGATCATTTTGATCATTACATTTTGTACATTATGTCGCGTCGTGTTGATTTTTTTCTAGATTTAAATGAAGATAAATAACGTGTTCTTTTTTAATCGTAAGAGTCCAATTTTCATTAATATTCACCAATTTGGTAGCTTGGTATAGTTCTTCAAAAGTTTTGAAGGAAAAACGTGTTGTGTGTTCTGCAGCAGTTTTTCACTTTCAAAATGCATTCTGGGTGGCTACATCTTCTCGTCTGGTCTTCTTCTCAGATGGGGATTCCCTGTGATTTCTTCGTTTGCTTAAATACGGGGCAATCTCTGGAAAGATACAGGGTACTGCACCATTCTTTATTCGAGGCTTGACCAGAGAAGTAGTTATTATTTTTCCAGTTTTCCAGTCCACTGCCGTTGTAGTAAATTCGATGTCTCATTGCGAAAAGTGTTGATGACAAATTACGGAACGTTATGAGACACAGAAATATTGTCGATAAATAGCGTTCACCCATTTCTGTTTAACCTTGTCATCACGCGGAAATTTAAAAACATGTAATTTTGTATTACACTTAAGTTTCTATTACACCTAGGTACACAACACGTATTAACCATTTTTAACTAATGATAACTATTTACAATTGCAAGGACAATAAATATCGCAAAATGTCGTTCGAACCACACGTAATACGCAAATATCCGTAAAATATGTATACATATGTGACGTTGCAAGCCTGCGACGTCACTTCTCCGTTTGAGAAACGGTCAAACAACCGCATTATGAATGGATCGGACCGGCCGTTGGGGATTGCAAAGACCACCCGCAGATTAGAGCATTCCTTGAGGAAGAGATTTCCGTGCAAGATCGATACTAATGCCATCTGTTGCACGCGCCGAGAGTGGCGAATTGCAGGAGCGTGCCTGTAGGGCGACGATCACCGAAACGGCGCCCCGCATCGTAGGATCAACCGGAAGAGAAAATACTGGCCAAAAGGGAACAACCCTTCCAGATCTGGTGAAGTGAAAAAGGGCACCACCGCACACGGGCCGATCAACCCGGAGGCGACGGCGTGGGACGATGGGGTCGCATTTTCAGAAGATCGGATATTTTGGTGGTCCCGCCGTCGTCTCATCCCGCCTACAATCGACCCCGGCACAGGTGGTGCGGGGGAGCACCTGGGAGGAAGTATCCTCCCCGGTCGTCCGTGGCGATCGTTAATTGGTGATTAAAAGGTCGTGGGCCCGAAGACCTGTTCCGAAGGTTCGGTCCTGCGACAACGTCTAGTTGCGTTGCGGGTGCGCCCACAGGGAATTTCGGTAGGACGAAAGGAGTGGGGAGACCGAGAATCGATACGATCCGTCGATGCGCACCGAAGGATCACTGTCGCGCTGGTTGTCGAATGCGTAGGTCGCCATTTCCGAGTCTCGATCTTCTTGTGAATTCCGAGTTCCGAAGAACCGAATAGTTACGCGTCGCGGGTGGCTTTGCTCCGCGCTAGATTCCGGTGTCGAGGAAATCAGGACGAAGGCGAAAGTTCCGGCCTAATCGAAGGAAGTCGACAGGCGAATTCCGGTCACGGTAAGTCGATCAGTGATTCTCGGTTCCATTATTAGTGCAGGCTCGTTATCTTGTGCGAGGACGAGACGAACACGTGTCGATATTTTGGTGTGTGCCGAGGCGCGTGGCGCCTCGTGCCGTAATCTCGCGTTCCTTCCGAGGACGTTTTGAGTCTGGTAGAGCCGTTTCCCCCTTCGAGTAGTCGGAAGTCTTCCTCAAGGAGCCGCGTCGGAAAAAGGATAGTCTCGGCGTTAATAAATTCGGTAACGCATCGCGTGCCGCGCTCGTAAATCTCGCGACGGTCCGTAGACGTCGCGCCGTCCATCTGCGCTTCGCGAAATTCCGTCTCTCGTGAGACTTGCTTTGTACCGTCATACCGTGCGTTCGTGAAAATTGGAAAATCGACTAACGCGCTTCGCGATCGAACATCAATCGCTAGCTTGTACTAGGAGCGCGGGCTCCCGGGTCGCGGCCACGTGGCCGCCCGCCTGTAATTTTACGATAGACACCGAATACATCAATTCGAGCCCAAACTGTCGCATTTATTTCCGACCTGCGAGATCCGTCCTGCCGCGAGGGCTGTCCCCGTTATTTCCGGTGTCCGAACTCCTGGCTGTCCGCTTCGTCAAATTCCGTCTACGATTACGGGACGATTCGAAGCTCGTGTTCGACTTCCTCGAACACGTGCCATTGGTGATCATCAGTGTGGTACTTCCGTGTACCTGGCGCCCGAACAATAATTTTGTGCTAAAATCGAGTCATCTTGTCGATCGTTTGTCCCGAGAGGACCGTGTCCGCGCGGCCGCGCACGGCCCGTCCTCAGCGGCTGTAAATTCTCGGGTGTTGACCGTTTTCGCCGGCCATACAACCGAGCGAAAAAGGGACAACGTCACACATAATACAAATCAAAAGTGACAGCACCAAGCTGGACACCACCAGGTGGTGACGATGCTAGGCCTCTTGTGTATGATGTCACAGGCTGATTTTTTCGGAGTTGTTTGGCTTTATTATATAGGTGGTGTTGAAATGGCCGTCACAGTCGCGGGCAGAGAACCTATTTTCTGAGCATCTCGAGAAATAGAGGGTGCAGCACAATAAAGACCGTTTTTGTATTTTTTATTTTCAATTGAGGGATTCAGTTGTTTTAGAAAATTTTTTATATAGGTGTTTGTTTAAATAGCATTCCAGAAATTTTGTTGCAATTCTTCTTATTAGTTACTTATTCTATTTTATAAAAACCTATCTTTGTAATCTATGGACCAAAATAAATTGTATCTTTGGAATTTTTTGGTTTTTGACAATTTGTATTTTTGTAAAAAATATTGAATTATACTTGTGCTTGTTTAACACTAAACCTACCGAGCCTTAAAAGTAACTGGTACAATGTTCCCTTATAAAAATAATAAGATTGATTTTATTCAGACTTTGTGCGGTTCCTATTGTAATACGTGCACTACTGAAGATATCTATTCAATCGTTTCTTATGAAATCAGTTTTATTATTTTTCTAATTGTAAAATAAAAAACCTGGTCGTGCGGTCTTATGCACACAGTATTGGTCTGGGCTGCTCTTTTCCTTGCATAACCATATAAATTTTTCCTATGCTATTCAGTAGATTTGGACGAGAAAATGCGAGAAATCCAAGTTTCGATCCTGGAGGAGCAATGTTCCAAAAGTTATGCTTGTTTAAAGTTGAGCGATTTACAGGATTTTTTTACAGATTAGCGCCACCATGTAGTGTGTAGTGACGGTAGCACGCCGCTTACCGAGCGGAGCCGTTAGGTGGCACTACAAGCACGCGGTAATGCATTCGTTGGTTGGTTAGGTCGGGTGATGGGGGCGGAGAGGGCCGTCTTAGGAATCCACGTGATCGTAGCACCGCGTGACTGTCACTACACATATGGCGGCGCTAAATTGTCAAAAACACTCTAAATCGCTCAACTTTAAACACTTACAACTTTTGAACCATTGATCCACCAGGATCGAAATTTGGATTTTTCGCATCTTCTTGTTCAAATCTACTGGATAACATAAGAAAAAGGGTGTCACGCCGGTTACTTTTCTGAGAATCGAAAAGCAACCGAACACGGGAAATTATGGCTCTCGGACCGGGCCACGCTCGGTCGCGCGACACATGGTCCTCCCGGGACAAAGGGTCGCTCGCAGATTCGGATCGAAATATCGTTGATCTCTCAAATACGAAATCGGGCGTCAGGCACGTTGCCGTGCCACGCTAAACTACCGAACTGTTCAATGCAATCGTAACCGAATTCCGAATCTGCGAGAATCGCGATAGCCAGGAATAGCTACGTGCAATGCCAGGATTCCACGCGAGGAAAAAGGACGGGGCATTCCCCGCGACGGGAACGTTTCTCACAGGGACAATAAGTTACTCGAGATTTTAAGGCAAATACTAGTCGTTTATTACAAACGCGTCGTTATACAAGCCACCGGTGGAAACCGGCGCGGCGGCAGTCAAATTGTTTGCCGGCGCGAAGGCGAAAATATGCGGCGGACGTTCGGCCGGTCGCGCGTAGCCTATTCTATCGCGTCGAGCTCGGCAGTCACAGGACTTCGCGTGAATTACAAGCCTAGAAGGCACGATTTCTGCCGAGCTCCGATAACATACGCGGTTCTATCCTAATGACTGGTCGAAGGCGAAACGAATTAAGGACGGTTTAGTTTGACCTAGCCGGCCGGCGTGGGGACCCCATTTAGTTTGGGCCACGTCGGGCCATGATTTTAGGCCTTTTCCGAGGCTCGCCCAAAGGCCAAGCGTCGAAGATCGTGTCTAACCCCAGGGGTCCCCCGGCTAACCACAGAGGTTCCCCAGAACATTTTACTCCTCTCTACACCCCAGGAGATGCCTATGCAAGAGCCGCCACAGTGGTCCAAATCGAGAAATTCAGTGACTTTTTGTTATAACTTTTGAACCATAAGAGACATCGGGATGAAATTTGCACTAAAATTCATTTAAAAAATAGTCAATTTGAACTAAAGACAAATAAATACTTTTTTCATTTGTTAAACAATAATTTTTAATTAATTTTCATTGGTTTTTCACTAAAAAAAATTGTTTAAACACAATCTTCCAAATCATTTTCTCTTTCTAGGTGTGTATTTTATATTTATGTTTCACACATGCAATGATTAATGAAATGGGTAAAATGTAAATTTGAGGAATCGGATAAGGTAAAAACGTCACATAACTGTGTCAAAAGATATCTTTTATAATAATTTATAATATTGTAATTTATAATATTGTGTTACAATATAAAATAATTTAGTAACATTTTTGTAAATCTTTTGTGATAAAAATGTGATAACAATAATGGTTTTATAATATAATACTTTCGAACCATAAGAGATATTGCCATGAAACTTGGACTTCATAATGTAGTAATGCTACCTGACAGATAGGTTAAAAGAAATAACAACAATTACATATTTTAACAAGATAAACAATATCAAATATAAATTTTATTTAAGTACATGTCTTTTAAAACTATTGAATAATTAATTTTACAGCTTCCGCATCTAATTGTTTATGTTTTTTCTGCAAATTTATTCGTGCAGTGGAAGGCTTATCTGCACTGTAGGATAAACACTCCAAGTAATCTAAACAAATCTTTCAAACGTCTTAGTTCGTTGCGGAGTTTCGGGGCTGAATCCGAACGTATACGCATATAAGATGATATGCCGCGGATGGATTAAACTATAATAACTTCAACAGTGCTTCAGCGGGGGAAATGATTTTGACATGATCTTATAGGGGAAGATCTACTGAAAATATTCTATTTTGTTACAATGCGCGATCCCCTGGGACAAAAAAGATACACCTTGTCAACTGTAAAGCATTTTGAGATTTTTCTTTATTTCATTCAACATTATGTTTAAAAGACATTATACAAATTAATTATTAATGGCGTGCACAATTTCTTATCTCAAAAGAATGCTCTTTAAAACAAAAAAAATCGAAACGAAATATCAACTGAGCTCCTCAGGACACCACGAAGAAACAGAACAGTTTTGCCGCGTAAAAGATTCCAATTTTAAAATGTCCAACTTTAAGTGTTTGTATAATTCAAATCTGAACTATATTTGATTTATTTTCTTCATTTTCGAAATCTATGAACATTTAAGAAGAGATACATGTTGATCAGATATTAATATGAGAAAGTTGATTTTTGGCGAAATGTCACTGAATTTCTCGATTTGGACCACTGTCCCGGTCGCCGGTCAAATTCTGTTCTCATCGGAATTTTGCCGGTCGCCGGGCCCGGCGCTACCATAGGAAGAATATAACACGCTGTAACTATTTAAAAAGCTATTAACTAGAAGTTTTCAGAGTTCGTCGTGCCAATGGCGAATACGTTGTTAAGGAATTTAAACGTTATAACAAAAAAATAACAATAGGTTTTTGATTTCATAATGTTACAGCTGCGTTATTACGTTGAGCCTTTAAATAACGCCAAAATAGTTTTTCCCGCCATTTCGAGCTAAACACCCCACTGACCGGTGGCTTGTTTAACATTGGACCCCGCGAGTTTAATATTTTGAAAAGTGAGTACAATTAATTGACTACATGACGTGGAGAAAGATTTGTGGAAAATTGCAATTGGTCGGAATTGCAGAGGAAATAATAACAGTTGTATTTCGCAATTTTTGGGGTGGTCCTTTATTGAAAATTTGAAGAGCACGTTGTGTGGATCTATTACAGGGTGTTCACACTATTCCTAGCCAGCGTTTCTCTTGCAAATGTAACGCGGGTCCGGTTTTCCGCGTGCGGTCTCCTGGTCGTGGTGTCCCTCGTTGCTGAATGGCTCGCCGAGCCAGGGTCCTAGACGGCGAGGGACGTGTTTGATGTGAGGAGCGGGGTCGTAGCGGGGTGAATCAGTGAGACAGTTGTTTTGCGACACAATAGTGCCCGCTGCCTTAGAACGCGTAAGATACGCGGTCGATAGAGTGTCGTGGTGCGTGGTCTCGAGGATACGCTAGTCGTAGAGGGCGGACGCGAGGATGCGGCTTGGAAAGGTCGCAGGTGGAGGACGGATTCGAGGCGAGCGGAGGACGGGAGTCGATCGTGGCTGTCGCCGTGATCGCCCTTCCTAGGCCGGGTGTTGGCGGGTCCCCGACGCCGGTGACGCACCGATCGTCGAGTTTCCTCCGGACGGTCCAGGGGTGAGTTTCGGTCAGGTGACGCACCTAGTTTTCACTCAACCGTCCTCGTGGGCGACTCGCCTCACGAGGCGCAGGCGGTACACCGTGCGTTCTGGACGCGCTAGGTTCTCGTAGACGACTCGTCGTACGAGGATACCGGTGACGCACCGGGGTAACTACGGTAGAACACGGTTCTCACCGGCAGGATGCAGGTTGCAGGACAGGGGTTCGATGGATTTGAAGGGTGACGCACCGCTTCTCGTCCTGTCGCCTTCGTAGACGACTCGTCGTACGAAAGATACCGGTGACGCACCGGGGTAACTACGGTAGAACACGGTTCTCACCGGCAGGATACTGGTTGCAGGACGAGGGTTCGACGGATTTGAAGGGTGACACACCGCTTCTCGTCCTGTCGCTCTCGTAGACGACGCGTCTACGAAAGATGCTGGTGACGCACCGGGGATGACCGGAGGAGCACGGCTCGCTCTGGAGGAAGTGTCGGGACGGGAGGTTCCTCGGCGGAGTCGTAGGGTGACGCACCACTTCCTATCCGTCGGTTTTCGGAGACGACGCGGCTCGCGAAAAGTTACCGGTGACTCACCGGATGCTTCCCTCGATGGAACACGGTTCTCACCAGGGTGAACCAGGGTGCCGTTTAAACAAGGGGTTTGCACGGCAAACGAGCCCGTAGTCGACGGTCGGAAACTAGGATATCGGGTGCTTGTAGAATACTTACAGCTGGTTAACAGGAATGATCTGGCTCTCAGGAAATTCACTGGTAAACTCCGGTGATTTTGGTTGATTTCGGGCGCCTTTTATAGGGATAGTTTGGTGACGAGGGGCGGTGGTGCGGCGAGGAAATTAGGTGGTGACGTATCCCTTTTTCTATTTCGTATTTTGGATTTTGGTTTTGGGTTCCCGTTGGGGACACGTCTCTAGGTGCGGGAACGGTGCGGTACGGGCGGTGTTATTGTTGTGACAGGAACGCCGGTGGTACGTTACGCGATTCAGGATCGCGTGTACGACGGGTGGAGGTTTGACAGGGGTTTGCTTCGTAACAGATCTGCATTATGCAGGTCTGTTACACAAATATAAATTATTAGAAAAACATGAAAAATGGTATATGTATTTTTTTTGTGTTTATGATATTTTGTTAAATATGACGGTGACCTTCAATTTTATAAATAGAATGCTTTATTATTTCTTATGTCACACGAGAGCGCGTGTCTAGTCACATTCATCCGTATACTGTACCGTGACCCTCAAGGTCATGCAAGGTCTGAAACGAAAGAAGCATTTTGAATATTTCATACCAATGTGTTTGCAAGTCACTGCCGTGGCGGCACGAAGGCAGAATACAACATGATGTTTCTATTGAAAAAGCTATTACCTAGAACTTGTCAGAGTTCGTCGTGCCAATAGGTGGTGAATACGTTGTTAAGGAATTAAAACGTTAAAACAAAAAAAAAATAACAATTTATTACTATGGTAACAAAAAGAAAAAGAATATTATCTGACAATCTGTACGGTGAAACAGTTCGTCAAACAACTCGAGTAAGCACAGCGGAGTTTCTGGACGTTTTTCAGATTTCTCGGATATACATATGTAGCATTTTCACATGTATCTTTACCCGGAGAAGTCGGGGCGCCTACAAATTATTTTAGAATTAACACGTGAAAATATTTTTATCGGTTTGTTAGTGCAGCCGTTATAATACAAAGGTAGAAAAAAGGTAGACAATTCACTTTGCAGGTATGTAGAAACAGCGGACATTTATGACAGGGACGACTGAAAATACTACTTTTTAGATTTCTCGGATACAGCATTTACGCCGGAGTATTCGGTACCTACACAAATTACTTTACAGCAGAGTTGGGCAGTATTTAAATACAAAAGTATCTAAATCCGGATTCAACTAAAAGATACGTAACTATTATTCGTGATCTTAAGGTTCGGATCTAAAAGGATCTTGTATTCGAAGTTTCATTAGATACATTTGTATCTGCCGCAGAAGGATTCGAAGCGACGGATACA
Organism: Lasioglossum calceatum; assembly: GCA_963966675.1. Taxonomy (NCBI): domain Eukaryota; kingdom Metazoa; phylum Arthropoda; class Insecta; order Hymenoptera; family Halictidae; genus Lasioglossum; species Lasioglossum calceatum. The sequence goes on along the minus strand of CAXAAD010000078.1, from coordinate 1,258,885 downwards.
TTTGTAACTAGTATCTGTATCTAATTCAAAGATCACTTTCAGATCCTTCAAGATCCTTCTGACTAGCTCGAGGGTCGAGCCCCGAGGCCTGAGCCCAGAACACAATAGTGGTGCAACAAACACGTCCGGGCAACCCTACGGCAAGCCAGGTATATCGGCATGAAACCGCTAACAAGTGAATGCTAAACTTGTTTATTTCTCATGATTTTCTCACGGAAGCGACACTAGCCAGTTCGTGGCGTTCTTCCGATTAAGAAAAGTTTAAACCCGATGGAATTCGGACTGTGTATGGTGGTTGTACTCGTGAAAGGATCTTCGAAATTTTATTTAGATACATTTTTGCCCATCCTGTGGGCTAGGGCGACGAAGCGTCGAGGGGACTCCGTAGCCGTGGCCAAATGGTGCGATAAACACGACCGGGCAATCCCTCGGCCAGCCAGGTATATCGGCATGAAACCGCTAAGTACTTTACAATGAACACGTGTTGCCCGAGAAAGTGCCGACTTCCAGCTCAATAGTAATGACCTGTCATAAAACTCTCAATAGAGAACAGCCCTGGGAACGGCATATAAACAAAGCGAGCCTATCGCTAGGTCTGCCTATCCCCACCATAGCCGCGCCTGTAGCCCCAATGTTTGGACTTTGACGTTGCACGCTACGTAGTATGTGTGGTCGCTGTAGCCAATATCTCAACGACAGCCGAAAATGGGTGTGAAACGAGGTCTGCCTCCTCCTTCACTCTGATCCAATCGGCCGCGCATTCGTTCCGCCACCGTGGTCCTCCCTGGGAACCTTCTTCTCAGGCTAGCATCAATACAATGTCAACAGTTCGGACCCATACGAGATGGCGCCTTGCCACCCCCCACAATCGCGTAGTAGTGGGCAGTAACGGTTTTTAATATCTTAATCTACTGCTCTGTTCCGCTATCGCTCGTAAGGGACAGTGTATTCGACTACTTGTTGGACATAAACAAATTGAAAATGTTTTTTCACTACGTGAAAAGTGTAATATTAGAACAAACGCTGTCGACCCTTATTTCCGAATGTGTAAAGAATATTCAGCAATTTTATGGACCCGAAATAAGAAACAATTCAAACCTAACAGCTGTTTGTAGTTACTGGAGTGTTTCACATCTCGTGTGTGCTGATATGAAATTTATACATGATGCGTACAGTTGCAAAGTCTCGTAATGGGCGAAATGACACTATTGGTTTCCCTAAAATGAACATTTTATTATTTACCGGTGTAACTGAAATAACTTTTTATATCATTTATTAGGTTGTGAAAGGAAAGTTCTTTCGCATTTTGAATAAGCAAGTAATTTTGCTTGTTACCTGAATGATGGCAACAATTTGTTACAAATAATGAAAAAAAACGGTATTCCAAAGAGCAAGAATCGTAGAATACGACCATATATTTTTTCACAGTCGATCCGGTGGAAAAATTTGCAGAACAGAGATATGTTTTCTAGTAATTATTTAAAATCATTATTTAAGAATAATTCACCAAGTGGCAGGAACGTTTCCTACTTCCTTGATGTTGTAAAGGAGAGCTACCGATAGTTTACCTAAGCAGTTGTGAAGCCCATAAAAACCTTTTTTTGTGCCGCGCACAGCAGGCAGCCCTGACCCCAGTCGAGCGAGATGTCCTGCCCGGCACGGCCGGGCGGCAAAAAAACATTTCGTTGAGAAACCGGGCCGGCATTTCTAATACCGAGCACCATGTCCTTAAGCATTGGTGAACCGGCGGTGCGCCGGCCGGCCAGCCCAAACTGAACAGTCCTTTATCGAACAGACGAAACGGGCACGTCACGTCGTCCCACCGTGGAACGTCTCGAGGGAAGCCAAAATAAGTTGTACGAATATCGCACGCCCCGGATATTCCATTCGCGGACAACCAGCGGCGTAACGACCTACGGCCTCGCGCCCCTCGCGGGATAGCTACTGCCGGTCGTCGGTAACGCCGGCGGACACGTGGTGCACGACACGAAATTACGGACGTGTCAAATACGCCCTGAACCAACACGAACTGCTCACAAAACACCGAATTATCGCAAAGGCCTGACCGGCACTTACCAGACGGCGATACTCTCGTCTCGGCAGCCGACGCAAAGTACTAATTAATACTCGCGAATATAAGTGCGTGATTACGGTACGCAGTCCTTCGACCCAGTGACCCAGTTCGAGCAGGCTCGTGAACGCGGAAGCGAGGCGTCCCTCGACTTGCTCAACTATCTTCTCCAATGCGACACTCGGGCCTATCGCGTGGTTCCTCGCAGCCGGGACGAATCTAGTAACTTCGGTCCCGGGCCTCCGGTAATTCCTCGTTTCTCCGGGGCGACGTCCGATATAACGCTGCGAGATCGGTAAGGAGGATCCGAGCCATTCCAGGGTTGCTCTCACGGCATATTCCGGGCGGGAGGTCGACGAGGTTGTGCAGTTGGACATCGCTAATTCTCAACATCCTCGTCGATGTCTCCGGGTTGGTGAATCCGGGCTCGGTCCAATCGCCGCTGTCTTCTATGCGAACGACGTCTCGCGATAGGTTCTCCGAGCGCCTCTTCTCGAGGTATCTCGCCAATTAGCGGTAGGAGATAGGTACCGGCCTCTCACGGAATCCGGCTAGTCATGAAACTTCGAGTCGCGCCCAGTGGCGCGACATTTAAACGCGATAATTCTTTACCACTGGGACTCGGACGTCTCCAGGGAAATCGATCGCAACGGCCGTTTCGTTTCGGCACTGCTCGTGAGTGACCCGGTCTTTCGTAAAGGGTTCGGGCAGACGTTGGCAAAACCTGCCACGTCACAAGGTATACATTTATAGTAGAAAGGCAAAAATTTCTGGTTACGCAAGGAAAAGTTTACCCTTGGTTTGTTTTGTTTTTGAAGATTCTGTTAACATGTTTGCCCAACTCGTAATGTGTGATTTACACGAGCAACGTGCAAGGTATCAAAACCGACGAATTCAAAGACTGTTTTGAGCAGTCTCGATATGAAACGTCTCGATATGAGGGGGGATCCAAAAATAACCGAAATATTTTTATAAAAAGATGTGTATTTACTGCTATACTATATGTTTAAATTTTGATAAAAAGCGTATTATAGATCCAGACCTAATCCAGAAGGAAACTTTTACTACCGTACGTAGAATAGCCACCTAGTGGCAAAAGCTTGTACTTTTTTTTACGGATGTGGGGGAAATACAATTACGTACCCCCCCCCCCCTAGATGGTGGCGGGATGGTAGTGTGGGTCTCACCGCTCTGATGGTCGGAGTCGGCATACCCACTAAAACCTAAACCACACCCGGGACGGTCAATGGACCGCCCCTCTACTCAACCAAATGCCCGAGTCGTTGAGGTCCGAGGCCCCGCTACCCGCATTTCTCTCGGACTCGGCTCGGGCTTTTCTCCACACATGTTCTTTGCCTATTGGCAAAAGCTTGTACTGAAAAGGGGCTAGTTCTCCAGAAGATCGTTCCGGTGTCTTTTAGGTCCCCTTTCGTATTTTTGAACGGGGATATATGTATTTGAGTTGTAAATGAATGCTTGATTTGCTCAGAAATGTGTTTGCTTTTGGTTTTTGCAGGTTCGGTGACAGGTATTCCCGGCGTTCCTGAAAACATAACTGTGATGTTCCTGAATCCGACATCTGTCCGCGTTTCCTGGAGCACAAGTCAAGTTGAACAAGTCGAGAAGTACGATGTCACATACAAGCCAACAGACGCCAGGTGCGTTGCCCTGATTTCAATACTTTCTATCACATTATCCCTCTATATACACATATATATATATATATTGTATATATGTGACGAATCTGTTGAAAATCACGTGTATATTCATTGCCTAGATCAATATATCAGAGTACCAGAAGAAAAACCGCTGAAAGTTATTTCTTCACTTCTCAGAAATTAAGATTTAAGAAATACGCGACAATAGTTATCAGTACTATATAAATTACTTTTGTGATTATGGAAATTTTTGAAAATGACATTCATGATAATGATATCATATTATTTTCCAATCCATTTTGTTAACAACTTGTCCTCACCATACAGGGTGTCCCAAAAATGTCGGAGAACCTTGCAAAGGGTGGTTCCTTGGGCTATTTGAAATAACTTTTACCTTTACGAAAACGTTTATTGCGGTTTCGTTGAGAAGTTATCAACGAAAACCGCGGACCAATCAGAGCGCGACTACAGCGAAGGGACTCGGCCAACGACATCATCACGTACAGTGGGATCTGCTGTCGAACCGGAATCCGGTCACTGTAGCTGCGCTCTGATTGGTCCGTGTTTTCCATTAATAACTCCTTAAGAAAGCCGATGCGGGAATTTTCGTTACGGAAAAAGCTCCGACATTTTTGGGACACCCTGTGTAATGTAATGACTCTCATAATAGCTGTCATAATTACCCAAATCTTAATAAATCCAATCACCCAACTCTAGTACTAACATTTACAATACACACGACTTTAGTTTACAATTATTATTATTGTTCTCTTACACAAGGAAACGTATTGAAAATCGTGAACCGTGAGCACGTAAAAGACACAATCCTAATTTGTCCTAGTAGCATTTTATTCGATAGTGGCATTTTTGTAACCATTAGTTTGAACAATTTGATTTTCTGTTTACACTAATATACTGATCTTATGAAACACTGTTTTCAAACAATATTCGTTGCAGATGTTTCATCACAAAACTACATGTTTCATCACAAAATAACGATAGGTGAGTAATTTAACGTGGTGTTAACACGATGTTCCATGTACTTTTTTTTAAACACAGAGTGCAAGTGCAAGTTTGAAATTGATAATGAAATTCATTACTTTAATGCCGTAATGATAAATGTAGTCTAATATTACGCAACATTGCTAATGAAATCCATCATCGAGTAACTATAGTTAAATGCACGATTTTGAATGCATCAGAGGAACGGAAATACAGTAAATCCTTGATCTAAGAGAACAAATCAGTAGGATCTAAGAAAATTGCCTAGCCCCTCCACTGCGGGGCATCACCCGTGAGGTTCCGTGAAGCTTGAGCTGCCTCGGTCTCCGAGCAGAGTGAAGTGTAAACATGCCGAGTAATCCAATACGAGGACGGGTATATCGGTGTGACCTACTACTAATCCAATTACAAAACTTCTTTATTTTTTATTATTTTTGCTGGGACTTTCACCAACTTTTTTCTGGCATTTTTCTGATTAAAATGACACTAAACACGATATACCTAATTCGAACTTTGTGTAGTGGTTTAATTGTTAATATGTAATAAGTATAGGACATAGAAGAGGATAGCCGTCGAAAAAGAAAGAGAAACAGCGACCACGACGTTTGCAAAAATTAAAAACTTATTGTTGTTCAAATTTTGAGAAAGTGGAAACAAATAAAATCTTATTTTCGTACTAAATTCTGTAGAATTTTATATTCTAGCATTTTTTTTAAATTTTCTGCAGCCATAAATGCATAAAGATTCGCTGTCTACTTACTGTATTGTTTAAAATACGAACGCGATGCCAACTTTTTTTTTCATTTTCACAATTTTCTTCTTATACAACCTTTCTCTAGATGTTTGTTACTTTTTTCTGATTAAAATGAGTTGTTTAAAAACCTCGTACTGCAGCTCCTTTAATTTGCAAAATTCTAGTCTAATTCTTTGACAACATATTTTCTAAATGTGCAGCTGTTTATGGAAACAAGAAATATTTTTCGTTTTTTAAACTTGTTTCACGAGAAGCCCCCTTCAAAATCGTATTCAACTTACGATCTAAGAAATGTAAACAGAAGACAGCGTAAGCGTTCAAGACAAGGTCATAAAGAAATAGTAAAACTACACGATCTAAGAGATACCACGGACCCAAGCGTTTCTCTTAGACCAAGGATTTACTGTATACGTATTCCGATCAACATAGTGGCTGTGTTTTCGAACACTTCACAAGTAATTAGAAAACGGCATATTGCTATTAGAATTAAAGAAGAATATACGAACGAGTCAAAATCCAATGCAACTTACATTTAACAACATTATTTTTCATGTAAAATTTACATCTAGAACATAAAATATGTGTACAGGCTGGGCCGTGATTTATATCATAAATAAAGCAAAAGCGTAGAAGGGCGTACTCTTTACATGAAACAACATCTTCCAAAAAATAGAATTTGAAATTTCGTCGAATAGTACAATTTACACAATATCAACGTTATTAATTATTGTTCCAATAATTTTTTGAAAATTTATAACATTCGCAATATTTTCTACTAATTCGGATTCAACGAAATTATAAAGAATATTAACACTATCTACCGCATTAGTCATGGTATATCTTGATGGGTTGTTTGTCAGCACATAAAAAATGATTTTTGTGCATCAATTAAATTGTGGTAGAACCTGTGAAAGCACTGATTCTAATGAATCTAAAGAGTTTTTCAATTTCCCGTTTTCTTTTGGATAAACTGTAATTTTTATGTGTGGTGGTCTGACAACCAACGTGTTGAACCTAATTTTGTGAACTTCTTTCTGACTTTCATTTTTATCTTATCATGTCTCACTAGTTTCAAATCGCTCAGTATCTCTCTTTCTTCCTCCTTCGCAATCTCTATCCACTTTCCCTTCTATACCACGCCTGGGCTATTGGTGCTTCGAGAGTTGATGACGTCGAATCGGCTACCCCCACCCGGCCGGCCAGCGCAGCGCGAGAGGGGGCTACGACCTCGCTTTACTTCAGGCAGTTCCAACTAGTAACTCCGGCAGAGTAGGGCAATAATCAACTAATATTTAAAAATGACTAATAGTCTTTTTGAATGATAGTCATAGCAAAATAGTCATCAGTCAAAACTTGTTGATTAGTTAGTGATAACTAATGAATAATATTAATGTATGTTAATCGCACAATAGTGACTGATGACTAAAGATTGATGACTGATCATCAACTACTAATTCACTAATAAGCAATTGCTAACGATTACTTAGAGCTGTGATTAACTATTTGCCATTTAGTTATCGCTAAGTAATAAAAAAGTTTTGACTAATGACTATTTTGCTATGATTAACATTCCAGAAGACTATTAGTCATTTTTAAATATTAGTTGATTAGTGCCCTACTCTGAGCTCCGGAGCTATTCGAAGCACCATCCCGGCTTAGGTTCTTCCCCCACTCTTGGACTTCAACGTTATACGTATAGTAGAGAGAAGCTCCCACCACGAGAGCCGCGCGCCACGCGACGCACGACCAGGCTTGCCATATGCGCGCCCCGCCAGGCCCCTTACGTTTCCGCCTCTCGCCACGCCACGCACCGTACCTCGTCTTTGTACTCTTTCCACTAACGCTGGCGACAGTGGCGACACGCTGACGTACGGTCGCGTCAGCGACTAGTGGGAAGAGTGCAAAGACGAGGTACGGTGCGTGGCGTGGCGAGAGGCGGAAACGTAAAGGGCCTGGCGGGGCGCGCATATGGCAAGCCTGCGCACGAGTCGTGCTACCATATTTTATCCCCTCCGGCCCCTTACCCTTCCGCCTTCTCGCCCAGTTTCGCAGCGTAGCTCTTCCCACTAACGCTGGCGTCACGCTGGTGTACGGTACGCATCAGCGACTAGTGGGAAGAGGTACGCTGCGAAACTAGGCGAGGAGGCGGAAGAGAGTTCCGCCGGAATAAGTTGGAACTCCTTGCTTTACTTACTGTGCGGCGAGCTATTATTCCCCTCTCGCGCTGGTGCGAGTCGGCCGGCCGGGCGTCCGGAGCGTGATAGTGGGAGTAGCTTACGTCATCGACGCTCGGAGCTCCAATTGCCCAGGCGTGTGCTATACCATAATAGGCGTGTGCTACACCGTGCTAATAATGTTTGGCAGATATTGGCGCTGTCTTCAAAGTTCCTCTCAACTCAACGAGCAATTATAAATCATAAATAATTACAGTATTAATAAGGAACATGAATTACGTTAGGAAACTATGAGTTATGCTCAAGTATGATCGGACCGATTTAAACTACCTCGTATTGTACCAACTGGGATTAGCGAAACGGTTGTAAAGAGATCGATGAAAATTATGGCGAAAGATTATAGACTATTAATACACTGCTATGCTGTTATGAGTGTAGTCGATCATAAATAATACGGAGGTTCTTTATCTAGATACACACAGACTCTTTATCTAGATCTAGATACACACAGAGACACGTGCATTCGATGAATTTTCATATTCAATCTCTTGAGAATGTAATTTTGGACAAACAAACATTCTACTTTAATTTATACTTATCATAAAATATGATATTTTTACTGCATTATATTATCAGTTACGGTCCACCTTGCATTACACTTTTTATATAATTAAATAACCATATCGACCCTACCGAAGTTTTACTACCATTTACATTGTTTATCTTAACCAGTTTTTTCATTACGTTATACGTAAGTTTTTTCGCATTATGAATTAAAAGTTTTGATTTTAATACAAATTTGTCCGGTTATGTCACAAACATTCTTAGGTATATTATACAGGGTGGGTCACCTAATGTTGCCACCTCAACTATCTTTGTTGTTTTCAACGATACGTCAAATATCTGAAGGACAAAATTGAATGGTAAAATGGGGCTTATACGATACCAAAAAAATTGTTGTTTTTATGTAATTTTTTTAGGAATGAGGTATTTTTTAATACATCAATCGATGCAGCTGGACATTCGTTATAAAAAAGTACTAATCTATGTATGTCGAAAAGTTAGTAGTTCAGGAGATATTTCAATTTAAATAACTCTTAAATACCATTACTGTCGTAATAACAATAAGACGTTACACAAGTAAGTAAACAAGTTAGTAGTACAGTCTTACAAGGAGAGTCTACGGTAGACGGGAACCGGATTTTCCTCAAACTTACAGTATTTGAAGATGACATATCCAAATGCAATTTAGCAAAGCAGTAGCGCACAACTGTCATGATTTTCCGTGAAAATTGCATTTGAAAATCTCTATACCCAATCATAAAGACAAGATCCTCGTTTGATTGTTTTACGTCGCTTTTTCAACTGCTGTGGTTATTAAACGACGGGACCTACAGTTTAAAGTGGGTTCCGAACCACCTTGGGCACCACAGTTTAAATGGCACATGGAATATTTCCAGAGGTGCCGGCGTCGGGGATCGAACCCTCGACCACGGAGTCCGCAGGCGCGCGCTCTACCCATTGAGCCACTGCGCTACAAACAAGATCCGCAGTGGCTGAGGGCGCTGGGGAAAGACTGTTAATCAGTAGGTGGCTGATTCGAGTCTTGCCGTCGACAATTTTTTTCTCCTTTTTTCAATTTTAATCCTAAAATTTATGAAATCTGCCTGTAAACAATTATTTTTTAAATAGAAAATGCATGTTTTTTATTTGTAGGTATTGAAAAGAAAGTCGAACATAGAAATATTACACAGTGTTATATTTATTTTATCATTGCACGTTCTTTATTAATAAATAAAAATTACGTGTTAGTATGACACGACCCACAGTGATACTCATCGTAAAAGCATGGGAAACAATAATTTTTTCGGCACCTAGCACATACTATAATTCTACCGTTTGTACGAGAACACGCCTCTTTCAGGATTTCTTGCGGAAAACACTCTTCATTAACATTCATAAAAATTTCTATTTAGTTCATTTTCTATTAAAAAAATAATTGTTTATTGGCAGACTTCATAAATTTTAGGATTAAAATCGGAAAAAAAGAGAAAAACAAAAATTGTCGACAGCAAGACTCGAACCAGCGACCTACTGATTACCAGTCTTTCCCCCAGCGCCCTCAGTCACTGCGGTGTTTGTTTATAGGTTAACGCGAACTCTTTATAAGGCGAACTATTTATGACTGGGTATAGAGATTTTCAAATGCAATTTTCTCGGAAAGTCTTGAGAGTTGAGCGCTACTGCTTTGCTAAATTACATTTGGATACGTCATCTTCAAATACTGCAAGTTTCAGGAAAATCCGGTTCCCGTCTACCGTGGACTCTCCTTGTTAGTACGACAGTAATGGTGTTTTAGAGTTATTTAAATTGAAATATCTCCTGAACTACTAACTTTTGGACATACATAGGTAGTACTTTTTTATAACGAATGTCCAGCTGCATCGATTGATGTATTAAAAAATACCTCATTCCATTTAAAAAAATGAAGGTAACCTTCATATCTCTAAAAAAAATTACATAAAAACAAAAACGGTTTTGTATCGTATGAGCCCCATTTTACCATTCAACTTTGTCCTTCAGACATTTGATGTATCTTTGAAAACAACAAAGATATTTGAGGTGGCAATATTCGGTGACCCACCCTGTGTATACTTTATAACACTTCCGGAATGAAAGCAGATATTTATACACGCTGTTTAATTGGTAATAAAGTCTCAATAGAAAGAAGAGATGGTAACGGAAAAGTTTATTATAAGTGAGACCCCTTGTACAGTAAAAGCTCCTTCGTTGTCCAAAGGCCGGGGGTTTGAGCGGACAACGACCGTGCCCGGACACAATTTTTGATTTATGACTGCGTCTTTAGTGAAACGGCTAGTTAAATGACAAAAAAAGCATTCGCAGTCAAAAGCAGTCAACTGTCTCGCTTTAAAAAACTCCTTATTTCCTTGCCATATTCCTTTCCTATTGTTCTCCGTTCTGCGCGGGTCTAGACCAGGGTTGCCATATGCACGCCCCACCAGGCCCCTTACGTCTTCGTCCCTCGCCAAGATGCATGCCTCCGCTATCCCCACTCTTACCACTACCGCTGGCGCGACCGAGTCGGTAGCATGCTACCGCTCTCATGCTAGCACTCGGTCGCGGCAGCGGTAGTGGTAAGAGTGGGGATAGCGGAGGCAGCATCTAGGCGAGGGACGGAAACGTAAGGGGCGTCATATGGCAACCCTGGTCTAGACAGTCCTGGGACACATCTGGCGACCAGATCCACGCAGGCCTAATCCTCTCGTTGACAGGCAGTTGAGTGGGTAGGCACTGGACAACGATCGTGTCCACGATTCAGGACAACGAAGGAGCGATTACTGTATATGTATACTTACAATGAATTTAATTATTGAATTTTATTGAAATATTATATTATGCATCTTAAATAAAGAGGAAGATCATCGAATTTTATATACATTTTATAGTGAATTATTTTATATTCTTGGTTTTACATAATAATTCCAACACTGCATTCGAATTTGGTAGAAACAATACACGTGTATTTAAATATACATGCACACCAAACAGAGATTTTTAGTTTCCAGTAAAGCATAAATTAAATCTCAATCCACCCCAAATTTAAGTAGCTTTGCACCATGCGCTTCATTTTTAATGAATATATTCTCCACTTTATAACATGCGTATAACAAATATTTTTACTTCCAAATGTTATGGAGAAACAACAAAAAGTGAAGCTATTATTGAAATAAATTGAAATTCTGGTTCGCAGTAAATAAAGAACATTTTTTTTACGTTTTTTATTTACACCGCTTGGAATTGATTTGTAGATACATGCTCCTGGCAAAAAGTTGTTAAATGTAATGAAAAAATTGCAAACCTTACACAATTTCTAATGACTTCTTTTTTGTAGTCATATACGTGCAAGTGATCTTACAAACATATAATATCTTCATGGTATGCATGATACGACAGTATGATCCGGTGCTTGTCTCAATATTGTTTTGTTTGCGTCAAAAGAAAAGAGTGAAATGCCAGCTTTGGGTTCGGCCCACTGAGAACAGAAATATTTTATCACGTGAAATGTTCAAAATTTTATTCAGTTAATAAAATACAGAGTCTGAAGGAGATTTGAACAAGCAGGCAATAACTAGGTTATAGTGTAACACATGCAGAAAAGCTAAAAGTTGTTAAACATTAAAATACAATATATATCGTAGAGTTTGAAATTGCACCTTTTTTGTTTCTTCTCTAATAGATGGTTCAATCGCTTATGAGTATAAAACTATTACAATTCTATAGTTTTGAAAAGGAAATAGCATTGTTATTACAACAATTTTGCAAATATTTTTCTTCTTCTCTTTTTATAACTAAAATTTCTTTTATTCTTAATTGGTCGGATATGTACCGTTTGAATAAGTGTTGTCAGATTGAGACCTGCATCCCCTCGCTATCTTTGCTTCTACGACCGGAGATGGGCAAATTTTTATGTAAATAATAAATAAACGTGTGATTGTAATTGCAAATAATAACTAAACTTTTGGCTGCTCTTTACTTTACCGGACTCAAAATTTGGGCCTTTCTCGTATAAATTATGATGTATTTGGAATGTAATCCATTAGATTTGTACCCGGGGCGGCTGCAGATCGAAGTTTCGATCCTGTAGGATCAATGGTTCAGGAGTTATGTTTGCTTAAAGTTGAACAGTCTGCAGTGTTTTTGGCAGGTAAGGGCGCTGCCATATTGTAGTGTCGCGCGCCGCTTACCGAGCAGAGCCGCTAGGTGGTAGTTGATTGGTGATTAGGTCGGGGGGGGGGTGGCAAGGTAAGAGGCTCGCGGTCGTCACTACAAACCAATATGGCGGCGCCCATACCTGTCAAAAACACTGCAGATTGCTCAAATTTAAGCAAGCATAACTCCTGAACCATTGATCCTACATGATCGAAACTTCCATCTGCAGCCACCCCGGGTACAAATCTACTGGATTACATACCAAATGCATCATAATTTATAGGAGAAATGCACAAATTTTGAATCCGGTGAAGTAAAGTTTACCCAAACTTTTTATTGAAATAAAAGTCAATTAAATAATGCCAAAAGTGGTCTATTTATTATTGCTTATTTGCAAATAAAAGATTCGGATTGAGGTGGAAATCAAATAAATAGTTTTTGGTTTTCTCTTATTTCTTGTATTTTGTACAGGGTGTTTCAAAAATATATGTCGTGACTATCCTAACGTGATTCTCAATCTCTGAATTGGTGGAGATTTGTTAAAAAAACTTGCTGCAAAATGGACCTTGGACTTGAATTTCAAGATCAAATCTTTTTATCATTGTATCGTGTAGTACTCATCAGGGGGAACAAAAGTCTGAAAGGAACCATCGGTAAAAACGAACTGTTCGCTTGAAAATTGACGTTAACACGTTCGCGACGGCGCGGCGCGTACACCGCCTTATGGTCATTATCAAGGAGATGGTACACGCCGAGACATTACACAGCTATTCGGATTCCATTTAACTACAATAGAAACTATCGTAGAAATAGAACAACATCACAACTTATTCGAGCTTTTTCACGTTCGCGATGGCGCGTGTACCACCTCCGTGGTAATGACAATAACGTGGTAAACGCGCCGCGCCGTCGCGAACGTTTCAACGTCAATTTTCAAGCGAACGATTCGTTTACGACCCATGGTTCCTTTCAGACTTTTGTTCCCCCTGATGAGTACTATACGACGCAGTGATAAAATAATTTGACCTTGAAATTCAAGGTCAAGGTCAATTTTGCAGCAAGTTTTTTAACAAATCTCCACCGATCCAGAGATGGAGAATCACGCTAGAGTAGTCACGACATATATTTTTGAAACACCCTGTACATACAATGAAATTGAGGCGAAATTAACATAGTTATTACCTGTAATTTACATAAACACAATACAGTATTACATAAATATTTTGTATTAAGTTTCATTTCTGGTAGGTAGTTCGTAGTTCGTATTTACCTTAAACAACTACTCTTTTTGTCAGTACAAATAATAACTGAAATTGTATTTGTAAATAATGGCTCTATTTCCGATTACGTCCATGCTCAGAATTGGATGAAATTTTGGAAATAGGTTCCTTTTTGACTATGTAACAGACCTGTAACACGCAGGCTTGTTACCACTAGACACTTACCAACCGCGACCGTTCGGAACCGAGAAACACCGATCGCGCCGGTGACTAGTCTAGAAACGAACTCACATTCACGTCAACACCGTAACCGCCGTCACCGCGTTACCCCTCACCTAGGAAGCACATTTGGCGGGAACCGGATGCGAAATTCGGTCCATTTCGCCAGGTACCGGAAACTTGACGTCACCAAACACACCTTCCCGCACTACCGCCCCTACCACCAACCCGTCCCTATAAAAGGCGCTGCAGACGCAGAGCAGCTCTCTGATCCGGCCTGGGCAGCAACCCAGGAACACCATCCTAGCAGAGGACCTAGTAAGTATCTTTCCTAGTCACCGCTACCGATCCCGTTCCGACCTAGTTTTCCCACGCTCTCGACGTCGAGTTGTCCGCAGCTACGGTCTCCTCGACTTCGTGGGAAATCCTGATTCCCGCCGGTGTGGCAGCTTCCATGGCAAATAGAGAGGGCCGCATCCTAGACAAACGCCTCAGGTAGCACCCTGAGATCTCCGACAGCGTCCGGAGCCGGTACACGAGGAGACAGCGTACTCCTCGCGCACCGTAGAACCACCACGGGGACAGCCAACTCCGTGGTAGGAGTACCACGTTCCGTCTCACCAACCCGCACTCCGTCATCCTCGAAGTCTAGGAAGTCGCGTCCGCGCCGCGCACCGTCGTCGCGAGATAATCACCTCAGATGATCCGAAGTTTAGCAGCCGACGTTAGGCTGCCCGCGTTCCGCGAGACGTGCGCACAGTGAGGCCCGGAAAATACCAATCCGTCGTCGTTATTTCACGCCCCGAACACCAGGTCTATTTTCAGCTTCAACCGATCTTCTCACCGAACATCGAACCTCGGCGCGACAAGCTTATTCAGCAGGAGAAGATACCGCCGTGGAACAAGCCGCGTAGCCCGGAAGGAGAATCGTTACAACTAAAATGATGGTTGTCAGAAGGATTTTTGGCGACTCGAAAAATAATTTTTTACCATTTTAATGTCAGTCCCTACCTTACCGACAATTTTTTACTATTTTAATGTCACTCTCTACCTTACTGACAAAGTCGTATACGCGATTGTAATCTGTGACGAGATATGGTGCGCTATGAGATCAACAAAGCTTGTTCCGTCGTGTAGGAACCATACAAACGGTTTTCTTTCAAATAATATTTATGGTCCGTTCGTGACTGAAGACCTTCTTAGAGGATTAAACAAAATAGGGTCGTTCGGCGACCCGTCGAGGAATCTGGCCTAATGTTTAGTTTTTCTACATCCTTGAAATACATGGTGTCATAAATCTAGTCCCTTCGAGGGACCACTCGCGACCGTTAAATACGGTGTCGTTATTACCGGGACCCGTTGTCGACCGAGTTTAGGTATCGCCCCACTCCTCCTTCCCTGGGCCTCATTCAGAACTACGGGAAGGAGGTCTTAACTGCCAAAAGTCTACTGATTGGGAAATGCAGCTTTCTGCAAGAACCTATGAGTGCATCTTATTTCCTGCTCGAGAAGCCTGACGAACATCGCGTAAAGACCGCGTTCGTCAGTTGAGTTTTACTCTCGAACGCCGCGCCGTGACACTCTTCAGTCCTCGGATCGACAAGACAACGCACGAGCCGTCTTTTGACGTATTTTATATTCATGCGAACAGAGAAATTGTCTTTTGTGTCTTTTGTATCATTCTATAATTTGAACTAGCTGCCCAAGATTAATTTGGCGGGCAACGATCCGAAGCATTCGCAAACCGACAGTGTCGCGACAAAACAAAGCTGGTAATGATCCATTTCTAGATTTAGTAGAAGATATCAAATATGTATATTCTGGAGATTCATATGGAATGTTTCCAAAATTGCAATTGTTAAACCAATTAATTGAATATCTACAAGGGGAAGATTATGCGGTCAGAATGAGTTTGGATTAGGTGGTGGGAGGGCGGAGAGAACGCATACGAAAATCCAGTAGTAGTGTCGGTAACGTGGACAGTGACATTAAAATGGTAAAAAATTTTGTTTCGAGTTGCCAAAAATCCTTCTGAAAATTATCATTTTAGTAAAAAAAGAATCTATTTCCAAAATTTCATCCAATTCTGATCATGGACGTAATCGGAAACTTATCCCAACTCTGTTTACGACGCTATCCGCAATCTTTCCGCCGGGGGCCGTTCACGTGACACGTGTCGTCTCTGTCATGCATGTGTCCGGTGCTGGTAGAAAGAGGGTAACTTTTTCAATTCGTGCTTCCTCCCCTCATCTAGAGACACTGATTTCAGTGAATAATTTTCAATAATTTTTCAAATGTGTACATATTACAAGAGATATTAAATATATATAGTTGACATTGCCTGTTAACCACAGCTATGTTAATAGAACAATTTTTAATTTTTAATATAATATTTGAATATCTTCAATTATTGAGTCATTTTTATCATTTTTATTCAAATATATATGGCAAAAGTACTTGCATATTTCATCAAAAATTATACCGTTTATTCACTCGCTATATTTTGTTACTGTATTATCAAATACGCGCGAGGCACCTAAAACGGGTCACCTGAATAATTCGGTTGCTGTTGGCGATAGAAAAAATGTGTCCGACCAATGTGAATGGTTTCGAGGGTGGCATAATTCCATGTTAATAGTTTTTTGTAGGTGGACGCGTAGAGGACATACAAAGGTCAACTTCCTTTTTAAATTGGAACGATATACTTTTCTATGTACTATCTAATAAGGTGTTTTAAGATGCGCAAAGTGACACACTACTCAAGGTCATTCAAGATCGTTGAAGGTCAACTACGATGGAAATTGGTCTACTCTAAGGAACTGATCGAACACTTCGGTGATTTACTTACCTAATGATACACTTCTAATCCAAATGCTCAAAATGATGACTTTCAGCATCAACCATCGAGCATCGATGCCAATTATCTTGTACTACCATGCGGATTTTTCTGTTATTGATTGCTGTTTTAGATCCCCTACTAGCATTTATGGTTGGCCAACGGTGGCCAACGGTTGGGAGTTAGTTGGGATTTGGAATATGGTTAGTGGTTTTGCCTACAAATCCTCAACATAGGGGCTACGACAAAAATTATGTCAATTTGGTAACGAAAATTCGACGTAGGGCCTACAGTTGTTATAGTTGATTAATTAACGTGAAATTTACGACGATAATATGTACTACACTGGCCCAACGAAAATCTGCAAAATTTAAATATATCGTCTAACAGACGTCAGAAATGTTGCTGCATCCAAATTGATTTGTTTCGTACTCTGTATACAGAGTGGGGCACCAAAGACAGGTCACCTCAATAACTCGCTTGCTTTTGAAGATTGAAAAAAGTGCATCAGACCAAACTTACTTGATATCGAGGCGCTTGTAATCTGATGTCATTAATTTTTTTATAGGTGGAGACGTCAAGGAGATATGAAGGTCAATTCTGTTTTTTTAAAATGGAATGAAGTATTTTTAATACATCAGTCGATGCAGCTGGACATTCGTTATAAAAAAGTACTAACCCATGTATGTCGAAAAGTTAGTAGTTCAGGAGATATTTCAATTTAAATAACTCTTAAATACCATTACTGTCGTACTAACAATAAGACGTTAGTGTTTACTTACTTGTGTAACGTCTTAGTACGACAGTAATGGTATTTTAGAGTTATTTAAATTGAAATATTTCCTGAACTACTAACTTTTCGACATACATAGGTTAGTACTTTTTTATAACGAATGTCCAGCTGCATCGATTGATGTATTAAAAAATACCTCATTCCATTTAAAAAAACAGAGTTGACCTTCATTTCTCCTTGACGTCTCCACCTATAAAAAAATTAATGACATCAGATTACGAGCGTCCCGATATCAAGTAAGTTTGGTCTGATGCATTTTTTTCTATCTTCAAAAGTAAGCGAGTTATTCAGGTGACCTGTATTAGGTGCCCCACCCTGTATACTAGGGTGGTCCTTAGCTATACCTGGTGAAATTTTTTTGTGAGATTTTCGGCTCTCCCCCCCCATATTGTTCCTTTTCATGAAAAAATGATATATCCAAAGTTTTAGAGCAATCGGACGTCGGGAAGTCGTGCCTCATTAGGGTAGACCTCAACTATACAGGGTGAAATATTTTTGTGAGGTTTTTTCACAACGCCCCCTAAAATTGTGCCATTGGGTAAGAAAATAATTCCTGCAAAAGATGAAGTTGATCGGATAAGGGGAAGACGTGCCGCATTGACGTTGAGGTTGCGAAAAACATGAAATTTTATAGGAATGGGATATTTGGTTGTTTTTTGCAACTCAACGTAAATACGGCATGTCTTCCCCTTATCCGATCAACTTCATCTTTTGCAGGAATCATTTTCTTACCCAATGGCACAATTTTAGGGGGCGTTGTGAAAAAATCTCACAAAAATATTTCACCCTGTATAGTTGAGGTCCACCCTAATGAGGCACGACTTTCTGACGTCCGATTGCTCTAAAACTTTGGATATATCATTTTTTCACGAAAAGGAACAATATTGAGGGGGGGACAGCCGAAAATTTCATGGTCGAAAAATAAGGACCACCCTACTGTACAGGGTGTTTAGCAACAGGTGGGAGAAAATGTAAGGGGTGGTTCTCGACGATAATATAAGACGAAAATGAAGAATAAAAAAATCGCGATTTCGACTTCGTTATTTAGTTATTAACAGTTAAAAATCCGCCTAAAATGCTGCAACACTTCTAACAAAAGTGTACGTTGCGTACGTCACACAGGCGCGCGACAGACTCGTATCAAGTGACAAACGCATCATACCTTGGTTCTCATTTGGGGCCCCAGCGAGGTGAAAATGTTTAAAAGATCGTTGGACGACATTGAACCTACCTACTCGTTAAAATCCACAAGAGCATTTATAATATCCGCCCTATGGAATTATCGAGCAGAAGGGGTCAATGCCCTTTGACTTTTAAACTGTTTTCACACATATCCACAAATTCTTAATCTGCACTGTTCATAACACCGTACATAATACACTGGAACAAACCACACATATGCTCTAGCACTATTTTCAATATCATACACACGCACTACGAGTTTACTGAGGGGAATGAGGAGAATGTAAAGAACTGGTAATCCTTTAATGTTGATACACTGCACTTTACTGAACTTGATTTACGTTGCGAGACTCGCTCACAGACGAAACGGACATCTTGAGGTCGTGTGATTTCTGCGAACGGAAATCTTCGACGCGTGCGAGAAGAATCGTCCGTACAAACCTAGCATCCGTATGCACACCGATTCGAGACAGCTGATGTGATCAATGGCACACACATGAGATATTTGGCGGTCACAGCCAGAATGAGAAAGAATCGCGAAGTTCGTGGAAACAGGACACACAATGTATTGGCATAGTAACGCGCGATGTTTGGGCGCGCGTTTGCTGTAAATCGGCGGGAGTTGCTGTTGTAGATCGGCATTTGTTTTATCGATCTGGCTCAGGCATTGACCTCATCAGCTGTCTCGAATCAGTGTGCATATGGATTTTAGCTTGTACGGACGATTCTTCTCTCGTACGCATCGAAGATTTCCGTTCGCAGAAATCACACGACCTCAAGATGTCCGTTTCGTCTGTGAGCGAGTCTCGCAACGTAAATCAAGTTCAATAAAGTGCAGTGTTTCAACATTAAAGGATTACCAGTGTGTTCTTTACATTCTCCTCATTCCCTTCAGTAAACTCTCTGTAAACTCGTAGTGCGTGTGTATAATATTGAAAATAGTGCTAGAGCATATGTGTGGTTTGTTCCAGTGTATTATGTACGGTGTTATGAACAGTGCAGATTAAGAATTTGTGGATATGTGTGAAAACAGTTTAAAAGTCAAAGGGCATTGACCCCTTCTGCTCGATAATTCCATAGGGCGGATATTATAAATGCTCTTGTGGATTTTAACGAGTAGGTAGGTTCAATGTCGTCCAACGATCTTTTAAACATTTTCACCTCGCTGGGGCCCCAAATGAGAACCAAGGTATGATGCGTTTGTCACTTGATACGAGTCTGTCGCGCGCCTGTGTGACGTACGCAACGTACACTTTTGTTAGAAGTGTTGCAGCATTTTAGGCGGATTTTTAACTGTTAATAACTAAATAACGAAGTCGAAATCGCGATTTTTTTATTCTTCATTTTCGTCTTATATTATCGTCGAGAACCACCCCTTAAATTTTCTCCCACCTGTTGCTAAACACCCTGTATAATCACAATTTTACGTAAGGTAAAGAGTGACATTACAATGGTAAAAATTTTCTTTTCGGATCGCCAAAAATCCTTCTAACAATCATCATTTTAGTCAAAAAGGAACCTATCCCCAAAATTTCATCCAATTCTGAGCATGGACGTCTTCGGAAGTTCAGCCACATATTTTCCATCGCAGTTGACCTTCGACGACTTTGAATGACCTTGAGTAACTGTACGCATCTATTACATAGTATGTATGTACGTAGAAAAATATACCAGTCTAATTTAAAAAACGGAGTTGACCTTCATATGTCCTCTTTGCGTCCATCTACATCAGGGGGTGGGCACGGTAGGGCCCCTCAAACTCTTGCTCCTCTCACCAATGTTTTTTTCCGTTTAAAACGCACTTTCGTCGCGTTCGCTAGTGTTTTGCGTCTTCGTTGCCCCACCGTAACGACTCTTACTGGAAGGGGACAGTGAGCGCTACGGTGGGGACGGTTTTGTCTCAATTGAGACAAATGTGCCAACCCCTGACCTACATAAAAACACAAGTTTCACAGCAAGCGAGTTATTCAGGTGGCCTGTTTTATGTACCTCAATTAAAAAAAACTGCGTACCTGTTTTCCAACATTTCCTTTAGACTCTCGTATAAAACCTACTTTTATTGCCATAACAGTTGCCTGACCTAAGCAAAGAAATATCGGGAATCGACACGATTTACACAACACTAATCATAAGTAAATTAGAAACGAACATTCTGATCTGTTTGTTAGTGTCAGTGTCACTTTCTGACGAAGACATGATATTAACCAATATTTTCACTTCTACTGCGGCACAGGGAACACAATGACAGGTACAGATACAGCACTTTTTACAGTTCTTTATCAATTTTGCGTCCTGCAAACATCTACATGTTGTTTTGAGGTAGTGGCAAATGAATGACAGTAGTGGTATTAAAATGCGTTTGTTTAATATGAATCCCCACGTACGATAGTGTAGCGATACACGATCGATCTTATTTGGTATAATGATTTACGTTCTGATTGTGAGATTTATACAGAATTAACGACGATTCACGCCAGTAGACTGTTTATTAAGCACCTATAGATTGACTTGAAATATTTAGAGCTTTAACAATTTCCGCTAATTTAATGCCTCTCAAAAAAATGCTTGAATTAATTATATAAACGAATTGCATTACCATATACAGGGTGAGTTATACAAATGGAACGGTTCGTATCTCAAGCTTGATCAAAGCTAGAAAAAAGTTGTTTGCAACAAAAAGTTGAATGTTACAAGAGGATATGATGCAATAAATATTATAATTTTTCCATAAATACTACAATACACCTGACAGTAAGCATGGTTACTTTTCTTTTTCAATAAAACTGCATTTTCTTTCGATGATCCATTTGTTCTAAAATACAGTAAATTTTCTATAGACACGAAGCACTCGGGGGGATTTCTTCGCATCTATCGCATATGGGTACCTATTTTTTGAGGCTTTCAAAGGCCGAGCCGAACGTAGAGAAGGACCCAAAGGCGAACCGAACGTAGAGAAGGACAGCGCGTGTAAAGAGAGACCACGGCAACCGTCGCGCACTGATATATATACTATGGATACGAGATTCCCATAAGCCAGCCGTACAGCGGTTGAAGCAAATTGAAGAAGACTGAAGAAGACTTTAGATGCCACCGCCCCCATCGTTCTGTTGATGTACTAAAGGAAATACCGCGAAGCTTGAAAAATATATAGTATAATATTTGTTTCCACTACTCTTTTTTCTAGTAAATACGTAAATCCCATACTCTAAAGCTCAATTAATGCAAAAATTCTAATTTGAAATTGTGAAACATGCAGCGTTTTTCCTTACAACTGCAGATATAATGTATTATTATATTATGTACATAATGTAGTACAATCATATAATACGAATTACTTGCATGATGGTTGAAATTCAGAAAAGTTAATCAGAGCAAATGAAATTCATGAAACGAGTGAAATAAATATATAAATGTAATATTAAACAAACTAAAGTAATCGAAGTTCGCAAAAAGTGAATGTAAAATATTTGTAAAGTTTTGTCGTTTGCTTTATTGTTTGGGATAAAGGAGATGTAGGAGGAGCATTAAATGAAATTAAATTCATAATATTACTAAAATAAATTTATTAATTTGACAATAAGATATACAAATAAATCTGACTTCTAGAAACGATGACATTGGGAATCCACGAGAGTCCAAATCAGTCGCATTTATCCAAAAATCATGAATACTACAATCCCATACTCGCATCCGTGGTAGGAAAGAATTCTATAGAATCAAGAATCTTAATTGTTATTACGTCTTTAATATTTCGATATAAACCATATCGCCATCGCTTGTGCCGACACCCAAGTCTACGTGACCGTGCATAATACCATCTCGACCCCTTTGGCAACCTTTCTTTATGCCCATCCCATCTATGACTACTCCACACAGTAATTTTTTCCCTTTTTCTCGCAAATGACTCAACATTTCTTTTAGCGTTTCAAATGACTCTTCCGTGAAACCTGGTTCAGCGTCCACACTGCTGTACCACGTTCTAAGGACGTCTGGGTGTGGAAGCGCTAAATCAAATGTTTTTCTTATGTAAGAATACGCTTTCGGCGAATAGAAATGAACAGTTAGTGCGAAAGCCCTTAAACCTGGAGGATATTTCTCCCTAGTGAGTTTACCTCCATTCTTTTTATTTGTGTCAATACTGTCAATGCGATTGAACAAATCTAAAGAAACGTTCTCATGCGGAGATAGATTATAATACGCATCATCAGGCAATAATTTTTCGTGCCGTAGTGCTTTCACTACATCCTGCAAGGAGTTTACTTTTCTTTCAAGACGTCGCGTCGTACTGATTGTTTTAGTACTTTGTTTTCTTTCCTTGTTGCGCCCAATTTTGGGCGTAAAATGTTCACTTTTCTCTTCATACTGCGTGGAGTGTCCTCATAGTGGTGGTCGTGGCGAAGTATATCACGTGCTGTTGCACATTTATTTTTTCTTCTTTGAGGAATATGTTTTGCTTGGTGAGAAACATTCCTCTGGACTAACTGCAATGAGAAATAATGCTCAGTATTTACAACATCAACATTTTATACTACTTTCTCAATATCTTAATAATAATTCTTCAAGTTTTCTTTTAATAATATATGCAATTAACTTAAACAGTGTATTCGAAACTTATTTCAACTTACGTATCTCTTTGCTTGTTGCAGGAGAATCACTATATTCCACTATTGTGCTTGCCTCTGAGACTTGATCAATTATTGAGGCTGGCCCAGCAACATAATCTGAAATATTTATTACTTAAGCTAATGCAGAGGTGTAAAGGAATTTTCATTATTACCTTTTGTCAACATAGACACACTTTCTTACCTATAGAATTAGTTTCCATCAAAACAATCCTCCGTGGTTCACAATTTTCTTTGTCAGAAATTGTAGACACGTCTTGAGCTTCATCTGAAAGAGATATAACTGTGGACATATCAATCATAGTGTTTACATTTAAAGCTGAAAGAAAAACTTGTAAAAGAAAACACATTCCAATACATTAACTATCAATTTCTGTATGTATACTTTTATAACGGATACTTAGTTTTAATAACTTTTATGAATGATGAAACACTTTTTTACCTCTACAATTTGTTTCAACCAAAACGTCCTGTTGTTTTTGAAATCTTGCCTCTTTTTTTTAAGATTGTAGGCAGACTTCTTGGTTTCAAACATCTGCGATTGAAATGCGTTACAAAACAGTCTTCTGTGAAGTGATTTGAACACAATAAAGTATGGTTTTGAACATTTAGTCCCTCCATACCGATTAGTTCCAACCACTTTTTGCGTAATGGTTCGTCTCGTGGAAATCTACGCATAATCGTACGACAATTAGAACAAAAATCTATTAATACTACTGAAAATTAATAAGAGGTTAGGTTATCTTTACGTACCTATGTAATGTCACATTTATCTTGTTGATGCTCAAAATCGCACAATATATGCATTTGCCCATTTTTGAAAATGTGTTTGCATAAAATTACAACACTTTTTCTTGCTCAGCGTTACATATACTCCAATATACTCGTGTCGGCATCAGTGGCGTGGTGCGTCGTGCGTCGGCGCGTTGGCACGTGACAAAATGACAGGCAGAGTGAGGCAAAGCATGGAGCTCCGCGGGTGATCGCGGGACGAAGGAAAGTACATAGTACATCAACCGAACGGTAGTAGCTGGTAGTGGCGCTTCATGTCAAAGGCTTCTTCATATTGCTTCAAGCATCTCGTATCCATAGTATATACAGGGTGGTCTTTTTATCTGAAGACATTGGAATATCTCGAGAACTATGTATCGGATCAAAACAAGTGGGCAATGAAAGTTGTTCGTGGCGAAGGGGGACATCCAATGATACCAAACTGGACCCCCCACCGCCACCCCCTGGGGGTGGGGGTGGGAGAAGATAAAAAACTTAAATGGGAACCCCCATTTTTCCTTGCAGATTTGGATTCTCCAGAAAAAAATACACAAATTTTACCTAGGAGTTTTTGCATTTTGGTTCACAGATGGCGCTGTAATGGACAAAAATCAAAGTGGGTAACAAAATCGTTGAAAATTGGGGATATCTCGAGAAATACACATCAGATCAGAAAAATAAAAGTAGACGTATTTGATATTTTTAAAAATGCTATTCAATAACATCATAATTGACCCCCCCCCCCCCACCTCCTGAGGGTGGGAGAGGGAATTATTTCAAAATCTTCAATGGGAAACCCTTTTTTATAGCAAATCTTGGTTCTCCATTGATTTGATATTATTGGTGTAATTTCTTTCACAGATGTAGCTGCAATCGAAAGCAGTTGGAGAAATTCATGAAATAATTCCCTCTCCCACCCCCAGGTGGTCGGGGTGGGCTGTCAATTATGGTGTTATTGAATAGCATTTTTAAAAATATCAAATACGTCTACTTTTATTTTTCTGATCTGATGTGTATTTCTCGAGATATCCTCAATTTTCAACGATTTTTTACCCATTTTGATTTTTGTCCATTACAGCGCCATCTGTGAACCAAAATGCAAAAACTCCTAGGTACAATTTGTGTCTTTTTTTCTGGAGAATCCAAATCTGCAAGGAAAAATGGGGGTTCCCAATTAAGTTTTTTATCTTCTCCCACCCCCACCCCCAGGGGGTAGCGGTGGGGGGTCCAGTTTGGTATCATTGGATGTTCCCCTTCGCGACGAACAACTTTCATCGCCCACTTGTTTTGATCCGATACATAGTTCTCGAGATATTTCAATGTCTTCAGATAAAAAGACCACCCTGTATATCAGTGCCGTCGTCGCGTCGATGCGTCGGCAACTGTCCTTTCTGATGCGCTGTCCTTCCTTGCGCTCGAAACGTTCATCGTCAATTAAACCACTAAATACAGTTGAAATTATATCGTGTTTGGTATCATTTTGCATTAGAAAAATGCCAGGAATATGTTAGTGAAAGTTCCATTCAAAAACAATGAAAAATAAAGAAGATTAAATATTGGTGTTACATTGTGATGACGGGCGGGCGTTTGAACTGTGCCGACGACTGCGACTCTCCGCGTCGCGTTATCAGTGGTTCACACCGATATACCGAGCCGAGATCAGTGTATAAGTTGGGGGGGATATTTTTTTCGCATCTATCGTACAAAAATTTTCGCATCTATAGAAAATTTACTGTACCTTTTTTTAAATACACGAGGTGTTACAAGTCTTTGGAAAATCATATGCTTCGTTGTAAATATTCAAACGCCCCGCCTTCGCATAGGAAACATTTAATACAGCGATTCTTTACATCTTTACCAACACAATGAATACAGGGTGTCCCAAAAATGTTGCACTTCTTCAGAGGGGGTGATTACTTATGCTATTTGAAATAACTTTTTCCGGATAAACTTCCGAAAGCGACAACCCGCCGATTTTTTTTATACTCTGGACTCTTACGTACTTTGACGTGCTGATTACGAATATGATAGTGAGAATTGGCGCAAATTTTATTGTAATGTCGGAAACCATTAAAAATTCATAAAAATCATAGTTTTTCCATTTATTTCCGTAAATAATGGTAACTTTGAAAAATACTTCAAATAAAAGTTGCAGGTCTCATCGAAATACACATTTTATGTCCTATTGATTTTCGCCATAATGACAGTAGTTTTTAAGAAAAACGATATTAAATGTTCAAAACTTCATATAACTTATACAATAATCTGGATTTTCGTCTGCGTGGCCCCACCTCGACCTAATCCAAACTAATTCTGATCGCATAATCTTTGTAGTCTATATAGCCGTCAAATAGAATTTGAACTAAATAGTAATGGATAAATCATGCGATCATTGAAATCGAGGGTGGCTCCGTATAAGTGAATAACACTGTCCAACACCAAATTTGTTCCCAATATACTGTTGGGCCCTTCTTATAGAGTTTTTTGCGCTGATTCCGAATCTGACCTTAATTTTTTTCCTATACGCACAGTTTTTGAGGAACATGGCTTTAAAAAAAATATATATTTTTCAACTTTAAACAAATATTATGATGTTATTATAAAAGATATTGGATTGTTCTTTACAGCAAACATGTTTAAACAACGTTTAAAGACGGAGAGACACCACTTTTGCACCAATTTTTGAGGATATTTTTCAATTTATCTCAAAAAATAAGGGTCTAGCGGAAAATCGAACTATATCACGCGATAGAGCAGACTTTTATCTAGAGAAACCCCCCCTTGAAGTTTTTGCGAAATCGACGTTTTTACCGAACCAAAAAGCAAAATATCTTCGTCCGACATGAGTTGCGGACAGTGGCGCTCACCACTAGAACGGTCGTTCGCCGCTCCGTATCCCGTCGCGCGCTGTATCTCGTCCGGAGCGCCACTGGCGTCAACGCATGTCGGGCGAAGATATTTTGCTTTCTGGTTCCGTAAAAACGTCGATTTCGCAAAAACTTCAAGGGGGGGTTTCTCTAGATAAAAGTCTGCTCTATCGCGTATAGTTCGATTTTCCGCTAGACCCTTATTTTTTGAGATAAATTGAAAAATATCCTCAAAAATTGGTGCAAAAGTGGTGTCTCTCCGTCTTTAAACGTTGTTTAAACATGTTTAAACAATCATAATGCATTACTATTATATATCACTGGATTCGGGAAAGTCTACAGAATCTTTTGCTGTAAAGAACAATCCAATATCTTTTATAATAACATCATAATATTTGTTTAAATTTGAAAAATATGTTTTTTTTTTTAAGCCATGTTCCTCAAAAACTGTGCGTATAGGAAAAAAATTAAGGTCAGATTCGGATTCAGCGCAAAAAACTCTATAAGAAGGGCCCAACAGTATATTGGGAACATAAAAAAAGTTGAATTTTGTTGGACAGTGTAATTACCTATAATTTTTCTCAGAAAGTATTATCTTTATGACAAAAATCAATAGAACATAAAATGTATATTTTGATGAGATTTACAACTTTTATCTGAAGTATTTTATATGTTTATATTTTATAATATTATATTTAATAAAACATAAATTTTAAAAAATGTTTGACAGAGTTAATTTGATCCTCGCCGAGTTATTTTGGGTCATAACAGACAAAATAATAGGTTTACGTAATAAATGTATATAACCTTTTTTGTAGAGCTTTTTATGAGCTTCATTTTGTGTTTGAAACTTTTTCCCCAAAATCAATATTTTCGAAAATATTTAGTAAGAACCGTCAAAACTTTGGAGGGGGCCGGGGGGCAAACGAGGCTTTGTCGCCAAAAATCCTTTTAGGGACTTTCTTCTCTAATCAAGGATAAGCTTTAGCAAAAATTTCAGCAAAGTCGGAGGGTTGTCGCTTTCGAAAGTACACCCCTTATTCATTTGTGAAAATGTTCTCTGCGGCTTTGTTGATGAGTGATTAACCAAAAACACAGACGAATCGGAACACAGATCTCCATGGTTTGATTGGTCCATGTTTTTCGTTAATAATTCCTTAACAATGCCGCGGAGAACATCCTCGCAAAGGAAAAAATAATTTCAAAATACTTCAGGAATTACCTCTTTCAAGGAAGAACAGCATTTTTTAGACACCCTGTAAGTACATTGTTTTAGTTTAGTTAGGTAGTTGAAAGTATTAACAAATTAACACATACCATTAACAGTATCATTAAAAGTGACTGAATATTTTCAAATATTCGAACTCAAATGTTCTACGGAATCGATGTACGTCGAATATAAAAAAATTGAAGTAATAGAAAATGGGAATTAATAACAATCATTTTTTTCTCCGCACAATTTTCTTCTTTCTACAACCAAAGAAATGAACATAACTCGTATCAGTTGCATGATTCGTTCTACACAGTTTTCCAATCACGTGAACTAGATGGTAATTAACATTTTACTTATAAAAATAATATTATAGTTTGATGTATGAAATATTTGAAGAAAGAGAATGCTGTCTTCATGCACTTATTTTGTTTCTCGTAAAAGAAATCTGTAATTTTAAAACTTTTTCGACGTATTTGCTAATGAGAATTGAGAAGTTTGAAGCTGAAACCTAATTAATGAAACGTAACACATTCAGCATTGTGACAGTTAAACACGTTTTACACAGATCCAATAATAATGGTTGGTTTATTATGTCTACACAAGTTTCTTTGACATTTCAACACTGATGTTTATCTTATACCAATAGACCAATCCATGAGACAAAAATTTTGCACTGCAATTTGCATAGAAAGAAACGATTGTAACAACCGAATTGCGGATCTTTTAGCAATCCTTGAACTTTTCTTTCAATTGTTGAAATCAATCCAAAATTTATATTTTGTACCGAAAATCTAGATAAAATTAATGAAAGTTTGGAGCCAAGAAAACTCTTAACTAAAAGTTACAGTAAAGTCTTGATCGAAGAAAAACCCTCGGGTTCGTGCTGTTCTTAGATCGTGTAGTTTTACTATTTTTGTTGTGACCTCGCCGACCGCGCCGAAGCGGGTTATGCCTCGCAGTGGATGGGATAGGCAATTTTCTTAGATCCCAATGCTCCCGTTTTCTTAGATCACGACTATACTGTATATGGTTTTCATGAGCTTGCTTAAACTTTTCACGAGTTTTCGGTAGAGTTTTCATTTTGTCGATTTCAAAAGAGACCATTTCAGATGTTAATTGAAGAACTTCAGATTTGAAAGTTACATTCTTTAAAAACACAGTACACATGCGAGCATGCCTTAAGAGCATTGAGAGCATGATTCGTTTCCGATTTGAAGCATTGCTTTAAATACATAAAATCTGCAAATCTAGTAATAAATTGCGATATTCCTGATAAAGTTAGGTGTATTTCTTGAGTAACTTCTACATATACAGTGTGTCCCAAAAATGTTATACTTCCTTGAAATCTTCCACAACGTATTTGGAGTAATTTTTGCTTTTCAAAAATTTTCTCCGCGGCTTTGTTAATGAGTAATTAATGAAAAACACGGACCAATCAGAGTAAGGTTACAGCAGACGGATTTCAGATCCGCGACAGGCCCCGCTGAGTGTAGCGTTGGAATTGGCCGAGCCAGAATCCGTCTGCTGTAGCCGCGTTGTGATTGGTCCGTAGTTTTCGTTAATAACTCATTAACGAAGACGCGGAGAACATATTTGTAAAGGAAAAATTTATTTCAAATGACCTTGGGAATCACCATTTTGAAAGAAATTTTTGGAACACCATGTATTTCTTATTATAGTAAGTGAAACCGAATGACTTTAATGCTTTACCTTTAGAATTGTTTGAAATTGATATTGTTAATATTTCCCAGCTCAATATTATCTTATTTAGCTCAGCTTATCTTAATTGTACATATAAAAATAGACATATCCATGTGTATACGTATAAATCTATCGGTTTTGTGCTTCTTCGATGTCCCCGGTTATTTTTCACAATATAATTTACAAAATTTGTCATAAATATTGTAATTTGTCTGTTCCAAAAGAGGCATGGGAGGAAATATTTAATAGCGCAATTTGCATGTCAAATATCTTACGTTTCCCTTCAAGAGTGAATGAATTTTTCTGTATTTTAACCTATAAATGTGCATACTACTTTTATACAATATTTCATAGATTGTTATCTTCATAAAGAGATTGAAGAGATTAATTCGTTGTTAAACAAGTCTACCTACAACGTTTATTATACGTATTTTTCTTAGAAATTTATTAATAGTTACCATTGTTGTTTATTATTTTGCATAAATAAAGTCTGCATCAATTTCAAGTTTGATAGGGTGCAGTCGCTGTTGCAAGAAACGAAGGATGTTATAAATTGGTACATACAATTACGTTTCTACAGACTGCTAATAATCACTGAATTGTTTTAAACATTATATAAAAACAACCGAATGGATAAACAACAAATAAATTACGTTTTCTTCTCGTTTCGTCGGTTCTTGTATTGTTACGATTACTCTGTCCCTGGTTAGTACTTATTCTTAGTTACTACGTTATTCCCCTTGCTCCTTTTCCCTGACTCAGATTAGGTTAAGCCGCGGGTGAACGTAAAAAGGGGCAACGAGTGACTATAGTGACGGCATGCAAGATACGTCACACGGGACTTGTCGTACATTTCCCAGAAGGTACTAGACAGCGTGACGTATTTTGTGTCAGTGTGTCGGATAGTAGCCTCCTGTGACAATCCTTTTTCTCACATTTCCATTACGGAAAATATAAAGTTTATTTCCAATATTTCAAACATTGACGTATATTGAAATAATAAGTTATATTATGTATGTTTTATAATAAGTTATTAATTACTTTTAGTTACATGCAATCACTCAATCAGTTTTCACAATGCTATAATAATATTTAATTTAACATTAATAAAACTATAGAGTCTATGAAATATTACTCTAAATATTACTATATTAAGTATAAATATAGTAATATATAATAATATAAAATAGTACTATAAATATTACTATATTAAGTATAAATATAGTAATATATAATAATATAAAATAGTACTATAAATATTACTATATTAAGTATTGTAGGAATATTTTAGGAACTCCTACACCTTGAGTGTGGCGTATCGGGTAAAATAATTCGACTCTAATATTTCTAATGCTTTCACTTTATTAACTCTTCACAGCTCAGCTCTCGCAACTCGCCTCTCTTTCGACTCTCACACTTCTGACCCCTCAGCCCTTGCGTTCGTTCCTTTTATTCATTTTCATTCTTCTCTCTCGCACTCTCATTCTCTCTCTCTCTATCAGTCTCGCATCCATTCGGAAAAGTCAGTTGCTCACGTACGCCCTGCGTTTGGCATCCCTAGCCACTTGACGCTTGTCGCTAAGATCCAAACACTCTTCTTTCACACCTCGGGCTAATTGGCCCAAACAGACTTCCTTTCATGCAGGACCCAAACACGTTGGCGCCACGATGTCGCGTCCACAGTCACTCTAAACATTCACACCCCTACACTCGGCCATCCTACCTGGGCATTCGCCCTCGAATGTCTTCGATCACTCCTCTTCCTCGCTCGTGAGGTCATTTCGCTCATTCACCCATGGCTTCATACAATCAGCCGCTGTAGACGTTTCCTGCGGGCCCTCGCATCCACCTACTTTACACACTACATATCTGTTATTGCGCAAAACTCTAGCTACCCGGTAGGGCCCCAAGAACTTATTCGCAAATTTCATGCCTGGCGCTTGTTGTACACGCTTGATCGCTACCAAATCGTTCGTTGAGTAGACAATTGGACTCGTTCGGCGTTTGTCGTAATTTCTTTTGTTCTCTCTCTGAACCTTGGCGAGACTTTCTAACGCGTGTTCCCTTACTTCGTTACGATCCTCTTGAAACGCGGCGACCGTTTCTCTCTCTATCAATTCCCTGACATATGGATTTTCTCTAAACGGCGGTTGTGTCCCGAACAATAAATGAAAAGGTGACGTACCTATGCTGCGGTGATACGTAATATTCATATATTCTTGTGCGAGTTCTAAATATTTAAACCATTCTTCCCTTTTTGGCTCGGACAGTTTAGTAATCAACGGGATCAGGGTCCTATTCACCCGCTCGACCTGACCGTTGGCACGCGGTATGCCGGTGGTTATCAGGCTGTGCTGGATCTTTTGATCCGTGCAATAATCCGCGAACTCTTTGGACGTAAAAGCCGTTCCGCGGTCCGATATTATACGCCGCGGGTTCCCGAAAATGTATGATTGTTTACGGAGCCTCGCAATTACACCCGCCGTACTGGTGGTCTTGGTCGCGTATAACCAGACGAATTTCGAGAAGGAATCCACGACCACGAGTATGAGCTTATAATTTTTTCTCGTGGAGGCTAAGGGCCCCAAGTGATCGATGTGGTAGGTATTGAGTGGCACTTCACCCTTGTCTAGAGGACACAGATACCCTTCCGACTTCTCGTGTTTTCTCTCGCCACGGATACAGGGAACGCAGTTCTTTATAATCTTTTCAATCTTGGATTTCGCGCCTGGGATCCAATAATCGCGATTCAATAACGCTTCGGTTTTCGCTACGGAAAAATGGCCAGTCTCGTGTGCATTACGGATGATTTGCGTCGCCATGGCTTTCGGAACCACCAGACGCAACCCATCGTTCAGTTCTTTACACAGTAGCCCTCCTCTTATTACAAACCCGCTTGCGCCGTCGCTCGGGACTGAGTCTATCATTCGCTTCACATCTGGGTCTGGCTGTTGGGCTCTTCGCATTCTTTCGGTAAAATCACCACGACACTCGTCAACTAGCATGACCTGTGGTAAGGGTCGTCTGCTTAGTGCGTCGACGTGGGGCATGCGACTACCTGGCCTATGCTCTATCGTGTAGTTGAATTCTTCTAAGAGAAGAGCCCAGCGCGCCATCCTAACACACAGATCTCTTTTATTCATCGTTAGTGCAAAAGCGCGACAGTCCGTTACAATCTTAAACGGGATTCCTAATAAATATACTCTGAATTTTTTGAGCGTTTTTACAACAGCTAACACCTTCAGCTCATAACTGGTATATTTTTGCTCGGCTATTGTCGTTTTACCACTTGCGTAATGTGTCTGATGAAATTTATTGTCTTCGGAGTCTCTTTTAGCAGTATCGCTCCGTAACCGTACATGGATGCATCGGTATGCAATTCCGTTTCCGCATTCACATCATATAACCTAAGAATCGGTTTGTCACACAACACTTCCTTTAATGTAAAAAACGCATCTTTTTCCTGCTCGCCGAATACAAACTTCGCATTGTTTTTTAGCAATTCGGTCAAGGGTCTCGCGATCAGAGAATACTGAAGCACAAACTTTCTAAAGTATCCTGTTAAACCCAGGAAGCTCTGAACATGGCGAAGGTTGGTCGGCAGCGCGAATCTACGTATCGCTTCGGTTTTGTGCGGCGACGGATGTATCTTTCCCCCGCATATTTCATGCCCGAGATACTCTACTCTATTCTGCAAGAAGTGACATTTCTCCCAATTAACTCTTAAACCTATTTCGCTTGCGACGCGCAATACTTTTCTGAGCTTCTCTAAACCGGAACTTCGATCGGTGGAGGGAATGATTAAGTCGTCCATGTAAGTTAACACAGTCTTATCGCGGATCAAATCGTTAAATGCTACGTTGATGTATCGCTGAAAAACCGACGGAGAGTTACAAAGCCCGAATGGGACTCTTAAAAATTCGAACTGCCCATCAGGTATTATAAACGACGTGTACTTATAACTAGCTTTATCTAACGTTACGTGGAAGAATCCATTTTTTAAGTCTAAGGTACTATAATATTTGGCGTTCTGGAGCTGGTCCAACTGGTCTTCAATCAGTGGTAGCGGGTACCGGTCCCTCGCTATCTTCGCATTCAACTTCCTGTAATCAACGCACAGCCTTGTGTCACCGTTCTTTTTTTTCACTAATACTACGGGACTCGCGTATTCTGACATCGACGGTTGGACTATCCCCTGATTTAGCCATTCCCGTATATGTGCATTTACAACTTCGCGCTCGCTAGCCGATAATCTCCGCGGTCTTTGGTACACAGGTTCTTCGTCTTTGACAATGATAGACATTTTTACCGGAATCTCTCGAGTTCCACGCGGTTCGTACTCGGTCACTAGCTCTCGAACGGGCTCCCGATACTCAATGGGTACATCTTCTACGTCTACTTTATCATCGGTATCTACATCTATGAGGTATATTTCCAGAACGGTGTCGCGGGCCGAATGGACCGGCTGAATAGATATGTTCCCGCCACCCATTACGACGTTAGTTTCATTCAAAAAATCGGTACCCAACAATAACTCGTATTCCATTAGAGTATCCGGAACTACATGAACGGAGATTGTATAATCGTTCCCATCGATGAACGCAGCATTTACCCAACGAAACATTTTCCTTCGACCCTATTCCGCGAAATCTACACTCCGCTTTGTCTAGTTGCGGCAAACCTAATCGCACATACTGTGCCGCGCGCATCAGGGAGATGTCGCTTCCCGTGTCGATCAACGCCGCCATACTTTGTCCATTTATTTTTACCTCTTTGGTGCACTTTCTCCACGAAGTCTCCTGGATCATGTTGACACGTCCAGGTGGAATCTGCACTCTAGGACAACGAACTGCCAAATGTCCACGCTTGTTGCACCGGAAACATCTCAATCGAAAAAAAATATTTCGATAGACTTACGGAACTCTATTAACCTTCTTTATACTTATCTAATGTGTATAGAATACATGTAACACAGAATTATCGATTATTAGAAGCGTTTAGACTTTTGCCCTCCTAAATCAGCCGTTTGGACCACTGTCTGCCGCTAGGAGGTTGGATAAAAGCACAGACGAACCTGATGCGAAATCAGGGAGCTGTTAGGATAGTTAATAAGCCTCGTAACTAGTATAATTTAATGATATAATCCGAGCGGTAAGATTGTATCGTGTGGGGACGTTCAATTACTCGATTAGGATATTGGACGATAATTATGGGTTTAATGAATTTGCGTTAATTATCAAAGAACACAAATATATTCTGATTATAAGAATTAGTGTTACAATTATGTAATTGTCGCGAATGAATTGAATTTGGAATAGAAAGAATTGAAAGAAGATGTGTATTACCTAAACTAAGATGGACGGTGTTGACGCACTGGCAATGCGGGGGTCTCGGAGCAACCTTATCACTGCCTAATAGATTTTACACCGAACTCGCGGAATCTATACGGTTAACTTTTGATTCGAAGGGGAACTTTAGCCCGATCTCACTGGTAGTTGACTTCCGAGATGCAGCACGACGCGACACGATTCGTGATTACGACAGTACTAGCCCACGAGAGTAGAAATGCAAGGGCTTATATACTCCTGCAATGACGGGTGGTACTTGTCAGTACCCTTTGAGTGAACATTCGTATTTTTTCAGCGACCAGTTGGTCGTGCGTATGTTTGGGCCCTAAACTAAACTAAACAGCTATGTAGATTTATCTAGGGTGGCTCTGTTCGTTTATCTAGGACGGTTCCTGCCAAAGATGATATTGAACACCTGTCCGTAATAATTACTATAAAAGTAATTAATAACTTATTATAATATACGGGGTGCGGCACAAATTAGTCCCCACGATTTTACAGCTACTTCGGATGGTCGGACAGAAAAGTGTTTCTTACCAAAGTTAATCAGTATTTAACCGACAAGAAATTGCAATTTTTTAAATTAAAAAGAAAATCGATTTTCAACCAAAAATCAAGGTCGCTGTCGTATCTTTAAATGGACCTGGGTATTTTTAACTTCATAATATTGTAGGCGACATTGAAACGAATTCGACGTTTTACTATACGATGACTTTCAGATGACCTTGAAAGAAACTATCGCCATGAATCAATTGCCAGAATATTTGAAATAATTCGACGGTACGTAATAGTAACGTCTCGCATTTCGATGTAAACAAATGAACGTAAACATTGCTTCAGAACTTAACTCACAACAAACCAAAATATGGAGCCAAATTGAGAACACATATGTTAAACATGTACATGTAATTAATAAAAATTTTCAAACTGCATCCCATCTTGCGTAACGCAAAGTTCTGCTGTTTGTAACGAAGTCTTATCCACAGGTCTTACATACACAATCGATTGTAGATATCCCCAAAGATAAAAACGCAAGGGCAAAAAAAAATAAAAAATATAAAAATATTCTGGCAATTGATTCACGGCGATATCTTCCTTCAAGGTCATCTGAAAGTCATCGTATAGCAGGTCGTTGAATTCGTTTCGACGTCGCCTACAATATTATGAAGTTAAAAATACCCAAGTCCATTTAAAGATACGACAGCGACCTTGATTTTTTGTCGAAAATCGATTTTCTTTTTAATTTAACAAATTGAAATTTCTTGTCTCTTAAATACTGATTAACTTTGGTAAGAAACACTTTTCTGTCCGTCCATCCGAAGGGGCTGAAAATCGTGGAGACTAATTTGTGCCGCACCCTGTATATTATAGATTGACAATTTGCCACATTATTTTGTCTTACATTTTCTCATGCTGAACGTAAATTCGTAGAGTTGAGACAACAAATTTGAATACTGCTTTATCTATAATTTCATGTTATATGTAAAATTCTATGTTCTGAGTAGACATGTAGATAGAAAAATTAATTAAAAGATCTTACCGAATACGCATTGGCGATCAGTTTCAGCACCATTTTTATTTTATTATGTTTATAGAATAGTGTATTGTTTTTTATAATACTATACTTTATTTTGTTATTTAAAAATATTTTGAAAAGTTTGCAAGATTCTGCTTTATAAGTTTCCTCCATAAAAACTATGTAGAATGTTAACATAAATCTAAAGTTACGTAGCTTTATTTCATGTAGATTTTCAACATTGTTGCAGCTCATAAGGATAAAAAAGATCAGGACAAGTATTATATTCTTTAATTATTATTCTTAAAAACATCAGGAATGTCGAATTGGTAGAATATTATTAAAAGTAATAAATAAAGTCAATATAAATCCTGCGTTGATGTGCAGACAACAGACAATAGCATTAAGAAAATTTTATTCAGTAGCACCAGTGTTCCGATTGAAGCCGAAATTTCTCGCGCATGTGCGTCAATTTCAGCCTCAGTAACGTAACCTTGTCGATGAAATCGGGTAGCTTGAGCACCCCGTAGACTTTTAAAAATTTATTAATGTGTACATTAATTTAATCTTAACTGAAACTTATTCTTTATTTTGAGGATGGGATAGGGAAAGGGCGCTACAATAACTAAGCAAAATAATACATAATATAACAAGAAAATTCTTTATTTGGCAGAATCAATTAAGAATACCAACATTTGTTGCTAGGGTAAGGAAAACTGCCAAAACCTTACCAGTATTCACAAATCAAAAATTACATTATATAAAACATATAAAACAAAACAAATTGTTGCATAACAATCTATGCACTCAGTCTTTTCTGAACCATTAAAAACAAAATAAATAAAATATATAAAAGTAAATAAATACTGCACATTCGGCTCCTTCTGCAATAAAAACAAAATAAATTAAATATGTAAAACTAAAAACTAAATATTGCAAATTCAGCTCCTGCAATAAAAACAAAATAAATTAAATATGTAAAACTAAAAACTAAATATTGCAAATTCAGCTCCTGCAATAAAAACAAAATAAATTAAATATGTAAAACTAAAAACTAAATATTGCACATTCAGCTCCTGCAATAAAAACAAAATTAATTAAATATGTAAAACTAAACTAAATATTGCACATTAGGTTAATTACTATCACATGTGCTTCTTTTGTATAAATTTCGCGGATTATGCAATTTGAGATGACGCGAATCCACTTCAAACTTAGTACAATTAACATTTTTAGATTGAAAACTGGACCGAACTACGCAAACGGAAGCTAATGAATCTATTTTTAATTTGTTTCTTTTTTTAGTTTTGACATCTGTCACAATAGAAAAAATGCGTTCGGCCTCAGCATTTGAGTGGGGAAAAGACAGAACAATTTCAATTAATAATTTTAAATTCGGAAACATGTCTTCCCCATCGAAATTTTTAAATTTTAAAATGTTATGCCACATGTCGTCAATTTCTAATAAAGCTAACTTTTCTTTACATTCTTCATCAAAACATGATAGAATGTCCCATTCAAAAGTTAATTGTGTAATATCTAATAGGTTTACGCGTTTGGCGATGCCAGATAAATCTTGAATTTTTTCTCTGCCTTTATCGTATAATGCTATTAATGGATCCAAAAACAACAAATCTTTAAAAAGTGAATCTTTCAAAGGCAGACGTGCAAGCATCTCTCGAACTGCAGTAATATAAAAGTTAAAACATCTGGACCGAATTTGTTGGGCACATTCCAACTCTAATGACTCTAAAATCGTTTTGCATTCCGGTCCCACATGTACGTCTTTTAATTCTAAAAAAATTTCTGCCTTATGTAAATCTAATGTAGTGACATCTTTCAAAAATTGAGGTTTAATCAAATTTTTCCCTATTTGTTGAATTAGCTGAAGGCTAGTCTCGAATAATTTATGCAATAAAATTTGTCTCGACTGAAATAGGGCATTAAAACGGTTGAAAAATTTAATGAATATTTCAAAAAACATATGTACGCATTAATGGACGTGTTATTCAATGACTCTAATAATAATTCGGCAGATTTTGCTTTGTCTTCAAATACAGCTAATATGAAATAATTTCTTAACACGTCCCAATTTTCCAATAATCTAACGATACATTTTTGTGAACAAAGCCACCTGGTGGTTGATAATTTTAAAATTTTGCGTTGCTGTACCCCGAAAAAATCTTGGAATTCAACCAAAATTGCACTCCTTTTAGCACTGCCCGAAGTATAAGTTGCAACTCCTCTAATTAAAATTTCGCACTCCGGAGGCAATTCATCGCAAGACTTACTAGAAATAATCGCGGAAGTGTGACAAATACACCTTAATGTAACTAAATGTGGTACTTCGACTTGTAAGTGAGTCATAAAAGAGTTATTGCAGCCAACCATAACTGATGCATTGTCGCATGCAATTCCGACAATATTTTTTATTGGAATTTCTTTCCCATCTAAAAGATTTTTAAAACTTTGAAATAAACTATTCGCGGAACAATCATCACCGTTTAAATGAATAATATCTAATAACTGTGTCTTACTTTATTATTTATAGGTGATATGAATTGTACTAATACACACAGTATTTTTAAGTCTGTTATGTCGGTTGTTTCGTCTATTAAAATTGAAAATCTACGGGTTTTTAAATGTTCAACAAGTTGCTCGACTTCGCGCTTGGCAATTACATGTTTAACAATATTGGCACACTTATCTCGAGCAAGTGTAAGATCTTGCACAATTTCGGGTTCCTGGCAAATATCCTTAATTAAAGGAATTAAATGATCCGCGGTTTTAAAAGCTACATTATGCTCTGCAAAAAAGGCAGATAATCTAATTTCTGCACGTTTTACTTTATCTACGTGGGATAAAGTTGTGCTATTAAAACTAGTAATACTATCGTTATTATTACAGGTGGCTTTGTTATCCAATAAACTAATATTCTTTATATGTTTGGCCGATTTCGAATGCTTAACTAATGTGTTTTTGCAACATGGGATAGCTTGTTTACATGCAATACAATATGCTTTATCTTCCAGTGGAGCAGGAGCTAACCATACTTTAAAAATATCTTCATCTAACCACGCAGATCGAAACTTACGAATCCTCTTTGTAGCTCTTTCTCCACTGTTAGCTGCCATTGTATAATAAAATATTAACAATAATTACCTCGTTCCGCGTCACGTCTCTCGTCCATCAGTCGTCCCGCCAATAACGCCAGTACACTCCCGCCAATATAACTGCCTCGGGGCGCTCTGCTTCGTCATTGTAGATACGCTACTGTTTTGGACGCGCATGCGCGAGAAATTTCGGCTTCAATCGGAACACTGAGTAGCACCTCAAATCAAGATTAGAATTCAATTCTTATACAGGGTGTTTAGCAACAGGTAGGAGAAAATTTAAGACGAAAATGAAGAATAAAAAAATTGCGATTTCGACTTCGTTATTTAGTTTTAACAGTTAAAAATCTGCCCAAAATGCGGCAATCTGTCAACAGCGGTGCACGTTGCATATGTCACACAGGCGCGCGACAGTCTCGTATCAAGTGACGAACGCATGCATACCTTGGTTCTCATTTGGGGACCCAGCGAGGTGAAAATGTTTAAAAGATCAATGGACGACATCGAACCTACCTACTCGTTAAAATCCACATGGGTCGATTACTGTATTTAAAACTATTAAAACTCGAGGAAAGCATTAATATATTCTAATCTCATTACTATTACTTATTACTTATTACTATTACTACTGTTGTACTATATTTAGTAAATGATATTTACAATGGAATCACTCCAATGTAGTCTACATCAGCTGATATGACCTTCTCTAATCTGGACCTAAATCGATTGGAGGCTCGCTTGACCTCGTCCTCGTCCATATTCGACATTACTGCTATGATGTAGGCTCTAAGAGAATTTTTGGTGTTATGTGGCTTTGCATTTACCTTTGCCTCGACTACGCCCCACACGTAATAGCCAAGGGGATTGCAATCAGTGCTATACTCTATCCCACGAGCGAACAGACTCGTTAGCTTTCTGAGCTGATCTAGATGGTGAGGGCGCAGCGAGCCTATCATCTCTCACTCCATTACCCACTCCCTATTTTCTTGAACCAATTAGGGCGAATATGCGCAGCGAAGAACGAAAACTGGTCGTAACACAAGTCCGTTCCCTCGTGGGATAGGGTACAGAGGAGCGCCACAAGTCGGGGGACCAGTGATGAGTCATGCCCCCACACTTCCCACTAACGCTGACGCATACGACTCGTTAGCTTGCTCCACGTGGTACGCGTCAGCGTTAGTGGAAAGAGTGGGGGAAGCAAAGGCGGGCTCAGTAGCTCGACTAGGCGAGGGGCGCAGGGGTAAGGGGCCTGGCCCGCGCGGAATATGGCAACCCTAGTGATGACATAGGTTTCCGTAAAACCAGTCCTGCGTCTTTCTTACCTTGTGAGGTGGAGCAGAGTCCTCTTGGAATTCCTCTTGTTTCTCGGACTCCCTGAACTTCTTAGCTAGATCATAGATTACCGT
Source organism: Lasioglossum calceatum (assembly GCA_963966675.1). NCBI lineage: Eukaryota > Metazoa > Arthropoda > Insecta > Hymenoptera > Halictidae > Lasioglossum > Lasioglossum calceatum. Next base: position 1,217,688 of record CAXAAD010000078.1, on the reverse strand, counting down.
TGTTCTTGTAGCCAAATCACGCAATTATTTCCGAGGGCGATTTTCCGGGGCGAAGCGATTTGACTATTTGACTGATCAGTGGTCTCTTACTGAATGACCTCACTGTGAACTGTTGCGTTTATATCCGCTTTGTTTACATTTGGTCTGTAGGACTTCAAGGAAAACATGCCGGGTTTACCTCGACGGCCCTGTACTTAAGTATCCACTATCAATCCTGCGTAAAACTCGCCGACACAGAGAGAACGATTTAAGGGTGCCGATCCAGATTTGACCTCGAAATTAGTTTGAGCTCCGTCCAGTAGGGGAGCTGGGTACAATTTCTACAGTTGAATGTCGAGAAGTACAGTAGCGCGAACGGGACACTGCATCAGAAATATTGCCGGTAAGTCAGGCTTCATCACGCCTGCTTACAGAGCCTCCCGGGCGGATATCAAGCTGCCGAATAATGGAAATTACGCCTCGGAAACGCAAAAGTAGACCAATTTCGCAAGCTCCCGCGCTAGATTGATCTTTTATCTATCGATTCTGACTACGTAGGGCCCTCAAATGGGCATTAGCGAGACGTGATTAGTCAAGGACCGGACCCTTGCCTTGCACAATCCGCCTAGGCACACGTACGCGCTGCCCAGCGGTGAGTGTGTGAGTGCCTCGCGCGATACGGTTGTCGTGCCTGCAGAGCCTCCCGGGCGGATGTCAAGCTGCCGAATAATGTAAATTACGCCTCGGAAACGCAAAAGTCAACCACTTTCGCAAGCTCCCGCGCTAAATTGATCTTTTATCTATCGATTCTGACTACGTAGGGCCCTCAAATGGGCATTAGCGAGACGTGATTAGTCAAGGACCGGACCCTTGCCTTGCACAATCCGCCTAGGCACACGTACGCGCTGCCCGAGCGGTGAGTGTGCGCCACACCCTCTCACTCGAGCACACCAACGTAGCATCATCGTCAGCCGTATAACCATATAACCTACCGGCAACACTTCTCGTCCTCTGTTTTACCGATACAGTGACTGAATCCGGGTGACTGTCGTGACCAGGATTGCCATATTTTTCTCTCGCCAGGCCCCTTACCCTTCCGCCTCTCGCCACGCCATGTACCGTACCTCGTCTTTGCACTCTTCCCACTAACGCCGACGACAGTGGCGACACGCTGGTGTACGGTCGCGTCAGCAACTAGTGGGAAGAGTGCAAAGACGAGATACGGTGCGTGGCGCGGCGAGAGGCGGAAGGGTAAAGGGAATGATGAAAAACAGTCGTAAGCGCTAGTAGCGGAAAAATGCCGAAGCTGTACTTTCACAGAACGGACCCTTTTGAGGTGTACTTCTGTGCCGTGACGAACTGTTGTTTTAAATAGGTATGGTTTAACATAATAATCGTTGCATTGACATTGTATGTGTCCCCGCTAGCGCTGGAGCTTCCCACCTTTTCTATAAAGATCCCACTTCTCTCGATATTTAAGAAAATGTATGTCTCTTGACAGTGGCAACACTGTCGCGCCGCCAATGCTTCTCGCCGCTCCGCTACATGCTGCCGAATAATGCAAATTACGCCTCGAAAACACAAAAGTAGACCACTTTCGCAAGCTCCAGCGCTAGATTGATCTTTTATCTGTCGTAAATGTGCATTAGCGAGACGTGATTAGTCATGGGCTGGACCTTTGCAACCTCGTATACGTATACAGTATCTAGCGGTGTGTGAGTGTGCCACCACACTCTCGCTCGAGCTGGATCGGCACCCTTAAGGTGCTTTTATGCCGGGGTCCGCCGTGGACTCGAGTCCGCGGACTTTGGTCATAAATTTCGAGCGGGTCGACGGGCCCGCTGTTCCCCGCTGTGTGTGGCACGAAAAAAGGTCTCGTCTCTTCACGGTTCGTTTAGGTAAACAATAGCTTCCCTCTAAGGCGGTAGGATACCGTCGACCCGCTCGAAATTTATGGCAAAAGTCAGCGGACTCGAGTCCGCGGCGGACCCCGGCATAAAAGCACCTTTAAGGAGCTATGCAACCCTGTAAGCCTAATGAAGTGGAGTAAATCTAAAAAATTTTCGCATATCAAGACACTGTAAAAGAAACAGATTTTTTATTGAGCATTAAGCATCATTTCAGTTTTATTTTCATTTTTCTTTTGTTACGTCCTAAGGTGGACGTTGTTATAGATTTAATGATTAAATTGATTTCAGCGGGTTATCTCGCCAATGTTACTTTTTCACTGTGTTGTTACACTGAGCTTTTACTAAGCTTTTACTAGATGTAAATATTTACTAAACGTATTCACTGTAGATGGAATTGTGACTCTAATTTTGACAAATTATTATTTATTGAATTCATTGATGGCTGTTTACTGTGTACTGTTAACTGTTTCCTTATGGTGACTGACTAACCGAACGTATTTTATGAAAATCTTGACTGTTAACTGTTAACTGTTGACTGTTGACTGTTGACTGAGCTCCTGATGAGGAGCCATCCCTTTTATAGATCGATCAATCCATTGTTCTCATAGGTGAGTGTGTCTTCACCGATTCTGTTTAACCGTTTTCTTCTTGTTGTTAGTCTCCTTCTTAATCGTACACATTGCATTTTATATCTTCCTCTTGGCTGGATCATATTACTCTGCGCATTCTCCTAAATCAGGGGAACGCGCCATTTTCTTATACTTATTCGTCATGAGGTGACTACATCATCACCAATTCTTTTTAATCGTTTTCTTCTTAATTGGTTTCTAATTACAATTAGTCACTTTCTTCTAAATCTAGATCATATTACTTTGCACATCTCATCGATCGGAGAACAATCCATTGCTCATCAATTCTTCCGAAAATCTTCACACTCTTCAGTTGTTACGAGCCAGGGCCGCGAGTAGCAACGAGTGGCCGGCGAAGGGTTGTCACCCTAGGAATATGGTATCAGTTTGTTAGTTAAGGTGCGCGGACGAACCCAATGCGAAATTGGGGAGCCGCTAGGATTATAGGCTGCGAGGACGAACCTGATGCGAAATCAGGGAGCCTCTAGGAATGGAGTCAGACGCAGACGAACCTGATGCGAAATCAGGGAGCTGCTAGGAAGGTGAAACTTCGTGAACGAACCCAATGCGAAATTGGGGAGTCACTAGGAAAGACGCGCAGACGAACCCGATGCGAAATCGGGGAGCTGCTAGGAGGTTGTAGAACAGCGCGGACGAACCCAATGCGAAATTGGGGAGCCGCTGGGAGGTCGGATAAGAGCACAGACGAACCTGATGCGAAATCAGGGAGCTGTTAGGATGCGGACGAACCTGATGCGAAATCAGGGAGCCGCTAGGATGGTATAGTTTTCGTGGACGAACCCAATGCGAAATTGGGGAGCCACTAGGTAGGAAAAATCTCTATTTGGACAAATGGTAAGTAGCGAACGAACCTGATGCGAAATCAGGGAGTCGCTAGGACAGTTAGTAGGCCTCGTAACTAATATAATCTAATTGATACAACCCGAGCGGTAAGGTTGTATCGTGTGGGAACGTTCAATTACTAGATTAGGATATTGGACGATAATAATGGGTTTAATAAATTTGCTCTAATTACCAAAGAACACAAATATATTCTAATTATAAGTATCTGTGATACAATTGTGTAATTGTCGCGAATGAAATGAACTAAATGGAATAGATAATAGAAAGTAGAATTACCTAACAAGATGCACGGTTTTGACGCACTGGCAATGCGGGGGACTCGGAAAGAACTTTAACACTGCCTAATAGATTTTACACCGAACTCGCGGAATCTATACGGTTAACTTTGATACGAAAGGTACTCTAGCCCGATCTCACTAACAGTTGACTTTCCGAAATACAGCACGACGTGACTCGATACGTGTCTACCGAAGTACTAGCCCGCGAGAGTGAGAATCTAAGGGTTTATATACCCCTACAATGAATGAAATGCTCTGTTCATAATCTAATCGTGCTTAGGGCTTAGGGCCAGACTAATAACTCTAGTTTTTTGTCACTTTCAATTAAATCGGGCCAGAGCTCGGTCTTCGTTAAAAGGTTCAACTACGATATGAAAGGTTATCTAGGACGCTTCCTGCCAGAGACGATCTAGAAGAGATTCCTGTGAGAAACCGAACGGAATATATTCTCTATCCGTAACACAGTGATGAACAGGCTTCAGCGAATATTCGCTCACGATTTATATTTAGAACTGACACAATAAAATAAATCTCGCTATGGTCTTAATTTTTTCAATGAAGATTTAAATTCAAAATGAGTTTTCTTAATTCTATCGCACGCAGTATGGTATAAAAAAAAAAATATGATAGTTTGACATTAATTATAATATTTGATATTTTATTTCTCTTACAAACATTATTGGAGAAAGTATAAAGAGAAATTCAGAAAAATGTATGTCATGCTTGATTTTATTAATTATTATTAACAGCTGAACCACTGGACGTGACACTTTATTACCTAAAATTGCAAAATGGTGGAGTTGTATAACATTATCTAATTCCATGTCCAGAAAAACCTTGGTAGCTTGCACCCAACGGTAAAAATGATTGGAATATAAAAAATCACAAATTCTTGTATTAACAAACATAGATTAATATTTGATTTTTTCTTATATCTTAATTGTTGCATTATTAAAGAAGTCATCATTGTCTCATCTTTTTAAGCTAATGTATTTTTATTAAAGTTAATACAACAATTTGTTATTTTCTATAATCCAGTCACTTTCACCGCAGAATGCAAGCTGCTTAGATTTCGCTGAACATGGAGTTAGATATTATTATACAACTGTACCATTTTGTAATTGTATGCAACAAAAAAAAGCTAAAATAAAGCTGAAGTGTTGCTCAACGTTCTCTAGAAAAATTTTCTTGTTTTACAGTATCTTCATATGCGAATCAAAATGTTGAATTTCTATTTTTTAAGCTTAATAAAATTGATAAAAAGATTTTTTCCCTAAAGACATAATAAAAATTAATTCCTCTATAGGTAAGCTCTATTGAAAATATTCATCAAATGAAAATCATTGAGAAAGACGGTACTAAAGAAGCTATATCATTCCAAATTAACATCCTCTTCGCTATTAGCATACTCATTATGGTCATATCTTTAAATTCATCTAAAGTCGTGACATTAAAGAGGACATTTCCTGCATTTCATTACCGCCTCAACTTTCGGCTCCGTTTCAGCTGTTAGGCGCCAAGTCTGGAACATAAGTCTTAACGAGACTTTCCATGCTCTCATTAAAACTAATCTATGCAGCCAATGGGATTAGATGAGAGAACTTTTGGAAGCCGTTTTTACTGTCACAAAGTATTTCTAAATATTAGTTTTTGTTACATAATAAAGCTATCTGATGACACATTCTTTATAAAGTATCCCCCTTTTTAAACTGTATTTGTTGTTCGTGTGGGTCAAGTTTCGTAGATGAAAGTTGTAGAACTAATATTACTCGCTCTGCTCTCCTTCGGTTTCTGTCTAATTGTAAGTTTCAAGGTATTAAATGAATGCAAAAAGTCTGAGTTGAAATTCTTCGAAACTGAAAGTTTATAGTGAAGAACGTCGCGAAGGGTTTGCTAGTACTAATTTAGGAATGTTTAGGTATTTTTTAATTATAACTTGTGCTTGCAATTAGTATCGGTGTGGAAGCAATTATTATAAATATTGACTGAATATATTAAATTTGCTTGTTTATATATGAATGTTCATCGGAATGCAGATATGATTTATGAAACAAATCACACAAATAATCGATTGTGTTCCCCTTTATTTCCTTGAGATTCATGAAATCGAGTACTGTGCGGTAATATTAATTACATACTGTGAACTATGAAAGTATTTCAACGTACTTTACAACAGTATAACTTTTTTTATTTGGGCCCTTAATGAAAATTTAAAATATTTGTTTTGTAGATCTATGTTAGTTATACACATGCCGAAAATTTCATCGAAATCGGTTGACGCAGGAAAAAGCGACTCGCATCGAAAGATGTACGATTCTGTGAATTTTAAGCAGTAACTGATCTTCACCATTATTTTCACCACTTTTAACTGCTTGTAGCTCGTGTGTATATTAGGGTGGTCCTTAGCTATAGGAGCCAAAAATTTGTTTAAAGATTTTCTTGGCCTTTCTTTCCTAAAATATGAGACTTGCTGAAAAAATGATATGTGCAAAATTTCAGCTCGATCGGACATTGGGAAATTGTTTATTTTTGAAACTTGGTTTTCTCCATTATAGTACATACATTGTAAATATACATTCCTATATATCGTTGAATTTGACTTCCCATGCTGTATAACTATGTGCAAATAAAGTACAAGGTCATCGTAGAAAAAAATTCCGCAACTTTGAAATTTCGAAAATTGGATTTTAAAAAAAATTTTTTCGTCAGCATTATATTTACTTCGTCTAACAATACAACTTTTGTTGGACACATTTTTTCATATATTTATTAATAACAAAGGTTTGATTTCTCGTTAATTTCGAATATGTTTATTGATCAGTTATTTTGGGAAGAATTACTGAATGCTTGTAATAAAATTAGAATTTCTTAAATGTATAATAGTTCCATTTCAGTATTGCCTCCAAGAATGTAATCAAAATTTATCAACTGTACTTAGGAGTAAACGCATATAAGGCAGCATGAGAGTCAAGCCACTACCAGAGAGCCAGCTACCTGAGGTGCAAATCGAAAAATAAAATAATAAAACAATGTGTTTATGTAGAATTCCTTGAATTTATGATTATTTTCCTTGGTGGAACTTGTCCAAAAGAAAACCGTTTTCAAATTCCTGGAGTTGTCCACCATGCTAGATGGATGGGTAAAGCCATATATGTACTAAAAATATATTTATTCTGCGACGAAGTATCAATAAACAACGAAGATATTGTAGGAATTAGAGATATATGTATATTTTTGGCGAATTTATACATAGAAGCATGGTTTAATGCTCCGATTCTAGCTATAGCTCCACATCAACATTTAAAATTTTTAAAACAGCTTGGCGACTATAAAAAAATTGATGTAAACGTGAGCCGAATAGGATTACATAAAGGGGGGCATTTGTGGTGCATACTTAACACCAGAATGTACAGCATTATGTTTTCTTTACGCTGCGCTGGTGTGTCATGTGACAAAAGAAAGCTTATGGTAGAAGGTTTAGGGAACGATGACGTAACATTTTCTTCGAGAAAAGTTTTTCTAAAAGATATACATGTCGTAGCGCGAACGTTTTCACGCGACCCGTGCGCTTCGGCGTTTCCACGTTTCATTATCGCGTGTCGAGCTGTCGAGCGATCTGACCGATTGACTTTGCGGAGACGCTGATCTCGATCGTTCGAGCGCTAAACAAAATCTGACTGCCGGTCTCGGATCCAGTGTCGCCAGGTCGAGAAAATCGAGGGGAATACAAGTACCCCTCTTTGATGACCAGACCAGTCTACGGCACGGGCACCGTGGTCTACGGTTTTAGTGGGGGACGTTGGAGTGTGCGCATGGTGCTGGAATGGGATAGTGGAAGGGGAAAAGTAGGAGAGTAAAGAGGCACCACGTCTGGTGCCTCTTGGCGACACTGCTCGAATCATCGAGGGCCTTGCCTCGCATTTTCCCCACTCCGCAGAGTCACTCCGTCCACGTGCACGCATTCCCAAAGGGGCCGATTTTGATTGTCGCAGCCGCCAAACGTTTCGGCTGCGCGTAAAAGAAACCGATCCCAACTCTCGCGGCCGATCAAACGTCTCGGCCGCGCTACAATGTAAATTCATGCGCGAGCACTCGGCAGCCGACTCCGGCAACTTCCAATGGTAAACGCTTATCTTAAAAACGCGCTTAAATCACCGACATACATAATCTTGCTAATACCGGCATAGAAAATTTCATTTGTGACGAAAGCCAAAAATGTTTTAGTAGATTTAATATACATAGAAATTTTTTGCAGAAAGATCCGTCAGTCTGAGAGAACGAGGAAACTTATAAAACAGGTCTAAAAATAGTAAAAACTTTGAAAATAGTTAACGATACTGCAGAGCAAGGTGTAAGGTTGATATCGGAATATCGGATACAAATAAATCCAGTATCCGGTAAAACGGTATCCGGATACAAATAAATCCAGCTTTTCAGACGACGTATATTAACAAGTTTTGTAATTTTGTATATCGTGTATAGGTTAAGTTTTAATAATATTTCGAGCGTCATAATACAAATGTATACAATTGTAAATAAAAGGTATTATATATCATGGCCACCCTTTTTTTATAAGGGTGTGGAGGAAAATACAATTACGTGCGTCCCCCTAGATGGAGGTGGGGGGTAGTATGGGGCTCACCTCTCAGATGATCGGAGTAGGCGTACCCACGGAAAACCTTAACCACACCCGGGACGGTCTATGGACCGCCCCTCTACTCAACTGCCCCGATTGTCGCTGAGTCGCGCGGCCCTCTTGCTCCACAATTCTCGCGCGTCTCATAAAATCGGGTCACTGCCACGCCTGTTCTTGGCTGATAATATATTATGACCACCCTAACTGCTTGTATATAGTGACTACGTTATTTAAACATCGGTGTTATTAATAAATATATGAAAAAATGTGTCTAACAAAAGTTGTATTGTTAGACGAAGTAAATATAATGCTGAAGAAAAAAAATTTTTTTAAAATTCCAATTTTCGAAATATCAAAGTTGCGGAATTTTTTTCTACGACGACTTGTACTTTATTTATTTATTGCACATAGTTACAGAGCATGGGAAGACAAATTCAACGATATCTAGGAATGTATATTTACGATGTACTATAATGGAGAAAACAAAGTTTCAAAAATAAACAATTTTCAAGCGCGCTGCGGTATGACTTCCCATTGTCCGATCGAGCTGAAATTTTGCACATATCATTTTTTCACCAAGTCTCATATTTTAGGAAAGAGAGGCCAAGAAAATCTTTAAACAAATTTTTGGTTCCTATAGCTAAGGACCACCCTAATGCACATCGATAATCGATTTCGATGAAACTACTATAGATCTATAAAACATGTACATATTTTAAATTTCCTTTATAGGCCCAAATAGAAAAGTTTTAATTTTGCATGTAACCTTGTAAATTATAATTACTTGGAAAATCTTCTTTGTATAGCATTTCGTGAACGAATGCTTCTAATTGATTATAAAAAATCAGGTCGTTTGGTACGATTATAAAAAAGTTATTGTATTAAGTGTGCAAATAAGTTCTTCCGTCTAGTTTGCCAAATTTAAGACTGTACTGCATAAATCAGGAACAAGATTGCGTCTCAAAGTTATCACCCTCATACTCTATAACTTTTTCCCACCAGGTGGGTAAATTATAAATTCCATCCTTGAAGAATGACGGCTGCTTGCTGGGTTTGAAATCATCAATACTTTTTCGGATATTTTCTTGTGAGCTGAAGTGCTCCCCCAACAAGTGGTGTTGCAGACTCCGAAAAAGATGATAGTCTGACGGGGCCAGGTCGGGAGAGTATGCCGCATGTGGCAGAACTTCCCATCCCAACGCATGAATTGTGTTCCGCGTTTCTTTTGCAACGTGTGTCCGAGCATTGTCGTGCTGCAAAATCACGTGTCTTGTTCCTTGTCCAGTAAACGGCCGTTTCTGCTTTAACTGGTCGTATAAATTCATTAATTGATTTTGGTAATATTCGGCAGTTATTGTTCTTCCAGGTGGAAGCAGTTCATAATAGACGATTCCTCGGAAATCCCATCACATAGACAGCAAAACTGTTTTGCAATGCAAATTCGGTTTTGCCACTGAAGTCGACGGTTCCCCAGGATTGACTCATGATTTCCGTCGATTAGGATTGTCATATAAGACCCATTTTTCATCGGCAGTAACAATTTTGTGCAGAAAACTTGGCTGTGTTTCCGTTTATCCCCAACGCCAGAAATGGATGAAATTTTGGAAATAGGTTCTGTTTTGACTAAAATGATGATTGCCAGAAGGATTTTTGGCGACTCGAAAAAAATTTTTTTATCATTTCAATGTCGCTCTCTACCTTACCGACTTACCGACTTTCTATCTTATGTCCGTCAAATAATTAATTTCATCCTATTCTGACGATTAGCGTAAACGGAAACACAGCCTTTTATTTATTATTTTATTTTATTTTAATTATATACTTATATTTTTACCTACAAAAGAGAGAGTCGGTAAGTCAGTAAGGTAGGGAGTGACATTGAAATGGTAAAAAATTTTTTTCGAGTTGCCAAAAATCCTTCTGGCAAACATCATTTTAGTCAAAAAATAACCTATTTCCAAAATTTCATCCAATTCTGGCGTTGGGGATAAACGGAAACTTCGCCGAAAACTTTTCCTTTTATGCCGTGAAGCAAGGCAGCAGAAATCTCGAGTCTGTTTTTCTTATTCATTTCGCTTAATTCATGTGGGACCCATTGTCCTAACTTCTGAATCTTAACCAATTGTTTCAGTCGGATAGATACTGTTCGTCTGGTGACTCCCAATCTTTCTGCCAATTCTTCTTGCGTCTGTGTCGGATTTTCGTTGAGCAATTCCTCTAACTCACCGTCATCGAACTTTCTCGGTGCATCTGAACGATCGTGCGTCGTCTTCCAAATTAAAATTGCCGGCTTTAAATCTTTGGTACCACTTTTTGCATGTTCCGTAAGATACAGCGTTCTCTTGAGAGAGTGCCGCACAAACCGTTTCAGTATTTTCAGCAGCTGATTTCCTAAGCTGGAATGCAAAGAGTAAGCAAATTGTTTGAAATTGTTGCATAGGACTGGAAACTCTTAGAGCGCTCATCACGACTTTTCTGAAAGCTAAAAGAACGCTCTTTCAGATAGCGCCGCAATCGGGAAGTAATTCGAATTCAGTCAGAAGTTATGATCATAGAAAAAAAAATGGGGAAGGAACTTATTTGCACAACTAATATTTTAAAGGGCGTACGAATACCTGTTACACTCACTGTATACACTCCTCAAAAGGATTAAGGGATCACCTCTGCGAACCCGAAAGATTGCTACCAGTTTACATGATCATAACTCCGGCTAAAGCTGCTGTTTCGTTATCGTTAAACAATGGTTTGAAAGTGTGAAACTTCTAGTTTTAGATGCTCTGTTTCGAATTTTTGCTATGTTGGTTTTTTACAAAGTTATAGCGAGATAAAGACAACATTGACGGTTAACAAAAATTTTGTGCAACTTTGTAACATCACACAGGGAGTAAAAAATTTTTTTAATAAATCGCATTAATATCATTCGGAAGGGAAATCTTTCCTGTTTAAAATGTGTGGTTTTTGATTATTGTGTCATTTTTTTATTCGAGTTATTCAACATTGAAGTAAATGTTGGCTTTTTAACTTTAACTGGCTTCAGATAGCGAAAAAATTATCGTAGAATTTTGTGCAAAAAAGCAATAAGAAGAGCGTTTCTTTCTCTTCAAGGCACTTTTGTTTTTTAAATTTCGTTAACATTTCGATATAAAATTGGTTATTAAACTTTACTTGGTAGCTGTAATACTCGTCACAACACAAGACTTAAGATCGTACGGGTTACCCTTGGTTCGTCGACAACCCATTTCACCGACACTGTTTTCATCGACACGATTTGAACGACAGTAACTTTCGTCGACACTATTGTAGGAGGTTTTTAAATATACTTTATTATCAACACAATTGGTTATGAAGAATGATAATACAAATGTACGTCAGAAGTGATCAGACTAAAAAAAAAATGAGTATACACAGGTTCGATAAATCGATATTATAGTATCGTGAAGGGACGATATTCTCTTATTTTTATAAACCACTTGGAAATTATATACAGAGTGATTGATTAATACTATATGGAGCAAATCTATTTACAACTATGTTTTCTTCCACACGGCCAAATCGTCGACAAATGTCTTCATCGACACGGTTTGACTGACACTATGTTTTCATCGACACGGTCAAATCGTAGACATATGTTTTCATCGACACTTCGTCTTCAACGACAGGTTTGAGTTCATTATCATGTGATGATTACCTCGGGAGAAGCGTTGCCGGCTCAGTCGGTTGTCGGGGGGTTTGCTTTCACCCGTAAATGAGGAACACTTTGGCTTGAGGGTTTAAATGTAGAACTGTATATTTCCAATAAGTATGTACATAGTCGGATGACGGTTCGGCGACGTATCGAGTTTTATGGAGTAGGCGGCAGATCGCGGATCGGCGGTATCCGACGCGGTTAGGTTTAGACATCGTCGTGGCCTATTTTGGTCGGGTTCGGTAGTCGTATTGATCGGAAAATCGGCGACTGTTCTAGGCGCATGCCTCGGTATCGGTAACTAGGGTGAACGGTAATGGGGGATCGGTACTCCGGAAGTGCGGTGTCGTTTGCCACCCGCTGGAAGGGATTCCTACGGTCGTTCTCCGCGTAGGCCTCGGAAATAAGGAATCGGTAATTCGGAAGTGCGGTGTCGTTTGCCACCCGCTGGAAGGGATTCCTACGGTCGTTTGCCGCGTAGGCCTCGGAAATAAGTAATCGGTAATTAGTGTTCGGTAATTCGGAAGTGCGGTGTCGTTTGCCACCCGCTGGAAGGGACTCCTACGGTCGTCTGCCGCGTAGGCCTCAGAAATCAGGAATCGGTAAGAAGGGATCGGTAATTTGGAAGTGCGGTGTCGTTTGCCACCCGCTGGAAGGCATTCCTACGGTCGTTTGCCGCGTAGGCCTCGGAAATCAGGAATCGGTAATAAAGGATCGGTAATTTGGAAGTGCGGTGTCGTTTGCCACCCGCTGGAAGGGATTCCTACGGTCGTTTGCCGCGTAGGCCTCGGGAATCAGGAGTCGGTGATTTGTGATCGGGAACGGTGATCGGACGGAGAGAAGTCTCGGTTTCGGTGCGGTTCGGTTGGCTATTTGCCTCGCCGGTTTGCTCGGAAACTCCGACTCGAATTTACCTCGCCGCGCCACGCTTACTTATACTCCGCCTGCTCTAGTATCGCTCGTGAGAAACCGACGGTGTCGCGGTGGCCACCTTGCGGCCGCTGTGGTACTACCGTCGCGCGACATGCGTGCTCGCGAGTGGGAGCGGCGTCGCGCCGTAGGGAACCTCGCGCCTAAGACGTAATCGTTACAATCATATCGCTTTAATTTCATTACTTGATATTTGTGTTGTATATATATGTATATTGTGAATTATTGTACAATTTTGTTCTGTTTTGTAGTTTATATATGTATGTACATTCGTTCTGTTTATTCACATTTTTTATATGTATTTACACAATTATGTTTGAAATTAAATGAAATATTATAATTTTTTATTCATTTGTGTATACCTATTAATAAAGTTTGTTCATTTGAAGCAATTCTGATTAATAAACCAACAATAAAAACTTTGATCTAAATAACAATGCTTTGTAATTCTGTTTATTATTTATTATACAAGCAACTTGTAAATTACTCGACTATGGGTTGGTGGATTGCAATAAGAAACGTATTGGTTCAAATGCGAGATAATTTTATTTCGTCCGTCCACGACGAGCGCTGGTTCGAGACTGCCTGGGCCAGGACTACAATAATCCTGTTGGGACACCCATCCCCGAGAGCGCTGCGGCCCTGGCCAACGTGTTGGCGTGTACCCGCGTCCCTTACCGGGGTTTTCTTTGTTTCACGTTTTTTGTTAGCTCGTTTTTCATCGCGATACCAACTCTCTCGGTTTCGCCGGTAGCCTATCGGCTCTGGAAGATCTTGTGTCTTCCCGTGCATAATTTGACCATTGTTAACTCAGGTACCTAGCCCTGCTTGGTCTGGCGGTCGCGGCCTAGGAATGACCCTGTGTCTTCCCTCGCACATTGATTCAACGTTATGAGTTGGCACGCATCATTATTCCAAATAATAAAATAACATTCCAACTTCCTCCTCGGAACCAGCCGCGCCATTCCTTTTACATATGGTTCACACAAGTCTATTTTTCCGGACAATTTACAACACTTTTCTTTCACAACATACGGTACTTCGCCACAATAATCTCGCAGACATCCATTTATCGCCACCATCACATTACAACAATAAAGGTGCTTTTACGGCGGGCCTCCGCGGCCCGGACCGCTGGGGCCTTTTCTCGTAAATTTTCGTGCGGGTCGACAGGCCCGCAGTTCCCCGCTGTGCGTGGCAGAAAAAAAGGTCTCGTCTCTTCACGGTTACTTACAAAATGAAGGTATCCTACCGCCTTAGAGGGAAGCTAATGTTTACCTAAACGAACCGTGAAGAGACGAGACCTTTTTTTCTGCCACGCACAGCGGGGAACAGCGGGCCTGTCGACCCGCACGAAAATATACGAGAAAAGGCCCCGGCGGCCCGGGCCGCGGAGGTCCGCCGTAAAAGCACCCTAACGCTCCTAATTCTATCCGCAACACAACTAAATGCGTCAAGAACATACCAATGATAATAACGATTAATCTACATTAGCAAATACGCGAATTTGGTGTCAGTGGAAATGAATGAACTCAAACTTGTCGCTAAAGATGAACTGTCTATGAAAACGATTTGACCGTGTCGATGAAAACATACTGTCGGTCAAACCGTGGCGATGAAGACATTTGTCGACGATTTGACGGTTTCGATGAAAACATAGTGTCGACGAAAATTACTGTCGGTCAAATGGTGTCGATGAAAACATATGTCTACGATTTGACCGTGTCGATGAAAACATAGTTTCATTTCATTAATACTTTCAATGTCTCTTGGCTTGAGTTTATATGGGGACCCACTTTCCTTCCTCGTAGACCTTCTCCAAGGCTTTTAAACGATCGGAAATGACAGATTGAGCACAATTTAACGCTTCTGCAATTTGTTTTTGCGTTTGACATGGATCTTCATCCAGCAATGGCTGCAATTCTTCGCCTTCGAGTACTCGTGGCCGTCAAGAACGCTCTTTGTCCTCCACAGTAAAATCACCATTTTTAAAGCGTCGAAACCACTCTCTATATGTTTTATCGGAAACAGCATTACCGCCATAAACGTCTACAATCATTCTATGAGCTTCAGCTGCAGTTTTCTTCCAATTGAAACAAAAGATTAACACTTCGCGCAAATGACGCTTATTCGGTTCAAATTCCGACATCTTCAATGTAGAAAAAAACGATGTTATTGATGCAAGCGTATATTGTTATGTACTGAATTTTATTAAAAGATGTTCAAACTAAAAAGTTAACCATACTTTAGACGTTATAGTTAACGACAGTTCGAGCTACGGCTACTCGATGCTAAACGGACGGAACTTTCCTATTGACCTAATTTATTATTAAATATATAACTCACGTATGTTTTTTAATACATTATACACTCAGTATTGCGACCGCGGCATATCGAAAACAAACGATCAGACGCGAGAATGTAAACACGCGGCCCTCGCGACACAAACACCCGCGTAGAAATGCTTATTAATACTTGTATCACTCTTTTTTATCTTAATACTTTGTACACTCACTCCGCTGACTAAATTATCAGATTCAAACCACCAATAAAGTCAATGTAATTCACACGCGTGATTATCGAAGACAAACGCGAGCGGTTCCGTGAACGAACAGCGGACGGTTGAAATTGTGTATTGTTTACCTCCACATACGAAAATACACTGAGCTACTACCTTTACCGAGCGTATTTACTGAGGTTCGGGTTCGAATCCCGGTCTAGTTACTACGATTTCCCAATTACTATCTCGTAAACGCAGTTTTTAAAAAAAAATTTTTGTGGAATACTGCATTGTCATCCAGTTCTGAGCTATGTGGAAAATTTCAAGTCTCCAGCTCATCGGGAAGTTAGTTTAAAATCAATTGCAAGATTTGTACAGAACAAACAGACAAACAAGAAAGCGAGCTAATAAAAACGTGGTAAAAAATGTGGTAAAACAGCTAACCTATACGATAGATGCGACCAAATCCCCCGGGGCTGTCGCGCCTATAGAGGATTTACTGTATTTGCAATTTTTACCTTCTTTAAACGTTTATAGCTCATTGCAACGTCGACCGATTTTGACGATATTTTCAGAATATGTTTAATTCACACAGATTTACAAAACGTATTTTTTAAATTTTCAATATAGGCCCACATAAAAACGTTGTAAAACGCAACTTTTTGTATTGTTCCTACAATTCCGATCAATTGCAAATTTCTGAAAAAATTTCTTTTCACATCTTGTAGTAAACTAATTGCTCTAGCTTCCCAAAAAGTTATCGTCTTTCTTTAGAGCGTCCGAATATTAATTCGAGTAACCGTACATGGTCTGAACTCGTGCAAGTGTCACAATGTCACGTGACTACTCCGGTACTGGTAGAGATAGGGTAACTTTTTCCCCTAGATTCGAGTCAATTCCTGTCATCTGGCGACTCTGACCATAACTGCGTCATACGTTGCACGACTCGCGGGATTCTTAATTTTGAAACTCTGTTTTCTGAAAAAGTTAAATGTTAAAGGTGGTTCGATCTCAACAGATGCACATGTTAAAAGGAAAAATTACGTGAACATTGATATTTACTGCGTAAAGAAACTGTCGTATCGAAAATGACATATTCATGATGTGCAGATAAAGTGAACATGAACTAGAGAACAGCGCATTAATTTTGAATCCAGGAGTATCTTAATGACGCCTAAGCTAAATACTGTATCGATTTTAGATTGATGGTAATTACTCGATGCGGTTGCTGCATATAATGTGGTGTTGGTATAATGCAGGTTTGGTTTACACTGTGTCTACAGTAATACCTGGTACAGTTACATTCTGCTGTTAAATGTCGTCCAATTTTATCCAAACTTTAATTATTTATTCAAGGACAATATACGCGGACAGCAGAGATGGGTAAAAAATTAATCTAAAATTTTTAGATAAAAGATTAACGAAAGTTATCTTTTATTTGTACTAATTTTTCTGAAATACATATTCGACACAGTTTATCTGCAAGATACTCTCCAGAAAGGGTATAGCCGGATAAGATAGTAAAAAATACCCTTGAACCAAATTGTATCGACAATGTGTCATTCGATAGGGCACCAAGAAAAAACATACTGTGCAAAGTTTCAATCCTGTATCTCGATCCGGAGGGTAGTTATGGGGTAAAATCGAAAAATCAGTTTTTGGTCTATTTTCCCTAGTTAATGATGTTTAGAAATTCTGAAAACAATCTGACACATGTCAAGAACCCAAATACATACTTTGCAATTGGTTTCAGACTTTTACAGTGAAAATTCTACTTGTAAAAAATCAAAAACCTCAAAAAAATCGAAAAAATGCAGATTTCACATGGAAGTTCTAGAGTGACATCATTTATATTTTTCGAGTAGCGACATATTGTTATAAGTATTTGATGGAAATGGGGTTTTAATATGAATTTATAATGCACGAGAATTCAATGTATCTATTCTTTATTCAACCGAAACAGAACTAGTCGGAAGACGTCTCTACCGTATTCAAGCCGAAACTGAAGTGAAGCTAAGGAGAAAGTTTTAGGGGAGAGAAAAACCTCTGTTGGGCCCACTCGGAAAAACAGATGTGGGAGGGACCCTTAATTTATTACTCAGGGCCTCTTTGACATTGAAGGTTTGCAGGCCTTCCACTTCTGACCTGATCCAGTGACAAAGACCCGAGGACCGTTAAAATATACCGGGACACTCTTAGTATCCTCCAACACTCGACTTAATTTTGCAGATGTTCCAACAGTATTGTTCATGAATTTTTTTTGATTTTTTGGTTTTG